>JAAOAK010000013.1:0-47053 GCA_013396175.1 Fusarium denticulatum | reverse complement strand
TGCTAACCCTGTCCCTACTTACCATACTGATAATTCTTAGGTGCAGCAGAATTTAACGCCATGAAGGATGGAAGCTTTTTTATCAACACAGCTCGAGGAGCTATTGTCAATGAAGCCGCTCTCAAGGTGGCTCTGACATCGGGCAAGATTGCCAGGGCTGGTTTGGATGTTCTGGCGAATGAGCCGGCCGTTGATCCCTGGTTTTTGGACCAGGACAACGTTATCATTCAACCTCACCTCGGCGGTTTGACAGACGTTGCCTTTCAGAAGGCCGAGAGGGAGTGTTTTGAGAATATCAGAGCGTTTTTGAAGACGGGCATGGCTAACAGCCCTGTGAACGCGAACCGTCTGAGTGCTAGCCTGTGACGGAGCGGAATATATGACAATTAGATGGACATGCATTTGCCGCCGTCCAGCTTAATCGGTTCCCATAATCAGTAATATAAATTGATCAGGCCGATAACTATCATCATCTGTGCAATTCATCATCAATGACTACCCAAATAGTGCTTGGCTGATTGACTATGAGATGCTAAGTAAACTTTTAATCGGTAGTCCTGGAAGCACTGGCTTACTACATTCAACCCTATACTTACAGAGTGAGTGTATTCGGTCTCTAGATTTTACCGAACGTGGTCACGGAACATACGGCTTAGAAGAACGGAGTAGGAGTATCATGGACGTTCGGCCCTCATTTGGCCCATGTATTTTGAAAATCCAAATCTGCGCAAAATAAAGCATTCATTTACAATTGCCAATGCCACACCTATCTTGTAGTTCCATACCCACCACTCGTCGATCTAGTCTCTGCTTCGCAACCTACATCTCGTCTGCTATATATATGAAGTTGGAGGTATTACGTCCCGATGGATCTTAATAATCAGTCCGCTTGCTTGTTGTCGCGATTTGCTGGTACTTTGAATCGACACTCTCTGGACTACTGCTTAACGTTGTAAGCTGTACTGCCTTGATTTCACGTGTTGATGATATGAAACTCACTTCTCCTCATCGGCGACGGAGCCAGAAATTGTAGTGATGTGCAGTGTCTTAGCCCTGGACCTGATTTGCCACCACGGACACTCAAACAAAGCGTCTATATGCTCGAGAGGCAGCCCTGCAGTCTCAGGCACAGCAATGAAGACATATCCAAGCGCTACGAGACACCATCCTGCAAAGAAAATGAAGGCTCCCCAATTGTGCATACTAGAGAGAATCGAAGGGGTTGCCCGGTTGATACCAAAGTAGAAGAGCCAGTGAAAAGTCTGGCTGAGGGCCGAGCCAAAGGATCGAATGCTATTTGGCCAGAGCTCTGCCCCGAAGACATATGGAAGAACGAGGAGACCTTCATTGATGGTTATGAGATGGGATAGACGTTGAAGAATATAAACAAGGACTTACCAACAGCATACCCGAATCCATGAATGAATATGGCCGCGATCGCGGCAGTCGAAGCACCTGGAGCGACAGAACCGTCCTGATGGCTTTTGATATAGGCTCCGAGGTAGACATCAGAAATCAACTGAATGGTAATTCCAATGAATAGAGACTTTCGACGGCCCAGAGCATCAATGAAAAAGAAGGAGGCGATAAGCGTGTAGAAGAATTTTGACAATGAGTACATACTGGACAGGAATAGGTTGTTACCATGAGCGCTGCTTATTCCCATCAACGAGAGAATTGGCACCAAGTAGCTTGTAACTGAGTTTGCACCAGACAGCTGAGCCAGAAGGTACGAGATCAAAGATTGTTGAACTCTCCGAAGGTTTCCAGGCACCATAAAGGTCTCTCTCAGGATGTCCTTCAACCCGCCCCCTGAAGCATATCGTGACTTTTCAGCCTGAATTTGGTGCTCGATGTCTGCGATTTCTCCGGCGACCCGGGGGTGGTCAGCTGGTAGACCTCGAAGAGTAACAAGGGTCTTGATAGCTTCTTCCTTACGGCCAACCAGCATGAGCCATCGTGGGGATTCGCACGCAAAGAAGAAGCTTGCAACAATGATGATGCCACAGATGATGGTTGGAAGGAACCAAACCAGTTGGTATTGAAGATGGGAGGCAGGGAGGTGGAGGAAGCAAGCATATACGGTCAAGGTACTGACAGTCAAGCTCAGGAGCATAACAACGCTAAACCATACTGTCAGGAGGCCACGGATCTCGGTCGGTGCAATCTCAACAATCGACATGGGGCCTGTAACGGTCAAAGGACCGATTCCGAGTCCAGACACGAAGCGGGCGGTATAGAGGGCACCCTTATTTCCATAAGAGAATGTTGCGATGAGCTGGCCGATAATCCAAATAGCAAAGTACAGCCGTAGCGACCAAAGGCGTCCGATTCGATCGTTGATGAAGAATGATAGGGCAGATCCGACGCCAGCTGTTAGGTAGACAAAAGATATGAAATTGGCGACCTCGCTGGGATTCGCAGCTGAGGTGATGCCGAAAGCCTTTGAGAAGCCTGGGAGAGACGGAACGACGGAACTAGAGCCTTGATCCCACGCTGCAAAGGGTTAGAGATGGTCTGGTGATTGTAGAGGCAACGAACTGATGCATAAACCGGACATTGCATAGAGAGCCGACGACATGAGAAGCTGACGGTTGTAGATAACCTCTCGCGGCGAGTTTCGAATGCTACGAACATGTTTGCCGAGCGAAGAATTGCTAAGAAATCTTGTGAGATGCATGTTGAAGGGGTTGTGTTGCACTGGCTGTCTTGGTTAAGTGGATGAGTTGAACAATGCTGGAAAAAATGACTAAGAAGATACCCGGTTATATAGTAACTTTATATCAAGCATTCAGCTCATATCTTCACGTCCGTTGTTGCAATGATCGTTGTGTATACCAAAGTGTTGGTAGCTTGCACTGTCACACGACGGATTGTCGAGACTACCCTAGATTGATGACCTCGCTCCGATGTTGTTATCGCTGAGCTGGATTCTTCCGAGACTAGTCCCAATAAAGACTAAAGCACGGTATGCTTTTCTCGGAATCCACCGAGTGGCTTGTTATCTGTTCTATTCGCCTTATCATGTTCGTCTCAAAAAGTGGACTAGTGAAGCCTCCACCAACGAGCGCTAGCTTGGTCAGGCAATTTAACACGGCGGCGACAGCCAGATAGACACGTTGGTGACAGTAGAGGTCAGCACGCTTTGACCATGGCAACATTTCTGGAGAAAGAAGAGCCTGTCGTGATCGTAGGCGCCGGGATTTTCGGTCTCAGCTCAGCCCTGCATCTTGCCAAGAGAGGGTATAACAATGTCGTCGTATACGACAAGCAAAACTACGATACAAGTCTTTATTCTTACCAGAATGGCTCAGATGCGGCGTCGGCAGGTAAGTAACACTACAGGCCAGAGATATTGAGCCACCATGACTAACGAGTTCAAGATCTAAACAAGATTATCAGATCATCCTACGGTACTCAGATCGAGTACCAAGAGCTCTCGGTCGAGACAATAGATATGTGGAATCAGTGGAACGCCGACCTCGCTGGCGGAGAAGTGCCACCCGGCATGAGTTCGAGCGATCAAGTCTTCTATAACAACGGAGCTATCTCCTTCAATGAAGGCGACGAGTTACCCCCATTCGAAAAAAGAAGTGTAGAGAACGCCAAGAAGTTGCATTTGACAAATCAATTGTCAACGACTGCTGCTGAGGATGTCTGCAAGGCTAACGATCTCGGTTTCGACTGTGATCAATTCAAAGCCAGTGCTCGGGGAAACTGCATGGCGGGTATCCTTGACACTAGTGGTGGATTTGTCGCTGCCGATAAGTCGTGTCGTCTTGCTCTCTACAAGGCTCGCAAGCATGGCGTCAACTTCATTTTTGGCCAGGAGACCGGAGCGTTTCAGTCGTTCCTGAAGCGTGGAGAAGATATCATCGGAATTCGCACCAAGGATGGCAAACAACACCACGCCAAGCTCACCATCATGGCCTGCGGTCCACAAACACCACTTCTTGTACCCGAGCTTGACCATCTCTGCGAGGCGACGGCTGGCTCAGTTGTCGTCTTCAAAATCCCTTTTAAATCTCCGATGTTTGACCAGCTTTCGCCTAAAAGGTTCCCGACTTGGATGTACAACATGAGACACGGGGCCCGGGGAGGCCTGTATGGATTTCCCGTCGATGCAGAAGGCCACCTCAAGATTGGTTACAGAGGGACGAAATACACGAACCCACGATTGCAGCCAGACGGCGAGGAGCGGAGCGTGCCTGTGACGCGCTGGTCTGAGGGGGACAAGCTGACGCAAATTCCGAAGCAAGCTATGGACACCATTGGGTCTTTCGTTGCCCGCCACATGCCCCAGGTCCTCCAGGAGGCTGGCGATGTTGCCTTTACAAGGCTCTGTTGGTATACCGATACATTTGACAACCACTTGGTGATAGATCGTGTGCCGGGACGACAAGGCTTAATGGTCGTTACTGGCGGAAGCGGGCATGCTTTTAAATTCTTGCCCAACATTGGGAATTGGGTCGTGGATATTATCGAAGGGGTAGGGCTGGACCGCCCAGCTATTCGAGCATGGCGATTCCGAAGGCCTGGATCCGTAGAGGATGCGAATGTGCTTATGGAAGGTTCTCAAAGCCTCAGGGCGTTGAAGAATGTGGTTCTAACTGACTCTATTACTGGCAGAACTTCAGCAAGAGGTTCACTATTATAGAATACTCTGGTAGCTACTTATGCTTCGTTGTTACTCATCCCCTGCAGCAACTCCTGAACGAACCATTCCGAGTCGACTGGCATGTCATCGGCTACGATATCCAAGGACCAATCTTCAACAGCCCGTGGGTCAGCTGATTGATTCTGGTCCGACGTTTGTGATGCTTCATTTGTTCCCCTTGACAGACTGCCATCTCCACAAACGAGGCTAATGGTTCTCTCTGATAAAACCTCAAAGATATCTCGATAAGGCACAGCCTTGCTCCACCGCTCTGCGATGATAACCAATGCAGTATTGCAAGCCATGCAGGTGTTGATGATATCCATTCTCTTGGCCGCTTGCCGTACCCTGGAGGACTTCCAGATACAATATAGATAGGTGAGTCCTCCGAGGAAGAGTATATGAAGCGATCCCCACGTAAATTGCAAGGATTGGTACTGGAACAGTCTGCGGTAGAGAAGACATAACTCTTTAGCCTTCTGCGTGCAGCATTTCAAGGCTTCCTCAACAGAGTCTTCTTCTCCATCGAGGGCCTTATGAGTGATCCAATGCCTGTACAATAAAAGTATTGAATGATCATAAGCCAGCCGGAACCATTCGCGTGACGCGAAGACAGACAGTGGATCCAAGCCTGTCGTGTCTGGTGCATAAGGGATCTCAGAGTGCCATGCTTCTAGCTCTGCCCTTAGTTGATCCATGAGAGGTTTCTTGGCTGCTTCTTGGTCAACGGGCGACTGGGTTATCGATGGGTATATAGTGTTGCCTATTTTGGACCACAAACGACGTAGCTTTATCACATGAATTGCGCCAGTCATATTCGTCGGGGTCTCATCATGTGAGATGCGTGGATTTTGTAACAACCCCAGAGCGTTGATCTTGTCATCATCGATATCCAAGGGCAGCTGTTGTGTGGTGTGTCAGCAAGTCCTTTGGTGAGAAAATATGCGGCATGCTCACCTCAGCATCAATACAGTCATCTGGTATACCGACGGGGCGACCGAGGATGAAGGACGCCACACGATCGATATCTTAGGCGACCCAAAAACATCTCTTGGACATTTCAGCGATTAAAGGATTAGCATTTCGCCGAAACCTGGAGGCGCTTCGATGATAGCCAAGTTATATGCAATACCGTATGGCAAGGCCAGACGATTTCCTAGAACCAGTCAGACCACAACGCTTCTTCGAAAGGGGTTACAATCTGACCATAGACTTCCTCCCGCCGGAGACCTTATGGAGTACACTGCGCACGACAAGAGACTTTGTATGGACTCAATGCTGTCAAGTTCAAGAATGGCGGGCTGGTGCTTCAGGGCCATTTTGTAGTAGGACTCGGCTGTGTCATAATGAGCTGGGCCCAAAGCCAGAGAAGCTGTTGCGTAGACCTAGAACGCTGTCAGAAATCGTGACTATGGTGGACAACGTGCTTACCATCCACACAAAGAACTGAGCCATATCTCCAGCTGCAGAAAGGTTGCCGGACAGGTCTGCTTTGAAGCACTGCTCTTCCCAGAAGCGAAAGGTTGGCTCATGGAGAAAGGGATACTGCGCATGGATGTTTCCAAAATACGCTTGTGACAGAGCAGTACCCAGAGGTGGGGACGGGAAACTAATGGGAAACGGCTGAGGGCAATTCCAATCTAAGAAGCCTGCATGTTCAAAGCGAATAGTACTCGCCTGCGATCTCTTTGGAAGATCTATGGCTGTACCAATTATACGTGAGAAGGAAACAGCTGAGGATGGACCGAAGTAATGAGGCTCTTTGCTAGCGGTAGTCAGGCATAGTAAAGCCACGTCAGTCGATAGCTGATCCCTTGCGTCTTCTGCCTCCGCCGACACATCTCGTTGACGGTTGCCTGCCGGCTCAGACTCAGTTGGGCCAACGAATGGTGTCGCTGCCGAAGGAGAGAAGCTAGACGAATCCTTCTCGAGGCCCATAAGATGATCGAGAGCGACATCAGGTCTCGCTTGCTGCAGCAACCCCTCTAGATAAGCAACCCGCGTCTCGAGTGACTGCATATAATCCCTTGGTCGAAAGAGCCCTGTGGCGGGATCTTCCACGAGACATTCTGCGCACAAATGTGAGCGAGATCACAGGCCAAGGCCAAAGGATTAGGGTTCACCTCTACCGTTCTTCTCGCATTTTTGGCATTTTGGGACTTGTCCATCACGTTGCTGAGTGTTAGAAGCGACGGCAGATGAGATAAGGTTCGTACTTTGAGCTTTTTCTGTTTGCAGCCGCTACAAGCTAAGAGGGTGCGTTCCCCAATGCGAGATCTTTTAACAGAGTTGGGATTGGTTGTACTGTGGGTAGCCATTGTAGACCTGGCAGTAGTGGGTGAGCTATCTATGAAGTGCTAGACTGTTAAACCAACACAGGTGATAGAGGAGAAAGGTGGGGGAGCTAAAGGTCTGGGGAATTACATAATATATATATAAGCTTAAAGCTAAGTACTGGTGTTTTTGCCTTAAATATAAGGTAAAGAAATAGAGTTCAATGGCTATTTTTATTATTAAAGATATTTACCCTTGAGGCTTTCCTATTGTTCTTTTAATCGCAATTTACCAGAGAGTCTGGAATATAAATAACACTTAGTCTTTATTTGAATTACCTGAACTTTGGACTGATTTATTAGAATTGTTATTAGTAATATTAAATATATAATTCATACCCTACGCAGAATAATATGGCTTTAGTAAATCCACGATTGCGCTGTTATTTTGCGTTCTGGCGTAAAACATGGGCTGATCATCCGATTTACCCTTGCAATCGAATGGCTTATACTTGAGCAGCAACTTAACCGCTTCGGCTTCGCCTTCATCGCAAGCCTCGACGAGTGCTCTCCAGATCTGGCGTATTTTAGTTTCGGGGTTGTCGGAACTCATGTCAAGGAAGAGCTTCATTATCTCGATCTTGCCGTGTGACGCCGCGAGTACCAAAGGTGGGCGTTCACAAATGTCGTAGGAGTCGGAGTAAGACGTGGCCCCATGTTTGATAAGAAATTTGACCATGTCCATATGGTTTGTAGCAACGGCATTCATCAAGGCTGAACATTCCATACCCTCGTCCGGCAGAGCTCCTTTGTCGACTAAAGCACGTACGAAACCCAGGTCACCGGACTCGCTGGCGAACGACAACGCATGATATCCGTTTATGTCGTGAGCGTTGGCGTTAGCACCCTTCTCGAGCAACATGAGAACAATCTCGCTGTGTCCACAACAAGCTGCCATAAGCATAGGCGTCATCTCCTCTTCATCTACTGGGTCGATGTCGACATCATGGTCCAGGAGATTCTGCACGATTTCCTTGTGTCCTGCTCCAGCGGCTGAAGCGAGAGGCGTACGGCCATCTGTATCCGCACAGTTCGGATCGACACCTTTCTCGATCAGCAGCGAGACGACTTTACCATATCCACTCCAACACGCCTGACAAAGGACCGAAGTTCCATCTTCCTTCTTCACGTTCACGTCTGCCCCTTGCTCAATGAGGAATGTGATGTCATCCTCTTCTATTCCGTCCTGACAGCCTAGGGCCCAGAGCAAAAGGTCCCCGCCTGAAGTCTTACTCCAATCAAAGTCAGGTTTAACAGCTTTGTATCTCTGTTGTATCTCCTCCAGTCGAGGAGAAGTAGCTGGGACTGGTCTTGGCATGAGCCCGTACCCAAGCTCAGGAGGAGATTTCTCTTTCAAGATCTTAATGGCAGCGATTTGCTCGTTTTTGATGGACCACAGAAATGGTGTCCGCTCCAAATCATTGTCTCTCATATCTGGGTTGGCACCTTTCTGCAACAGGAGACTAACGATATTTGCATGGCCATGCCCGGCTGCCCACGACAGAGGGGTTCGACCGCTTTTGTCCACAAAGTCCACCTCTGCACCGGCGTTCAACAGTAAATCCACGCACGTTTCGAACCCGTGCTCTGCCGCGTATAGGAGCGGGTTCTTCTCATGCCGCCATTCTTTAGTATCAACGTTTGCTCCCAACATCAACAGCCGCTCCACGAGATTAGAAGACCCAGAGATCGTAGCAAGCATCAGCGCCGTGTAGCCCGCATCATCAATGGTATCTATCTTGGCGCCTGCCGTGATCAGCCTCCCCGTAATAGCCTCGTAACCATTTGCCACGGCGTGTAACAAGGCCGTTCGATTTCTGAGATCTTGCGAGTGTGGATTCGCACTTCGGCGGAGGAGAAGATCGACGGCATCGGCATGTCCTCCCAATGTGGCCCAAATTAACAGTGTCCGCCCATTTTGCAGGTCGCGAGCATCGACGCTTCTCCCGACGTCGAGCTGCTTTCCGAGTTCTTTGGTGTTTCCGTTAACGGCGGCGACGATGAGAGGATCCTCCCAAGCACACAGTTCCATAGGCATGTTGCAACTGTTTAACCTGAATTTTCAACTCCAGCTTGTCAGCGACCTTTGGCTTGCGTGCTGTTCAGTTATTGATGTTTTGAGATACTCATTTTTATGCGATAATCGTTCAAAATTACATTCGTGTTATTTAGGCAGCAGCCCCATAACGGTTTTGTTGTCCATCACAAACAGGAATAGCCGTTCGTTTTCAGCTGAACTAGCCTGTGCTAAAGTGGGGCCTTGGGGGGCTGAAGCGCGTGCGGCATCGGCGTCACAGAACGATAAGTGCACAATAAAAAATTGCCTTTATCTGGGAGCAGATATTAACTTTGACTGATGTCCACTTGGATTGGCTCTAATCATCGCGAGTGCTTATGGTCAAGTGGAAGCGGTCAAACTACTTATTCGAGAAGGTGCACAGGTATGCTACACAGGGAAGACTGGATTTTGTAACGTATAGAGATGTCTATTCTTTATCATGGCTAAGAGGTATTGTCTAAGCATGGAATGGAATTAAGACGTGTTGTACCTCTTTCATACACGCCAATAGCCGCAATGGCAGTTCAGCGTTGCAAATATGGAGCCCTGGTGCTGTATTTCAGTTACGCAGTTACTTCAGAAGGCAGCTTCATCGGCCCTCACCGCCTGAACATCTAACCCCAACCCTCTGCCTGTGGCCGCAAAGTTTACAAGTGAACAGAAGGATCGTCAAACGCACGTTGACCTAAACAGTGCAAACTAGCCCGTTCCGGCGAACGTTGAATTTGTGGCTACAGAGTTTGTTTCACTATTCGCCGTTGTCGCCGTTGGCTTATGACCGTTACACTCCCATTTTGGCAAAGCTAGTGGATTTATGATTTAGTTACCCCGCTCAGAGCTCTGGGAAGAGTAAAATAAAAAGGCGATTTCTTCCTTTTCAACCGGCTGGGATTCTATAACCCGTTAACTGTCGGCTCAGTATACAAGCATATCGACAGTGCTGAACATCACACCGATCTTGTCAATTCGCCCGTCTTTCCATCAACACATTAGACCATGACCTACCTTACCTGCGACTATAATAGTGAGACATCAAGCATTGCTGATGGAGAAATCCATACGCCGTTGACCTCGGACTTGGACGGTAAGAGAACTTAACCTACTGCGTTAATGAAGCTAATTCAGGGGGTAAAGAAGTGGACGTGAATGAAATATTGTCTTTAGATGATTCGGAAACTGAAGATTCATTGAAGGCTTCAGCTTTGCATAGTAGGCTAAGCACACCCTTGAATCATGGTCTATTAGCGATGCGACGAGAGTGGGAAGACCTGTGTATCAAATACCATCAATGCATCCAACATCTCCGATATATCGAAGACCAGATGCTCCGCCACCAGGCGCTTCATCCCAGTCTCTACATAAGTTACCAGAACCCTATGCTATACGCACATCGTCAGCAGCCAACAAAGGATCGAAGCACTAATAACATTCATCCAACTGTTGGTTCATTTCGAGGTGGTCTCAAGAACAACGTTTTCACCAATCTCTCTCCTGACAGTCATCACCCCAAACTTAGACTCGATAACGCTATAGAGGTATCTATTGTTACTCTTGATACTCTGACTGGAAAGAGGACAATGATAAGCTTGACAACCAGGTCAACAATGGATCATGTTGAGCAGATACTTGGGTTTTGGGAATATGATTTGCCGATATAGTTATAAGATAGGCGTACAAACTAGACTAGCTACTGTTCTTATAATAAAAATGGCTGGGATTTATATCCTGATACCTGTTCGGAAGGGTTCCGGCCAATAAAGACATAATAGAGTGAAGGATAAGTTCTTAGAATTACAGTCAGTTAGCAAGCAGGACTTTTTTATGATCTAGAGTTCATAAAGTGTAATCAATTGGATTCTTTATGTTGGAAATCAATGGCTTGACGTATTCTGGGAGGTTGTACAGCGGTATAAAAAGGGAAGCAGTTGGTAGGAGTATTCAGTGCTGAGGTGTGTTTTGCCAGGTTGTCTGGCTAAGTTCTCTCTGCTGATTCAAGCTCTCAGCCGCAAGTCCAGCTGCAAATGACACATCTAGCTCAGAACCTATACGGCAGGTTGTCTAGAATGTACACTCAGGGACAATGTTGATGTCTAGACAAGGCCGTAATGGTCTACTGTCGACCCCGCATGCCTTTGTAACTGGCACATGGAGAGCAATATATGTTTGGGTAAATCTATATTGGGCTGATTGAATACACGGTCGACTGAAAGAAGGACATCTGACTGGCAAGGCCATTCTGGATAGGATTATCATCTACCTAGCAACTTGGAAAAATCGTGTAAAGCCTATTATCCGGAAGAAGTTTATTACAGCATATGGGAAGGGGCTTGCTGGAAAAGGATCTTTCTATGATGATAAGAGCTAAACATGGTTGCTGGAAGTGTGAGGATAGAAGTTAGACAATAACAGCCAGTCTGTCGAAATCAGGTGCCCATCCACCATTAACGCCTGAAATGGTAATAGTATTGGGCCCATTGGTGTTAAAGCCAGAAAGCTCTACAGCATAACCCTTGTAAACATCTTTATCCCAGTTGTAACCTGTCAGTGGAAAGCTCACAGTCTGCGCAGTACCGCCATTGACCTTGATGGAAGCCAGGCGCTCGTTGGTACTACCGGTGAAGCTGTAACCTACATCGCCATTGATGTAATCAAATAGAACGTTTTGAGTGGCCTTGGACGTGCTGATGTTGGAGAGGACAATCTGACCGTTGGAGCTACCACCGACATAGCCGACCTTGGTCGAGGAGGTGCAACCTGAACAAGGGGCGGTCTTTGCCCCTGAAGACAACGACCCAGTGGATATAGAAGTGTACTTGTAATTGGCTGTGCTACTGAGTCTTTTGATGTTTGAGAGGCGCAGTGCGACAGAGCCATGGCCTTTGACTTGCTTGGAGAAGGAAGAAGCTCCAGTGGTAGTTTTGCCCGTCCACAAATCCTTGATGTCGGCTGATTCGTAGCCGAGGGAAGAGAGCTGGAGGCTGAGGGTTCGAGCACTGTTGCTCTGGTCGACATAGAGAACTGCAACATCCCCGTTGGCAAGCGGTCCCGCCCACAAGTCTCGATCACTGGTCCATCGCTGTACCAAGGTAACGGGCTTGACGGCTGCGTCCTGGTTGATTGAGATTAAGTCCTTGTTCTGAAGAACAGCCACGGTCTGGTCCGACAGCGCCGTGATATCTGTGGAAATCATGAGAGCGGACTTGAGCATGGCCCATAGAGCGAAATGAGTCGCCTGTTCGTCAAATGTCATGCCAGAGTTACCGACCTCGAGAAGATCAGCATCGGCAATGTGGCCAGGACCTGAGAGGCTCCTATATGCGATGTGAATGGCTTGGTTGGAGATGCGATATACATTGCCCCAGCCTTCGGCGATATCATCTGAGAGGCGGAAGGAGGTGGATATGTTCTGAGTCCATTCAGCTGGACCTTCAAGGCCACTGGATGAGGAATATGGAACACCCCACTGGCAAATGAGCATCCCAGGAATCCCAACCTTCTGCAACTCAGTCCACATTTTGCCGAAACGAGTGACAAAGTCAGTTCGTGCATCCTTGGGGGCGTTGTTGTTGGCGTTATCAATGTAGCAGTTGTCATCTGGATCATACTGTTAGTAGGATGCTGTCTTCTTTGCTTATAAAATACTTGCATTTTAAATACTCTGTATTTAACGATTTGAAAAACGCGGCGTCGACGGCTTCGTGGCCCAAGGATCCTAGCACAGGGGATGGAACCTGGGTATCGCACATACGCACACCAGCGTCGGAATACATAGTCCACTTCATGCCCTTGGATCTAGCCAAGTCGCTCAGAGGCTTAAGCCCATCCGGGAAGCGATTGGAATCAATTTTCAGCGCACCCGTGGTTGAGTCACGCTTTGCATCTCGAGAAGCCCAGCCACAATCGACCTGGAAGAATTTGTAGCCAGCATCGACGAAGCCACGGCTGGAGAGAGCTTCAATAGCTGTGGCGATGATCTTGTTGTTGGGACTGCATGCGACCTGATTGTATGAGTTCCAGCCCATGACGGGAGTAGACTGGAAGGATTGACCAGAAGCCAGGGAAGGTATGGCGGCAACCGCCAGAATTGAAGGAAGGGACTTCATTGGGCTGAGAAATAAGTTGGTTTGCTAATGTGGCGGAAGAAGTTTGTGTAGAGAAGTTCTTGTGAACGGCTGATTTGATGATATTCCAACATTCTAAAGGCCTGCTATTTATGCTTCGAAACTTCAGTCTCGTACATCCAGCAAGTTAGATCGGCAGGTCCCGAGCATTTTTCTAGCAGGGTTGGCACTTTTTAGTAATCGCTCCTCCGTATAGCAATTACTATGCCAAGCCTGATACATACAGCCCCCTGTATATCTAGCCCATATAAATCTGCCGATAAAAGCACGGTTAAGTATAAATTAGTCCTTTACGGTACTGTATCTGTAGTAAAAAATAGTAATCGCTAATAGTGGTTACTATTTTATGCCAACCCTGCTTTCTCGTACCAGCACCGCAATCGGGCCGTTTTTATTTCTTGCGCAGTATGCCTATACTTACTGGATGGGCTATAACTTATACCAGGCTAGGGGGTTAAGGAAAAACAGCGGAATGGCTTACACCAAAAATCGCTGATCTCCCACCAAAATCTGTCCGCTGTTTTTCCTTACCCCGAGGCCAGGGTATCTACAGCTTTAGTTGAAGATCCCCCATGGGGAAAGGTCACGGGCCGCAGAGACTCGTTCTAGTTGATGATAATCTGCGCCCGGGCCTCGTGGCATCAAGGAGCCTACGTGCGGCTAACTAAACATAGACGTTGCAGGTTTTGACCTGGGGATCTACTGGTGCGGTTCAGGGCATATTTGACTCTAAAAGCTGGGGTGAACTTTATACATGCGAAAACCTAAGTAATTGGCGCGCTTTCGAGTCTTCCCTAAGTTATTAATATTAGAAGGTTAGTTAAGGAATTTACACTCCGCAATGAGGGAAGGGATATTGTCTGAATCTGCGGCCTCTAGAGAACTGATATATGTCCAAGATACTGAGTTATTCTTGCTGAGCGTAGTATTGTTTTCAGTTAATAGATCTAGCAGCTTATACTTAAATCGTACACTTTAATTCGTTCTCTGAATGCATTCTTGGAGATTGCCATTAGAGAGATATGTCCTTCCACGCAGCGACGGAGACTCTGCAAGGGTTTAGGGTAGTAATTGTGTTTGCACCCATCAAGTAGACCTTGGATTTTGACAAATGGTCTAAGCGCACTGGGATCCATGTCACGCGTGTCGGGTCGGGATAAGTTTTGGGGCAAATGGTACACAAACACGAAGGACATTACACAAGCAGGGCTATTTAGCCATGCAAAAGTGCAGGAGAGGGTGCCAGGAAACGTACTGCCAATGTTCCAATCCCGGAATACAGCAGCGCACGGGAATAGGCACGTGATGACAAGGTCTCCGGATATCGATGCCGTGGAAAATACCCCAACGGCGCTAGAATGCAGCCTGGAGAAAGAAAAACTACTTGCTGATAGGTGCGTCTAATACTAGCGCAAATCTAGTCGCGGTTAATCTCTTGGAGCTTATCCCCAAACGGAGTTTCAACCCCGTGGAGTCACCCCCAATACCCCTTTCTTGACCCCATTAACTCCGTTCCCCCTCATGACGCTAGAGGTCTGGACTCTGGAGAAAGCACACTAGGGGGGGAAATAAAACACGGACCCCGAGTACTTGGATAAGATTACTTTTATTGTATATATTAAAATAAAATAAAATACTTTTCTTATAAGTATATATGTTATAATTATTGCTAGAATTCTCTCTATCTATTAGTAATACTTATAAAATATTAAGTATTTCTTACTATAAGTAAAATAGTAGATGTTCTAATAGAATAGTTGCTCTGGAGGTCCGTGTTTTATTTCCCCCCGAGGGCACACATAATACGGCCGAGATACCACCGTTTTATCGGCAATGCCAAGCTCCCATAGGCGCGTCTAAGACGAGGGTTTATCACCTTGTCACACTTCATCTTTGGATTCTCGGATTGACAGTTCTTGTGCTGGAAGAGAAGCTGCAGATCAGCATATAATGAGTCCACGGCCGGCCCATCTCTGACAGTCATTAGCCTTCTGAGACACAGCTTTCTTATCCCCCTTCATTATCTCTCAATATCATCGTTGAACCAACAGCCAATATGGGTGTCTCTGAAAAGCAGGAGCCAGTCTCGGCTGCTGAGATTGAGACTCAGAAGCATACCATCAACCACCAGGCAGATCTCGATCACAAGGCTGAGATCGCCCAGTTCAAAGGCGATGCCATCGAGGCTGAGAATGCCGAGTTCAACATGGGCGTCCTCGAGGCCGTCCGTGCCTACCCTATGGCTACGTTCTGGGCATTCATTATGTCATGCACCATTGTAAGTGCTCCCGCATGGACCCTAGCTTTCTCTCCCAAGCTGACAAATACAGATTATGGAGTCGTACTGCGTCTTCCTGATGGGAAACTTCATCGCCCTGCCCAAGTTCGCACAGGACTACGGTGTCTACAGCGCAAATGTCAACAAATATGTCATCACGGGTCCCTGGCAGTCTGCCCTCCAGTGCTGCGGTCCCGTCGGCGCTCTGCTTGGCGTGACTATTGCTGGCCCGATTACTAGCCGCATTGGGTACCGCTGGGCCACTATTGGAGGTCTGATGCTTCTCAATGCCTTTATCTTCGTCTTCTACTTCGCCAATTCGCTTTCTGTTATGGTGGCAGCCCAGATCCTTGAGGGTATTCCATGGGGTATCTTTATCGCCAATGCTCCTGCGTATTGCAGTGAAATTGTCCCTATGAGACTGCGTGCTCCTGCAACCCAGATGTTGCAAATGTTCTGGGCTATCGGTTCTATCATCGTTAACGGCGTCGCGTATCATTACAACGGACTCGACGAAAAGGCAGCGTACAGGTACGTACAATACTACCCTGCCGTTGGAACTTGAAAATAAGGATTGATGCTGACAATGTATGTCTTTCAGGGTCCCCATCGCTCTGCAGTGGATGTTTCCAACGCCCCTTGCCATCCTGATCTTCCTCGCCCCTGAATCCCCATGGTGGCTCACCCGTCGCGGCCGATACGAAGATGCCATCAATGCTGTCGCCCGTCTTGGTCGCAGCACTGTGGTTAAGAACCATGAGGAGTCTGTTGCTATGATGCGTCGAACTATCGAGCTCGAAAAGTCCGAGAAGGAACCTAGCTACCTCGAGCTTTTTCAGGGAACCGACCGTTACCGAACCCTTATTGTGTGCGGTGTATATGCTGCCCAGAACTTGACCGGCAACCTGATTGCCAACCAGGCCACATATTTCTTCGAGCGTATGTATATCCTTGCTTTTGCTACTCTACTTGGAAAAACCACGTACTAATTCAGTCGATAGAGGCCGGCATGACCACAAACACAGCTTTTGCCCTCGGACTTATCACCTCTGCCCTACAGATGATCTTTGTTATGCTGTCCTGGATCCTGACTACCTACATTGGCCGACGCACCATTTACGTCTGGGGTTCATTTATCAACGTATTGTTCCTACTTGCCTTGGGTGTTGCGGGAAGTGTTGGGAAGAGTAACGCAGCCTCATTGGCCCAGGCCTCATTGGGTCTTATCGTGTCTGTTCTCTTCACACTTGGCCCAGCTCCTGTTTCTTACGCAATCATCGGTGAGACATCAGCCATTCGCCTCAGGCCTCTTACGACCGGTATCGGCCGTGCCAGTTACTACCTGGTTAATATTCCCTGCATCTTCTTGTCGAGCTATATGCTTAACCCCAAGGTATGTCCATTGTGCTCTTACTTTCGCTTACTTAAAACTAATGCTTTCCTGTAGGAAGCTAACCTCGGCGGCAAATGTGGCTATGTCTGGGCTGGAACGGGCTTTGTGTGCTTTCTAATGTCATGGGTCTGGCTACCTGAGTTCAAGGGTCGCTCGTACCGTGAGATTGATATCCTGTTTAACCGTCGCGTCCAGGCTCGCAAGTGGTCCAAGACTGTTATCGACCCCAACGACGATGAGTAGATGCTTCTGGGACAGACAAATGATTACCTGTGATCTATACCAATCATCTCGATATAGTTATACTAAATTGACTTATGTTCCTGAAGTTTCTGTTTCCAGTCCCAAAGCCACCTCGTAGCCCAAAGCGATATTGTTCAGCGGGCGGAACAGAAACTCCTTTAGTAATGCTATCAATGTGCTGACACCTTCTGCACTCCTTGCATTGTGCTATCCCCCTTCTTAATTTCTCTTTCACTTAGCCTATGAAATGTTGGCTGCAAATGCAAAGAGAATAGAAAATACGGCCTCTTGCAAGTATCAGCCGCAGAGTGCAAGAAAGTACGGTCATTATGGTCTGGAGTTGCCATTAATTCTCACGGCGCTGAGTCCAGGCCACTCCGAGCCGTTATTTGAACTGACTTCTCATTCTCAAGATTTGATGGCTGATTATTTTTAGATGGACGAATTGTACCAATCTCTAAGATCTCCGTATGAAATAACATGGGTAAGAATCTGTCAGAAAGTATAACACAAATGACGAACTGAAACTGATGTGACAAAGCGAGCAAAATTGTTGGTTGAATCTGGTGAGCAAAACAGCAATTCAGCCCTATACAGTAACCCAATTATTCCATAGCCTTGTGATCAACTCACACAGTCCTCTTGGCATTACTTCCAGCCCTCGATAACACTCATTGTTCCCATGACGTTATTCAGATCTTTATCAGCAGTCCTCCACTCCTCCTCGATTACCCTAGACACCCATGGGCCTCTTGGCTTTAGAATGAACTGGAACGGCTTGGGCTCTGTCATAAACCAAACGACCTCCATTTCCATTTCATCTACATCCTCGGTAGGCTCAAAGTCGAATGCCCAGATCATCGCGGCAACCTGTGCAAAGGTTCCGTCTACGGCAACACGTTTTCCAAGACAGCTCCGCCTACCGTGACCGAACACTGGCAACGGTAGGGAGGTCCTCAATTCGCCTTGGCTTTTAATATCTTTGTGCATACTTTCACCATCCAGCCATCGCTCAGGGATAAATTCGTCGAGATCGCCTAGTGACTGGTCAAACACAGCTTCGTCACGGCTGATAGACCACGCATTAGTCAAGACCATTGCATTCTTAACAATACTGGTGCCTTCAAAGTCGTCTTGCTTGTCAGCCCGACGAGGAACGCCTCCTGGTGAAATAGGTCTCCAGCGCATTAGCTCAGATATAATAGCGTCAATGTAACAGAGCGAGGATCTGTCTGAGAAGCAAGGGAGTCGATCCCGTCCAACAGCAGCATCCAGGACAGCATGCGCTCGCTTCATAAATTCCTTATTGGCCGCAGCGGCGACAAAGAGCCAGAGCATTGTGCGGGTACTGGTCTCTATACCGCCTTGAACACTTGTCGCAAGCGTGAAAGCGAGGTCGAGGTCAGGAACCGGCTCCTTGGCGTATTTCGCTGCAAGGAACCGTGCTTGCTTTGTTGCGTTCCATCCAGGACTATCATCAGCAAGGTTCAACAGGTGCATGTTGAGGTCTTTTTGCTCGTTAAACAGCTTATCAGCAGTTTTTCGCCATGGAGAAATCGCTGCTGAGAGATTGGCAAGGAACGGGAAAATATCGGGCAGACCAGGCTTTGAGACATACGAGGTTACCTTAGCCTGCGTCTCACGGACACGTTGATAAAGTGGCTCATCGAGGGTAGGAACACGGACACCATAGTGCAATGCGAGAATAATACTCGCTTGCGCGCGCTCGAGAAGAGGAAAGACGTCGTCGCTAGCAACTACGAATGATTTGTGATGGCTTAGTTCGACAAGGTCCTTGACGAGCTGCTTGGCTTCGAGTTCCATGACAGGCTGATAGCGCGGTGCAGCGACACCACCGAGCGACGGGGACAAGACGCGATGATGAAGCTTCAAATGCGCATCCATGTCATGCATCAGCGTGAACCGTGACTGTCCTGGCGCAGCGCCTGTAATCATCTCCATGCCCACGGACCTTGGACGGTTGCTATACCAAGCGCCCCGCTTGCCTAGCAGCTCTGTCGCTGCCTCGGCTGTGTTGATAACGACAACCGGGACTATACCGAACAGTTTCGACGTTGCGATAGCGCCATTTTCCTTCGCCCAAGCATCCCATCGCAGGAGTGGCTTCTCGATCGGTGAGCTGTGGATGTCGCCGATGATGGGAAGTTTAAGGGGCCTTTTCCTGTCTTTCCTGGTTGGTGACAAAGAGTAAAATAGGGTTGCACCGGCAATAATGACGAGCACCAAAAGTGAAAATGAAGAAACCGCCATGTTGACTAGTGATCTATGTCTGTCAAAGTTGCCAGCGATACTTGCCAGTATCTCAAACTTCTAGCAAGCCAAGACTACCCCCGCACGGGGTAACTTCCAGATTTAGCTGTCCTCCGCAAATATCATCATCGGCTTGCGCCGTTTCGTCTAATCCGATAAGACGTGCGTCTTACTCCAGTGATCGAGCCCTTATTGGGAAGCGAATTGATGCGTCATCTAGGGCTCTTCAGTGAAGCCAAGACGACCGAAATTTTACTGATTTCGCGATTTCAAATCGGTAAGGCCTGAAAAGCAAATTTGAAGATATTACACTCCGTACTGAATAATTAGTTGTCGTTGACACGTCAAGTTGCATGTGACAGCTCTATGACAGGACATCCGTGATTGTTTCCGAGAAGCTAGGGCTGTGCTGTTGACGCTTGGGTGCATTGCTGCTTCACCAGAAATCTGGTGCACGGACATGCAGCAACTAATTCCACTAAAAAAGTCTTTATACCTTCTCTTTCTGGAGATTAACTCCACTCTGGTTATCCTTAGTAGTGAAATGGAAATCTGTTTGAAACATCGTGGCTGTTGATCATGACAACTGGACCTGACAGTCCTGATTCTCAAGGTAATAAGCCTTCCCGATTGGGTATAGTTAAAGAAACATGTCAAGGCACCGTGTTTCAGAACACGGCTTCTCAGGACATGCATCTAAGTATAGCGTAACGTCAAAGACATTTCGGAATAATAATCTCTTCGAGCATGTGAGCTTTCTCGGTCGATGAGACTCTAAAATATATATATATATACGCGTGATGTCCAATAACTAGCTCCAGACATCCTCATTGTCATCTTGTTTCTTCACCGCTCGTTACTTTCTTCAACATGTTGACCACTTTGTTTCTTTCTGCCCTGGCCTGGAGCCAAATAGCAAATGCCCATGGAACCATCACCAGAGTGATTGGCGCAAACGGTGTTATTATGCCAGGACTTACCAGTAAGAATATTTCTAGAAAGTTTAAACCTGGTACTAACAGGCGGCAGTCATTGACGGAACGCCTCGATCTTCGACCTCTGCTGCTTCCGGAGCGCAGGTCGATACTAGTGTTATTCGTGACCCCGAACTTGGTACTAGTAAAGCCTCTGCACTTGGTCGAACTAGCAAAGGCCCAGTCGACGGCGCCCGCGTCATCAAGGCGTTCATGAATGATCTCAAGGGCCGGTCCCTCGCTGACACTATCCTTGGGGGAGGTGAAGAAGGTATAGTGGCATGGCGACTATCGCATGGTTTTTGTCAGCTGACACCCTATAGCTACGAGGGAAGCTGTGTCTTTTGTTACTGGCAATGCTGGTGCGGTTGTAAATGGTAGGCTTTTAACAATATGCATTTAAACCAGTAACTGACCTATTCCAGGGGTGCAAGACGGAATTGAGAGCTCGCCAGTTGGTGAATTGGCCCTAGGTATTTCAGCAGAGTTAGTTGGCAACGTAAATCATATGCTGATCGATAGTAGAAGCTGAGCATGGAGTCAACGGTCTTCTGGATGACTTCTTCCAAACCGCCAAGGGCGTGCCATCTCCTCGTGGCTACATAGAAGATGGCATCCAGAATTCTACGGGAGTTGGCACCAAGTCTGGGCTGCCAACCACGGCGTCCGACGGAACTCTCAAGCTGATCTACCACCAGGTTCGTGTCAACGATGCTCATTTCTGATTCATATTGACTCATCGTCTACAGGTCAATGAGGACGGTGCTGGTCCCTTGCTAGTAGATATTGACTTCACTTCGGGAGGGACTGATCCGAAAGCTTTCAAGTCCGCTGAAGTGGCTCAGAACATCATTGGCGTATTGGGCTTTTCGACCGTGAGCTCGACTGACTTCCCGGTTGTCGTCAAAGTGCCTGCTGGTCAAGTTTGCACTGGGAAGGTAGCTGGCGTTTCTGGTGTTTGTATTGTAAGGGTGCGAAACAGTGCTACTGCTGGCCCCTTTGGAGGCGCTGGTGCATTCACTCATAACCCAGAGGCTATAAAGGGGAAGAAGTCCAGCGCAAAGTTCCGCCATCGCCATGTCTAATTTTCAGGTTGGCATATGCTATGACTACCTTTTTTCATGTCTTTATGGCCGGCTCCTTGAATGGTTTTGGCCCACTGAGTAGGCTATAATTACACCTTGTAGGCTTTTCCTATACCACAGCATACCTACAATATACAACTCTACCTTTTACTCCCACGACATTAGAATAAGTAGTTATGTCTATATTCAATAAGAATCTCAAGGCAAGACTGATTCCTATAAGCAAATCCCCTTAGTAAATATAACTAGGAGGAGAAAGCTTAGTGATAATAAAATATAAAGGCCTTTAAAATAACAGAAATAAAAATATAAAATTTAAATTTACTGTAGTTAAGATAGATTAATTTTACCTTAATTTACGACTTTTCTTTTTTACTAAAGTTAAAGCTAAGGATAATCTCCTAATAGTACTTATATAGTATTATAAACCCCTATAGATAATATTAGTTAACTTATCTAGCTACTTATTATTCCGAGGCGGCAAAGAAACTTACTCGCTGTGTCTGGAAAAATATACTTTTTGTAGGCGAGTCCAGTATGAGTTGACCAACCACCTAAACGCTTTACAGGTGCCTTTGAATATATAAATGCTTGATCCTGAATTGTCGCCACAATCTCAGAACCAACCCCAGAGTTCGTCATACTCTCATGCACCACAATGGTACGTCCCGTCTTTTTCACACTCTCAAGGATTGTCAGTCGGTCCCAAGGGTAGATTGTTCTCCTCGACAGCAGCGCGATACAGGATCTTGGGTTCCATGAAGATCACCGGATCTTCACTTTCAAGGATAAATGCGAGCAAGAGTTCCTTGGCTTGGATGGGAGATCGAGGAACAAGAACCTTGAATCCTGGAATGTGACAGAACAAGGCTTCGGGCGATTGTGTGTGATATCTGTTACAATCACTTGTTAGCAACGCAGTAATAAATGAAGAAGAAACTAGCATCCTTACAAAGCGCCATATCCTACGCCTTCACATGGCATACGAATGACAAGTCTACCTAGGTTAGCACCTGTTGTCCCTTCACGATATCTGAACTTGGCTGCCTCGTTGACAATCTGGTCAAATGTCGGAAAGACGTAGTCAGCAAACTGAATCTCAACAACCGGCTTCAATCCCTCGGCAGCCATGCCAATCGCCACCCCAACAATGCCTTGCTCTGTAATTGGAGTATTGAATACTCTATGGGGCCCGAATTGGTCTTGTAAACCGACAGTGCATCTGAAAACACCACCGAATGCTACATCTTCGCCGAAGCAGACGACCTTGCGAGAAATCCCAAGAGCTTGCTGCAAAGGAGAAGTCACCGAGTGGCCAAAATTCAATCCACTGGTATTGTTCGGATATGAAAGGCCTGGTGCTTGAAATGAAGATTGCCCTTGGTGATGGAGAAGTCCCGATTTGCTGAACTCGATCGGGACATTCAAGCGAGGTCCAGACAACGAAGCCAGAGTCGCAAAGGTTCCGGGATCAAGGGCAATGGATCTCGAAAACCGACATAAAGGTCTGGAAAGCCACACATTTCGTTGAGATAATAGCGTGAGCAAATAATTTGATATAGATTGAAGTGCAAGAACTTGTCATTGAGAACACCGTGATGGAGTATTGGACATGTAGAATGTGATAGGTCTCTTGCGAAACTAAACTTTGCTCCTCCACGCTGCCAGCATTAGAGGCACCTGGTGAATTTGAAGCGGGCTGTCGCAAGGTGTGGCTTTGCTGATTTAGGTTGCCACTGTAGGAGCAGTTCATACCTTGAGAGATACAGCGATGACAGGGACGTCCAGAGCCGCACTTTGCCTTCAGACGAGCACAACGATCATAAGCCCGTCTAGGCCGCGAGCCCGTGACACGCTCTTCCGACGTCGTTCTCGCTTCTCCAACTCTGCAGCCCTTAGATGGCGAGAGAAGGCATCGCTTAAATCAACCTGTTAGTTAATTATCTCTAGATAAGCAGAGAATTAGCAACCGCGGACACACAAACCTCCTCGCGAACGCTCTTCCACACGAGCATTTATACGGCCGTTCTCCAGTATCTGGATGCTTCTTAGTACGAGAGCATGATAAGTATTAAAGGTAGGGCTTCTATGCAGCGCAGCGCGCCGCTCGAGATGCTCTGCACGGCTAAAAGAACTAGGACACTGATTGCACGTAAAGGGCTTCATCAAGTCACTTTTCATGCAGTACGCAAGAGAGATGGCGACGGTAGGATATTTATTAAAGCCAAGGAAGCCTTTCCCATACCCCGCCTTTCTCTTCGCCCTGTGCCGGGGTACTGAGCCTGTGAGGTTCTAACTAGCTCTAAATAGCTTAATAAAGAAGCCAACACAAATACCGGCAAGCCCTTGGTAAAATTGAGATTATATACCTCTTGCAGTATGTACTGTATCTAATAATACTCTCCTGGTTAATTAAATAGTTTACCTCCTTTCTGGGCACTTCTGAGTGCCATACTTTAAAGACTTATGAACTCCCTTATTTACTTCTAGTTCTGTGCATTGCCAAGCTGTGCCATGTAAGCCGGATGATCAATCTTCCACTCTATGCTGCGGCTCATTGGTTAATGCTGACATTAGCCAGTTATGCCTCATTATTTATAAGATGGTTTCGTGCCGGAACAGGATCTTTCCCTTCTCCTCTATTTCTTTCACATAACCAGCTTCAGTTCACTTGAATCTCACTTCTAGATCATCATGGTTTCTAGCAACACTGTCTGGGTCGTTACTGGCGGCAACAGAGGCATTGGCCTTGGTTTCGTTAAAGCTCTCATTGCTCGCCCCTCTGTCACCGTCATCGCTACTGTTCGTGACGATCAAGCACGTACATCTCTCGAAGATGCTACAGCTGGTCTCTCCCATGGTGATGGCACTGCGTTGAGAATCGTCCAGCTGGATTTCACCAACGCGCTCTCCCCTGAACAGATTCGCAACGCGTTTGACATCGATCACGCCGATATTCTGATCAACAATGCTGCCGCCAGCTTCAAATCCTATCCTGTACTCGAAATCCCGACGGATGACCTCCGCTCTGCCTTCGAGATCAATACAATCGGCCCTCTGACTGTCGTCCAGGGACTTTGGCTCTTGTTGCAAAAGTCATCTGCACCGAAAGTCGTCAACGTCTCATCCTCTGTTGGTTGCATCACTTACCACGAAGTTGTCGCTGGCGCATATGGGCCCAGCAAAGCTGCCTTGAACTGGCTCACGCGTGCTCTTCATCAGCAGAATGAAGGGCTGATTGCTTTTGCACTTCACCCTGGTTTCGTTAATACGGAGATGGGCGAGTGTGCTGCTACAGAGTGGGGATTTCCTCATGACCTGCTTGAGAGTATCGAGGAAGCCGTCAAGGGAAGCCTTGGAATCATCGACGGTGCTACGCGAGAGACTGTCTCTGGCAAGTTCATTAGTTACAAGGGACAAGAGCTGTCTTGGTAGACCAACTCTCTGAAAATTAAAGTATTTGAGTCTGCTCTCTACGAGAAAGGCTTACATATAGTCAGTACGCCGGTGTCTTATCTGATGAAGATGCTGGCCAACGAAACTTATTATTATTGCTATTTACATCCATCAATCCCCCTTTACCCTAACCGCAATGCCACTGCTCTGATCCGCATAAGAGGATAGCAGATGGACTACTGTACTGTAGCCCCTCCTTGCAGCTACTGAAAGTGCTGTTTCGCCCCTGTCGTCCACTGCATGTATATTAATTTCCCTTACCTGGAGTAGTACCCTCATGGTCTCCTCAGCACACGTTTCAGCAGCGTATATCAACGGCGTCCTCCCCGAAAGATCCTTCGTATTAATATCGTACATACCAGATTCGTGAAGCATTTTGATCACACCACTATTGCCCCTTCCGATAGCCCACCAAAACAATTTCCGTGAAGTGTCGTTGCTTTCTCTGTGGATAGAAAACTCTTTTACACTTAGTAGTAGCAAGACCATTCGATCGTTGCTATAGTCTAGAGCCCATGAGAAGGCCGTTCGTCCCAGTTCGTCAGTGAAATGCAGATCAACCTTAACACTGTTGAGAAGGACCTTGACAACGTCTTCTTCCCCACTCTGTATAGCCCACATAAGTGGCGTTTGGCCTTCAACGGTCGAATTAGTATCAAAGCTTCTCTCATCGAGAAACACCTTTATCATTCTTAAACTTCGGCATTCGATAGCCCACCAAAACAACTCCTCTGTATCATATGGAGTTCGTTCTTTATCTGTAACAAAAGCCTCGTGCATTTGCCAGTACTCATTCATGATAGAATTTGCAGAGGGTGCTCCTTCTTCAAAGTCCTCCTGACTGACACCGATCTTTCCCGTGTCAAGCAGGAGCCTCACAATAGTTAGAGACTTAAGATGAATGGCAACGAAGAATGGCGTGTCGCCATCTTCGTCTCTGATGCTGATATCAGCCTGGCCTGCGCAGAGAAAGAGATCAACCATACTGTCATCTTCTTCGTATACTGCTTGCAGGAATGGCGCGTTGTGGTCGCCCAATCTTTGACTGGCTAATTTTATGATGTCTGCGTCCCAGCATAACAAAGCATCCACAAAGTCAAGCTCCTTCATCTTGACAGCTTCATAGAGCAAATGGTGCAATGTCAAGACTCCCTGGCCCTCTTCCACAAAAGACAGTGCAAGGTCAATTTGAACATCTTCTATAACCTTCTGAAGGGCTGTCGCATCGTCAATATCCTCTGAGAAAATTGTCGAAGGCGAGTTCCGGAACAAGACCTTGGCGATATCATAATGAAAGACTTCAACAGCTACCAGTATTGGAGCCTCATCATAATAACCTCTCGTGTTTGCTGAGGAGCCGTGTGACAATAAGAGCATGACCACTGCTAATATTCCTCCACGTGTAGCGATGACGATTGCCTCATCCTCCTGAACATCCTCATCGAACTCGCTCAAATTATCAATCTCGCTGTCCCTGTATCTCCTTGTATCACCGCCACTTTCGAGTAGAGCCCTTAAAAGTTCGAGTAAGATGGGACGCTCAGCCTTGGATCGGTTTAAACATTGTGTTGTAAAGAAGACAGCTCCGTCAAGGTCTGAACCTTCTTCTATGAGCTTGTATACTAGTGCCTTGTCCTCTTGAATTATGGCATAAAATAAAAGTGACTTCTCATGTTTGATCTCAGCCCCTGCATCTATCAAGACTCGGATTACCCTGTCTGCTTTGATGGACACCGCTAAGCCAAGGGGCGTTTCGCCGTTAACATTGGTGGTATTCACATGACCGAGGTTTCTGCGTGTTACTAGAGTGCCACCTGGCCAGTCTTCTGAAGCAGCGGCGTCATTCTTATCCTGCCAAGTCCTCGAGCAATCTAGTATCATGAGTGCCAAGTCTTGGCAGTCCTCTCGTAAGGCAAGTTGAAGTGGTGTATTCTCTTCAAAATCCTTGACTACCAGGTGCGAGCTGTCCCGATATAGCAACGTATCCAATAGGCTAGCGGAACCAAATGCTATCGCGAGGTGAAGAACCGAGGCACCGGTGAAAGGCCAGCCTCTAGGTGCATGAGTGCCCTCAGGGTCCATAATTCTCCATATTATGGCGAGCATCCCAAGGCGTTCTGGTTGGTGCCATTGGATTAATGCCAATAAGTCAGCCTGGCAGATAGCCCCTTCCTCAACGCCCCTGACATGGTCGAGAAGAAATGTCACTCGTATGGCATTAGCGGGAAGGTCGCTGAGAGTTTCTCTCGAGATAGGCCTTTTGAGTTAAGGATTTCTTCCAAAGTCAAATATCTGAGAAAAGATCTCGAGATCTCATAATGGCCAGCTCCAGCTGGGGACCTAGATAGCGACTCATTGGCAAGAAACTTCTGCGCAACAAAATCTGCAGCCGACTGATGTATGAACTGAGCTTCCCTGCTCCATTCTTCACCTCCTGGCTCATATTGCTCATAGACGTCTCGATTTTGGAATTCCACAAGTCCTCTGGATATATGCCGGACACGCATCTCGAACTGGGATAAACAATCGGACCAGTTACTATGGGATCTGAGCTCCAAGACTGTTGTGTAACGCATGTCTTTGTCAGTAGCGAGTGCTTCGCGAAGCTCTTGGGCTGACAATGGTCGTTTGGCATAGAAAACCCACTGAAATAGCTTGGCCATCTGCTTGTACTTATCCTTGGTGGCCCCCTTCAATATCACGTCGTACAGGTCATCGAGATCTGGTGGGGTTGTGGATATAGTATTCAGTAGATCCTCGGTTCTGACGCCAGCCAAGTCTTCCTCCAGTACCATATTTGTAATGAGTATGGCCCATTGAAAGCCTCCATGGGCCTTCAACAAAATCTCTTTCTCGATTTGTCGCCGTCTTTCGACGGGCTGAATCTCTTTGAGTCGGCCTTCAATGACAAGTCTGATGTCCTGGTCATTCTTCTCTTCCACGTAAACCCTTGCCATGGTCTCATGGCCAAGTATCGGGAAATGCCTTGACGAAAAACAGATTCTGACCAGGGATCCCTCTTGGTCAGCTTTTTCTGCGAGACTCTTGAGGGATACTAGTAGGCTTTTAGCATGATCCCCACACTCATCAAGCGCGTCAATGAAGATCACCACCGGCATCTCTTTAGTGCCTTCAATCAAGAGTCTGGACAGGAATTTCTCCAATTCCTTTTCACCCCATTTCCAACCATTCTTCTGCTCATATGATCCGTACCGCTTCTGTTTATCCTGAAAGACTTCTGTGAGCTCCATAAGGTATTTTGGAAATGACATGAGCAAGGAATTTAGTAGAGCTCGAAATATGCCCAATGGTGTCTGTTGCAATGGTATACCACGTCCATGGATGAAAAAGGAAGCGATAGTTTCCCCAGACTTCCTGCGGCTCATCGTATCAACTGCAAACTTCATCAGGACCGATTTGCCTGTTCCAGGACATCCCTTGATCCAGAAAAGTCCACGAGCTGCATTCATCCATTTTTGATAGTTGCCATCTTCTAGAAGCCAATCGCAAGTGTCGCTGGCGTAAGAAATGTCGGAGTATCTGTGCTCCTGCTCAGGGAATGATAACGATTTCAGGCACTCTACGTGATATTAGCCGCATGAAATAGTTTTCTATTGTGATTCATACCCTGCTCGTCACCTGAAAGTTGAACACAAACTGGAAGGTAGTAAGTATATTGAGCCTTTACCTGTCGAAATATGGCTTCAAACCTTGTGGCCCTTCTCTTATACCTCCGATCCCAGGCCGTCCTCGTGATACACCAAGTATTGGTCGGAGGGCGATCACCACTCTTCGGTATAATTGATCATGGACACCACTGTATTTCACCATCTCAGAGTGGTTGCGGTTGATTGGATGCTGCTTTTGACAACCGCAAGTTGCTGAGAATACTTCCACCAGCACTTCGCTAGAACCAGACATGTCCCATTTACCATTTATCTAAGGGTGGCGTTAGAACAGACAATGTTTCTCGATGTGTAGACGACGCACCCAAACTGCAGTAGGAGACTTCTCTGTCTCATAGAACGACACAACAGAAAGGCCCCTCGCTTTTGATATTTTGCCAAAGTCGCTTTGTGGATGATCAAGAAGCGGAGAATTCTTGTTGAGAGACTCGAGAAGTGCCCGGTTGGGGTTATCTTTTACCAGAGGAACCAAACACTTGACTTCCAACCCTCGATGAGGAACCCCAAAGAAGGCGAAGCCGGAAACGGCGTTCAAGATCGGAAATTCGGGCCCAAGAGGCTCTTCTTCGAATAATCGGACAGCCTGACGGCCGTTAACTGATAGGCCTCCGAACCATTTTTCAAGGACTAACCTCTTTAATGACAAGCCCACCCAGGCTATGTCCAATGAATAGTATCGAACGCAGTTGGCTTGGGTCCTCGTAGATATTAGTTTTTGAAGAGATGGGGGGAATGCTTGGTCAAGTACATGAATGTCCTCAAGGTCAATTTGCAGTGCCCGACCCAGGTCTGTCAAATTTTGGAAGGCGTTGCTCATGAAGAGCTTCGTGTCATATCCATAAGTCATAATCCTCGCATTCGGGATATCTGATGGAAGCGCATCCCGAAGCCAAACGAAACGGCCATTCCTCTCCTTGAATGAACCCAGGGCATGTCCCCCGAGACCGCAAACCGCAACCAAGCTAGCCAGGAACGTCAGCGAAAATACCTTGATGGACTGATTTCCTTCCACTTACTCAATATAACAATCCTTATCGCTCGCGCGATGGAAAGGCGTGAAGCCTGTAAAGTGTGTGTCGAAAGCAAGAGACCTGCTGAAATCGATGTCGCCATCGTCAGATTGGTTGAAGTTCCACTCAACTTTTGAGCGATCGGATAAACATTCTGGAATTGAAGGAAAGGTGAGTGTAGCAACCTTGCTATTTGGATCGGTGGGGGAACATGCAAGCGAGTACACAGTAGGACTGGCGCTGGGCTCGAGTGCAAGGGTCTTCTGAATAAGGCTGCAGACCTCACTCCTAGTCTCACATTCAAGCGGGATGCCCCGTAGTCGGAAGTTTTTGTGGCTAGCTGCTGCCATTGCTGATGCTGCCTGCGCTTCGAGGAGACACTTGCCTGCTCAAAATCAAATGAAGCTGAAGGAGAAACGGTAAAAGTGTTTGGCTCGGAGAGATATGAGTAGAGCGTATCAGGACATTGTCTGCGGCTGAAAAACTGGAATAGCCGCCTAGAATGCCTTATATGCATGAGTTAGGGGGTAAATGGGTCCCCCGCGAATGAGATAGCTCATGCAGTCATGCATGGGAGGGTTGAAAATAGGCAGCAAAGCAATTCGCTGTGACCGCAACTTCACCGCCTCTGCGCCACTAACGTCATAGGGTTGATTGAAAATTGGTGACTCAACATGTCAGATTATCATTAGAAAGAGACAGAGCGCGTGATATCAGAGCCTTCTACATTGCTATTATACCAGGACTCGTTCGGTCTTTAAGAGGCGACGCCGTTCTTTAATAGCGAATCTCCACTCTTTAGCGATCTTCCAGGATAGCAAAACCCCAAACCCGATAAGAAGCCCAAAAGAGACCAAGATCGCCAAGACACTAACACTTAGCGCCAGCCTTTGCCAGTTGGCACCACCTGTTTCAAGCGACGCCACGACCTGCAAACCACTCAAAGTCACAGAAGTGATTCCAAGTGCGAATAAAACAGGTGCATAGAAACGTGCGAAGTATTGTCCATATTGAAAGTCGACTCTCTGAAAGTAGGACTTGTGCAGAATAATCGGAGCGTAGAAGTTGAGACGAGTGAGGCGGATTTGGCCATAGGCATAACGAAGGGAAACATCCTTATCCAGGATTTTATCAAGACCGGAGGTGAAATCGCAGAACTGGCCCCAGGTGATATCTTCCGGTACAAGACATAGAGCAGGATCTTTGGCGATGCGAAAGTCGGATTCATGCCGGATAAGATAGAAGTATGTGCGTAGATAACCTAGGGCGGCTCTTCGAATACGCACGTCCTCGCTCGTATCGTTATTGCAAAGATGCTCTCTCCAGAAGTCGTGGGACCCGAGGAATCGTGGAACAGGCTTGATGAAAACACGGTCGTTAATCCATACGAGATGTAGCTTTGGGTTCTCTGTCAAGATGATCGACCGGCCTTGTAGTAATTGTCGGTGAAGGGGCCATATATTTGTGCTATCTTGCTTTGACATCCACCAGAGCTTATCCGAAACTCGGTCTAGATCGTCTGAGCAAAACTCAGATGTGAGTAGCTTCTTGATCTGATCCCTGCTGTGACGAGGGACGCGGGGAAATCCTGGTACATAGCCGTTCTGTTCGTTCCGAAGCAAGGAATGCTCTGGTGGAAAGGGCGGTTTGACCATAGTAGGAAACATGGTAATGTCAGTGTTGGAAATTTTAGAGATAGATTCTCACTTGCGAGCATTACGGCATGCCAATTTGTTCCAGGTGACAACGAGCCCGATTTCCCGGGGCAAGAATGTTGATCAGCTGGACAACTGATTAGGATACTGGAGTGCTCCTGAGCCTCAGCGCTTCAGGTCGCGATGTTATTGGCTGACATTCTGTGCCTCGATGAAATTTCAATCCCCCTGCCATTCGTCCTTCTTGAGAGTATCAAAGAGTAAATCACTGTTTCTCCTGCTTATTTATAAAAGCATTCTTACTTAATCATCTTGTCAATGCAGTTAACATTACGCGTAGTATGCTAAAACAGCACTTAAACGATTTATACAGGTCATTGTTACCCCTTGTATACTGCCAACTCTGTTATCGTGGATGCTTGGCATATTTTATCCTTGAGCGGGCATGGATTAATATCCTAACCTTCATAGTGGTTCAGAGAATCGCAGCTGAAGGATGCTAGAAATCACTTTTAGACTTGATTTGTTAGTTCATTGGGTAAGTCTACCAAATCATGTCATAACCCTGGAATGGATATGATTGCAGGCCATCGTCTTCTGTAAAGCCTGCATCTTTCGGGGGTGTGGGGAAGCTCTATGGAGTTGATTCCCAGTATGAACACATTTATTTGGGCGTTCTTATCATGCCGTGAGTGCATGCATTTAAATTTCCGTCGGCTAATTAAAGCAAAATCCTACATTGGAGCAGGGCTAGGTATTGGCGGAATACAGCAATGATCGCCAATTATAACGCATCTCTGCAAGACTTCTTGACGTTATTACACGACTCGCTCGGTTGTAAGTAAAGTAGGCTGCGTGATCATGCTGATCACTGAGAAACTAATGAGGGGCAAGATTCTGCCTAAATTCTTGGTTCATTGCGCTTAACTGAGGTATTGGCTTGATATATGTTGTGGATATGTATGCTCAGCACTGAAGGTCAATGTCAAGCCATTCTGCCATGCAACGTATAATGAAGATGCGTCTGTCCTTTGTATTTCTCTTCGCTTTCCGCTTGTCAGCGGCAGTAGATATCTTCGTTGATCGACAGGGACATGATTACAATCCTGGGTCGGCCGGAAAGCCAGTGAAGGGTATTAAAAGAGCACAGGAGCTTGTCCGTGAACTCATTGCGTCCGCCAAAGATGACATCACTGTACACCTTGGCCCAGGTACCTGGGAAATCGACGAGCCCATCATGTTCAACAATGAAGACTCTGGTATCAATGGCTTCAAGGTGACATGGGCAGGCTCGGAGACCGCTATATCTGGAGGCTATGAGATCAGTAATTGGACTGAAGGTGATGACGGGATATGGGCCAACCAACTTATCGGCTACGACCAAATCGCGGAGCCGTTTTGGGATGGAGGCGTCTGGATTCAGAATGTCAAAGCCTTGCTCACTGACGGCGGACAATTTTACCTTGACAGAAACGAGTCAACTGTCTATTACAAGCCGTTAGAAGGCGAAAATATGGCTACTGCCTCTGCCTGTCTCGGAGTCGAAGAGGTTCTCCTGGTCGTCGGTGGAACCTATGAAGAGCCGGTTCACGACTTACACTTTGAGGGAATTACCTTCAAGCACAGCACTTGGCTGAGACCGGATACTTATGGGTATATAGATCAGTAGACTGGTGGTCATATGGGGAATGATAGTCTGTGGCCCAATTTTGAAGTTTCGAGGCCCCATTGGTGGCAGATGCCTAGCGCGATTCAAGTCAGTGCCGCATACAACATCACCATAGAGTCTTGTACTTTTCGAGAGCTTGAAGAGGTACCGGTGTTGGAAACGACAAGAACGCGCACTCGACGGGCGTTGGGCTCGGGGCAAACAACATTGACATCGATGACAATTATTTCACGCAGGCAATGGGGAATAGCATTACCGTGGGAGGTATACAAGCCGATGCACACCACCCATCGCAGCCGAAGATGCCTGTGTCCGACATCCACGCGTCCAACAACATTTTCAATAACAATTCGGTTCTGTGGTCCTCTACTGTCCCTATTCTTTTTACATACACGCAATTCTCTTCCGTCACACACAACGATATTTATAACCAACCATATAGCGGCATTTGTCATGGCTATGGTACGGCCCATACTTCCCTGACCAGTAAGACTGCTAACGGGTTCTAGGCGGGGGAAGCAATGATGAAGGAGGTAGCCCGGAGTACGTCAAGCGAGGCCTTTACGAATACCAGCCGCTCTATGATACTCCTACCGTCACGAAGAACAATTTGATTGAGGGAAATCTGATTCATCATTTTGGTCAATCTCATACTGACTTTGGAGGCGTATACACGCTATCACGGTCACCAAACACAACTGTGTCGTTCAATTTCATCTATGACGCAGGGTGGCAAGCCCTATACCCTGGTGCGTAGCTCATGTCATTTATCGTAATATTTGCTGACACTTGGAACAGATGAAGCCCCGAGAAATATCACCTCGTACAACAATCTGGGTTTCACCTCAGGAAAATATTATGCGCCAAACGATTGGATTCCAGAACAGCTCACCGGATGTATGTGCACCGCTCATACACGCCAGAAAGGTTGCTGGCAGAACAAGGGAGCACTGTGATTGATAACTGGGGCAAGCTCGGAGTTAAAGACAACAAGGTCCTAGATGGCTTCCCAAATCATTCCGGAAGACGCAACAACACGTTTCTACGTAACTACCTTGCGCCCGACATAAACGGAACAAGTCTCATTGCACAGAGGGCTGCATATCGAGCCGGTGTTATACCGTCAAAACGCAAGGGAAGGTCCGTCACAAACGATGCGGATATCGCTAATGCCTACTTGGATGTCAAAGTCAGCGATGGGCGTGTCGTTGTCAACGTTACTAACTTTGACGATGTGCTTTCCGTATCTCAGGCCCTGGTGTCACGTTCAAAAGAAAGTCTGCCCCTCGCTCAATCCCGGCTGATGGTTCTGCAGCAGCGGTGTATACTTTCTCTGGCTCCCCAAAGGCGAACGCCACCGCTTAAGTCAGCTATGTAAACCCGAAGACGCGAGCATATAGCAGAGAAAAGCAGTTTTCCCTCCCTATGTAGCGATACATCTAGTCTGGATTGCACGAGCATCAAGAAGTTGCCAGCTGTCACTGATCTGCTTCTCACAGCGACTTCCTAACGGTCAGACACGCAACGGTGCAAACCTATGACAGAGGTCTTTCCTAGCTCCAGAGTGGCAGATATGAATAACTATGATCCTGAAGTATATAACTAAGTACCTGAAGTATTATTTATTGCGTCAATTTCAAAATGGCAGCTCAACATGCCTTAAGTATCCTCTTATGATGTACTTGCGGAGTTTTACTCCTGGTCATAAACTCCGCCTGAAGCCAAAGTCCGCGGCCTTGGCCTGTAGCCCCGCGCAATGAATACCGACCCAATTACCGCATTGGAGATCAAGACCGATAGGCAGGCGTGGGGCGGAGCGATGTGGGATGTCGAGTCCGCAGATCTCGAGATTTTTCGACATCAGAAGTTCCAGCCCCAAGCCGCAAGGCCAAAGCTCACAAAACAAATCTTTAGTCCTCACCGTTCCTAATCCTATTTATCAGTAACCCAGTAAGGGCTCGTTTTCATACAGGAGTCTTTTTTCTCTCAACCGATAACAACAAAATTTAATACAATAATCTTCCTCTGCAAGCCATTGCCTATATAGCAGAAAGAAATGCTATAAAGATGACTATTCCGTGTAGCTGAAATTATGGACAAACCCCCCTCAGCTCAGCCTAACCTCTCCCTAGTATTTGCCAATCCATTCCGGTTTCATGAACAACACGAAAACCCTAAACCCCAATGCGACACTCATTGCCAATCCAGAGGCCAAGGTCAGCTTGGTAGGATAAATCCCACTGCCGTCCTCCCCTGCCAGGCAAGCCTGCCAAAACAAGAGTGGGAGAGCCATAGCCTCAAAGGAGGCTAGCATCCGATACGTGATCCGCCTCGTCTCTACCGCCCCAGCTTTATTCGGGATCCCAAGCATCATCGGTACCGTCATGGCAGCCAGGCTAATGCCGCACAGTTGCATCACTGGGGCAGCGAGAGGCGCCGCTGACGGGTCATCGGTCAAGTACATTCGTTTGAAGGCTTTTTCCGCGTTGAATACCATAGGGATAGCTAAAAGGATATTAAAAGTCGATTCAGCGGCCGACACAATTCGGACAATGGTGCCAGAGGCCGATGGATCAATTCCTACTGACGCTTTGGCGCCAGTTCCGATGCGTTTGTTTGTGTTTGCCATAGTTGTGTTTTGGGAGGATAATTGCTAGTGTTTCTCAAATGAGACTGGAATATTCTGAAGAGATGGAGAACTTAGAACCTGAGATTAGGCTGTCTTATAAACCTGTTGATGACCGGGAATAGAGATAAATCGTCACCTTGTCTTCAAGCTCAAACCGCATAACCAACTGTTGGACCCAGATATTCCAGTGTCCTGAGTGGTCCGGGAAGCCCGGATAGCTGCGTTAACGCAAAGCTTAACATTATGCTGAGCGTTATGCTTGACGTTATGCTGAACGCCCCGACCTCAGGGGTAAAGCATCTACCTACCTTTATGCTTAGAAAGTAATCTACAGCGAGAGCGTGGCCTGTAAATATCATCCCATACACGTTTACCTAACGCAGAGATGTCCATTTGATAGATAATACTGGTGAATGCGCCAAGATGTAATTGTTAATGTCATTGGCAAGGAATCCCGGTATATACATCACATAATAATCTGACCTGAGATAGAAACAAACTGTGTCTTAGTAGTGCTATTCCGTCTTGATTGAAAACTTGAAAGCAAGTCGTGATATCCAGCGTTGGAGTTGTCTTGTTCGAATCAGCGGAACAAGATAACATTATCTGACCTATTACTGACGTCACAAAACACATTTCAGTCTGAATGTCTTATTGAGAGAATGTTTTGTAACTCCAAGATTCGGGGTCAATGGCTCTAGCTCCAGGACAGGTCATGAGATATATCACTGTGAGAGAATTACAATAACCAGGTGTAAATACTCAGAGCTCTACGGTCTACACGAACAGGTGTGGGGCCAAGGTTGGATCAGTACCTGAAAATGCCGAAAGTTCCTATTACTAACTCAAGGTTGAATGGCAGAGTTCGATGGAATGGAACGATGTGGGATGCCGCTTGTAGAGATCCCAGATCCTTTGTCAGCCAGACGCACCAGCCCAGCACCAGTACCAGCCTCCACGGTCGGAGACACGAGTATATAAGCCAAGGACTAACTCATTAAAAATGATAGAAGAGATTTAAATGTCACTCCTTACATCTTGTTTTCAAAACCACTCATCATGCCCGTTGTAGCTATTGCAGGAGGCACCGGCAGTGTCGGTCGCTTCATCGTTGAAGAGACTATCGCAGATGGCAATTTTGAGGTCATCATTTTAAGTCGAAAGGTTTGTTCCTGGTGACACGATCTCGACGCTCTTCAATTAACTATCTTTACACTCAGGTCAACCCATCACTGGAGAAAGAGCTCGGTGCTCGTATCATCCCTATCGATTACTCTGACCCTGATTCCATTGCGACCTTTCTCGAAGAAAACCACGTTGACGTCATGATTGCCGCGTTAAGTGGACATACACCTCCCGAGCAAGAGCTCGGTCTCATTCAAGCCGCCGCCAAGTCCAAAGTCACCAAGCGATACATCCCTAGTGTATGGGGTATCAAGTATCGCCCTGATCAATCTTGGTTCTTCAACGCCGCAGCCAAGCTGTCCCTCTTTGATGCACTGGATAAGACTAACTTGGAGTGGACTGCGGTTGCGAATGGCTTCTTTCTAGATTACTGGGGCGCCCCGAATCTCGAGACATACCTAGATCCTCTGACTATAGTTCTGGATGTTCCTGCAAGAAAGGCTGCGATTCCAGGCAACCCAGACCAGCCAGCGGTCTTTACATACACCAAAGATGTTGCTAGGTTTACAGCTAAGCTCTTGACGCTGGAGAAGTGGAATCCAGTGTCGTATATCATCGGCGATAGGCTTACGTGGAGGGAGTTTGTGAAGCTTGCTGAAGAGGTTATTGGTAGGAACTGCCCGTCTTCTTTTATCCCAATATCTGGCTATACTAACTGACCAACCTTTGCAGGCGATAAGTTTGAGATCACTTACGATTCAGTCGAGTTGCTCAAGTCAGGAAAGGTCACAGAGCTTCCAGGTCACATACCTGTCTATCCGTTCTTCCCCAAAGAGGCACTACAAACCATGCTGGCTGAGTTCGGTGTCCTTTCCGACCAGGGAGGGTTCGATTTCCAGCCGGAGAAGACTCTTAACAGCCTTTTCCCAGAGATCAAGATAACAACCGCACGCAACGCTTTGGAGATGGCATGCAAGAAATAGTCTTATCATGATCTATAAGAGCTCTTAGCTGTCCTTGAATATCTCTCTATTGATTGGTTTTTTATATACTCGGAATCCAATCACGCGCCATCTTGATAGAAAGAAGAAAGGGCTTGGATACTTTGTAAACATATCGGATTTTAATAGTTCAGTTCAAACATGTACGGAGTACTGTTGCTTGAATGCCAGGTTGCCGAATTAGCTAAAGTCAAAATCCCCCATCCCACATCGCGCGTTTTTGTTTACCAACAATAGCAAGGCTAGCAAGGATGTACTAACCGAAAAGCAAACATCCTTCATCCCACATCGCGCATCAGAAGCAATTCTCTTCCATGTCGACTTATCATTCCAGAATTTCGATGTCTTCTGACTTATCCCGATTCCACTGCAACTATGCGGGATGCGCGCGGTCGTACAAGAAGAAAGAGCATCTTTTACGCCATGAGAGGGATCATTTGAACCTACGCTTATCTGCATGTACATTATGCCCAGCTACTTTTAACCGAAGGTAGCGTATTCTTATCTGACTCAGTCCTTGCTGACGCATGCTGAACCTATCAAGCGATCTGCTCAAACGTCATGAGGCAATCAGTCACCAACTCGACAAGGCTTCTGGACAACAAGTAGGAGGAACAGCATTAACAGAGAATGCAGGACATGAACCGCACGAACCTAACGCTGTCTGCGAACTGGGCGAGTCCCCTGTTGGCACATTGGACAGCTTTCTCAACACAGAACTGCAGGGTTTAAATCTGCCTTCAAACCCAACCATGCAATTACTCCAAGAATCATGTCAGGATGAGCTTGTAGCGTCTTACTTTTTGCACTTTCACCCCCACTGGCCTCTATTACATAAGAGGATTTTCTTGCAATCAAAGTCTCCTCCGGAACTGACGGCAGCTGTTTCAACAGCTGGGCTATGGCTGCTTGATACTCCAGAGACCAGGGACAAAGCCAGGTTTTATCACGATGCCTTGCTAAAGACGCTTCACGAGCAACTTGTGAGATCAATGGTACCGATTACAAAACAATCATCTAATACATATACAGTTCAAATTTCCCGTGCCCACCACAGGCTCATCTGGACCTCGTGCTGAGTTCCTCCCCGTATTCCAGGTTCTTCTCATCGCCCTGATTATCAGCACCTACCGTGGGGCGGAGACGTTTCCATCTGTTTTGTTCAATAGTAAGCAGGTATGGAAGCTGTTTCAATCCGTTGGCGTCTATCATCAGAAGGCAATAGACGATCGAAACCCAAGTCCGATGATACGCGAATGCTACCAGCGGTAAGCCACCTGCTCCCTTACTCGAACGTGCTGTGCTGACATAGTGAGACTGGCCCTTCTGCACTTCAAGGTGCATATCCATCTCAATTCTATCTTAATTAGGCACTTTTCACAGTTCAAGCCGTTCGACTACTTGACGCCAAGCATGCTCAAAGTTCGAGTTCCCTCGGCGAGCTTGTACTGGGAGGAGGATGAAGAGCTGCTTCCTGGTCAGAGACACGGATCTGAAACGGTCGCTGATTTATTTGATTCGTGTAATAAACCAACTCGCGTGTCGGATCTTGTGGGTTGGGACTTTACTCTGGGAATGATTATTGGGTGTTACTTGGTGAAACCAACGGGGGAGGCTCATCGTGAGCTGATAAAACGGATGGATCCATTTTTGTTCCTACATCTAAAGAGTTTCACCCGAGAGCCCTAGCCAAGGACGCCTAGAAACATCAGCAGCTCAGCTGACCAATGACGGCTCGTCACTTTTTGGAAAATGGCTGGGCTGCTAAGAGAGAATGATCTTATGTTGCCGAGGTTGACATGAACTTTGCATCGGATATTGACTGAGGTGTAGCGTATTAGTGTCATCGCTGAGCTTCCATCACCAGTGGCTGGGTTTAACATATTCCGTCCAATTGATTTAGGTTGGACGAGCCAATGAGGCTGATAAGCATTATGCATTACGATCAATTGAGCTGAAATATGTCCTGCATTTCGATATGTAGCATTTCACGGCCCGGCTTGTCAGCTTGCACGTGGCCATAAGTTAGTCGATGATGGCTTCAAGGCCCATGTAGGATGTTATCCAATCCACATCGTACGATGTAGAAACCCAGAAGTCCCTTAGCGCAAGCGATTGCCTTGAATCTAAGCTAATTTAATGCTAGATAATGCTGCCAGATAAGAGGATGTTAGATGCATTCCCAGACTTCTCCTCACTCAATCTAGCGGTGGGTATTTCGGCATCTATAAATAGACTCAACGGAATTTGCCATGCTTGGTCTCGAATCGATTGGTCAGATTCCCATGCCGTCCCCACAGACCTGTCAATCTAAACCTGTCGCGCTCGAGTCGTGCCGCTCGTGTTCGGGACCTTGGCCGACTCCGAACTGGAATCTTGGCGATAACTTCGTCATTCTTTTGTTATCAATCTTCATACTGGACAGTATTCACCACCTGCGACCCATCGCCACACCGGACGACAGACTTTTTGACCCTAAACACGCCACTTTAGTCTCAGACGCCATCTGTCGCCTTTGTGCTTGAGCCACATTCAATCGAGGGACAACCGGGGTTCTCATTCGTCGTAAGATTACTGGAAGCGACCAATCCGCCGCCATGTCTGACAGCTTCTAGCTCGCGGCGACATAAGCGAGCATGCGCTCGCAGCATCACTGCTTCGTCAATGTCCCAATACCCCGCCATATTCCTCACCAAGCTGTCCTCGACTACATACAGACATACGAGCCTGTGCTACGCCACAATCCTGGCATGAGATCATGGGAAAAGTCAGACCTAGATTATGCGCTCGTCGCCAATGATCGATTCTTCGATTCTTCAGACCCAGGACAAAGTCTACGTTGCTATCAAGCTTATGAAGTGATGAGACTTGGACCGGGAGTTCAGAGGGATTTAAAATGGCCGATTATCTTCCAGAGAGTGCCGAATGGAATCGTATCGAGGGCAGATGCGCCTGCGGGAGTGATTAGCTGGACACAGTGGTATGTCAGGCCAAAGCCCAGTGAGGCTACGTCCGATTCTGTGAGTACGCCGAGTACGGCGACACCATCGAGTTCGGGGGATGACACCTGGGAGGTATATGGAATTGTGACAATTGAGGCGCATAGGATGTTGATGCCATGGGTTGCTACGAAATCAGAGAGCTATCAGGTTGCAATTGGGCAAGGGATGGTGGATGATGCATGCTCAAAGTTTAGTTCTGGAGAGATTTCGTGACAATACGAGGTGCATTAACTGCAATCAAACAAGTACCTCAACATTTCCATTCTCTCGGCTGACATGAGTTATGTATCAACCCAAGTAAGACTTGGATGATCACTACAGGACTTGACATCTCTTCGGCAAAGCTCTGCGGCGTGTCGGCTTCTGAGCCAACTCAATCTCCGCATTCCGTCGACGAACCAAACCCGGAAGCCGTTGGCCACTGGCATACACCCACTGAGGAAATTCTTGTGAGATTACAGTATTGGGATCCTCTCCGTTATTCAGACGCCCAACGAGGGTAGACGATTCAGCATTGCCGCAGCCCATGTTGAAAGCCCAGCTTATGAGCGCGCCGTACTGGTTCCTGTTGAGCTTTGCTTTGCTGTTCAGCATGGCTGTGATACGGACTTCGAACTCCTACAGAAGCAGACTTGGTCAGCGATAAAGCGCCTTGATACGAGTAGTGAGAGCGAACCTTCATGTCATCTGCTAGTAGCTTCTTTCCATTCACAACGGAAAGTGGGATCGGATACTTGACTTCACTGCATTGAGGCGCCCCACAAAGATGACCATACCCCACTGTCGGATTTCCAGTCGGATCGTTGTCTGAAATCATCGGCCTTAGCCCAAGGAGCAACTATCTGCTAGGCTTTACTCACAAACATCAGACCTGAAGCCTTCGAAGCTGGCGATGAGATTGACCGTCGCCGGATTCGACTTGGGCGGTCTGCACGAACGGCACTTCGAAGTCACGTACCCACTTGATCCTGTAGCGACGTAGTAGTCGGACACGTAGCATCCGAACGTCGTCTTGTCCCAGAGGGTGTTCCCTTCGATGTTGGTGCCCTCGGTTTGACAGGCGATGGTCACATCAGTACCCTTGGTGAATTGTCGCTGGATGGCATGGCTTGTCGTTGGACCACCGCGGCATCTGACGCCTTCGTCTGTGATGAGAAAGGCGGTACTGGAAGCGGCTGAAAGATATTGGGCGGCGAGAATGTGAAGTCTCATAGTGAATTAGTGGTTAATGTGGAAATGATAGACGAGAGGGTTGTTGATCTGCGAATAGGTAAGTGCATGAGTCCCCATCTTATAGTTACGAGCTGCCAAAGTCATTAGCGAAGGCGTCGAGGGTCGGTCATGCGATAAACGGCCCTAGAAGCTCAAAAGAGACCAGAAACCGTGCACATAATAGAAATTACCCAATCTCATACCATAGGGACAAGCAAGGAGTTTCGGGAAGCACAGTCAGAAACAAAGATGTTTGTACTACCCCAAAGGTTCGTCCAGAAGTCTATTAGCCGCTTTGGGATCTCGATGCCGACAAGCTGTATGCAGTAAGCCTTGGCTTGCCAAGCGTAATGTGCAATGCCTTGTGCGTAGAGAATACGGTCTGAAGGATAGCCCCGGCACCCCTTAGCTTATTGAAAGCTTGAGTCTGGAGGAGTTTGGTGAAGGGATACTATATGCTCCGTTGTGTCGAGCCTTGATCACAAGACTTGGGTTTATAAACAATTATTATTCAATGAATTGCATTTGTTGGACTACATATGATAATGATCTAGCTATGATAGACTGTTCATGTCATCTCGTCTTTAGCTTGGTTAGTAAACATAACGGAAGTTAAGATTCTTCCTGTCAGTGATATCGGAGATCTCGAGATGCTCTGTGTCATGCTGAAGATCAGAGCTCGTTTGTTGAAGCTTGTCGCGTCGCTTGTTCTCGGCGATCAGCACGAATCGAAGAACAATCATGGTTATGGTCGAAATGCCGAAGCAGATCGTCGTAGCCAAGAAACCGCTCTATAGTCATTGTGTCAGCTTTGTTCCACGTAGACACTTTGATCGCAGTGACTGGTTCACTTACCGAGTATTCAGGTGCTTCGCGGGCGAAGAACAGAAAAGGACCGATGATATTGCCGGTGGTATATGCCATAAACATCATCGCCGCGGCGACACTCTTCTTGGTAAAGCCAGCGACGTTGGAAGCGACCATGGACAAGGAAATAGGGAAACCAGCAGCGAATGCGACAAAGATCCAGAGGCCAAAGAGTCGACTTCCTTGGTTGGGACCGTAACGAACGAGAAGGGAGCCAGCCAAACTGTTACAGTTAGATGGTGAAGTCACACGAGGCCGGAGATGCTAACCTGGTCAAGCTGAGGCATGCACCGATAATGGTCCTGTAGCCGTTGAAACGACTGCAAAGGTAGGTTGATCCGAGAGCGAAGAAAGCAAGGATGGCACCCATGGGCATGTTCAGAAGATAGACCTGGAAACGGCTGAAGCCGAAGCCAGCCATGACAAGACTACTGAACTACGAGGGGTCAGATAATTGCTGAAGTCAAGTACGGGAATACTTACAGTGGTATGTGCGCCGTTAGGAATGCTGAAGGCAACTTGAAAGACCATCAATAGCAGGACATTGGGATCTTTGATGACCTCTCGGACTTGCTCCCACTTGAAGCTGTTGTTCTTCATGCCAGTTTGGTTACTTCGAATACGGTCGACGGCATCGATGCGTTGTTGTTGATCGAGGAAACGTGCGTTGTCGGGAGTGTCCGGGAGGAAGATGGCTAGCACGATGGCCCAGACGAGGGTGATGAGACCGAAGATGATGAAGAGCCACTGTATACAAGAGTCAGCTGTTGTTACTCAGGTCAAGATGGAAGCGAAGTGCAGACTCACTCTCCAAGACTCAAGAGCACCGCCAATGTGAGCAATACCATATGCCAACAGACCACCAAATGAAGTAGCGATAGCATTACCCAAGAACCAGATACCGTGTCGGAAAGGCTGCTCCTCACGCTTATACCACATTCCAGTGATAAGGGAGAAACCAGGCGAGATGGAAGCCTCTGCTACACCAAGGAAGAAGCGAGCGACGAGAAGACCAGGAAAGGTTTGGACTGCGGCGTGGCAGCAGAGGATGATGGCCCAAGCGAGACTGCGATATGTTAGTGGGAGAACCGTGCGAGGTTGGGGAGTTTTCACCTTGATCCAGCAAGGTATTTGCCGAGGGGCAGACGGACCATCAGCCAGGATGCTGGGTAACTGAAGGCGAGGTAGCCGAAGTAGAAAGCGCTGCTGCACCAGCTGTATCTCGATCCAACGAGGTCCTGTTCTTATCAGTGGATAGTAAGCACGTCTCGATCGATGTATACTGACCAGGTCGTCGATGATGCCCATGATGGAAGCAAAGTTAAGCGACTGCTTGTCAAGGAACTGCAGTGTATAAGACACGAGGAGAAGGGGCATAAGGCTTGACACCAACGTTAGAACTCTTCATCTGTAGTTGAAGGACAACTTACCAAAGATCAATTCTTCTCAAGACCTTTCGTCCCCTATAGTGGTTATCAACGCCCTCCTCCGCAACCTGCATCGACCCCTGAAGACTCAACGTCTCACCCATCTTCGCATCAGGGTCCTGGGCAGGGATGTTGATCTTTTCTTCTCTATCAGAAGCCATACTGTCCAAGAGTATCTTGTAAATGTTGAAACAAGAGAATAAGAAACAAGAGTTGATGATTGATGATGAAAGGGAGGAGTGGAAGCCAGTTAAGTAGATATCCAAGCGAGCATCTAGACCAGTGACTTTATCTCTTGATCCCAATCTGTCTCCACCCCCGCATAAACTCAAGATAAGTCTGGGGATACTATCTCAGCACTGACGTTTTGATCAAGGAGGGAGATACCATTCATGTCTGAAAAATTGAAGTCATTCCACTACCCGTTTGAAAGAGCCGTACTGCTAGTTTCTCCAGCTCGGATATCGTTTGACGCTCATTGGCTGAGTCGGCAAGGAAAGGTTCAGGCGTTGCCGATTGGCTGACTCGGCAAAGTGATAGTGTTGTTGCGACGGACCCGACTCTTTGGGAAGCGCCGGAATGTGGGGGCAGGTGAAGATTTGGTGGGTGTTAGTTAGTACGCCGATAGTTGCCCATCATGATTCCGCGGCGTAGATAATGGCGATGCGTTATCTTCAGTGTCAGAGACATGCATATGCGGTGTTATCACATGGACGGTATCAGTGGTGACTCGAAAGGGAATTATAACGCGATATCATCGCCCCTTCGATAGCAATGCAATTGAGATGACATAACAGTAAACCAAGGCTTCATTATCTCATCATTTAGGTGTTCTAAAGTCTATAACCAATCGGCTCAACATCCCTCTTAAACTCATCCCTCGCTTGATCCATCAACTCAGTCTGAAGTAGCATCTCACAAGCCGTAGCTGCTAATCCCTTGGCACAGTCCAAAGCTCTCTCAAACGCTTCTCTTGTTCCAGCTGCTTCTGCAAACTTGGGTGTATGGGGTTGCACTAAAGGATCTTCTGTTCCAACGGCGAACATGGGATGAATACCCGGGACACAGTATGTAACGTTGCCTGTGAATGTTAGTAAAGCTGAGGATTGAGGAGGTGGCAGCGGACTTACCCATGTCTGTTGATGCGCCCATTGGTGGTTGGTTTGCGTCTCCGATGTAATCTCGTCCAAAGGCTTGCATGTGTTTTGTAAACTCGTTTGACATGGACATGTTCGGTCGAAGCTCCATGTAATCTTGGTCTCTGCGAGGCCCATTAGTACGGCTTCCACAATCCATCCAGTAAATTTGACTTACGATTCGCAACTGCACTGCACTTGGCAGCCCGTAGCGATAGCCCCAGCTTTGAAACAAGCCTCTACCCTTCCCGTAAGCTCCTTGATCTGATCAGCCCCAGCCGCTCTCAAATAATACTCCAGGTTTGTCGAATCCGGAATAATATTCGGCTCAGCACCTCCATTTCTAATAACACCGTGAATTCTCTCTGTGGGCTGAATCTGCTGTCTCAGTAGCGAGATATTCACGTATGATGAAACAACCGCATCGAGCGCATTCTTCCCATGCCACGGCGTATTCCCCGCATGAGCATTCTGCCCCGTAAATGCTACTTTCATCTGCCTCCTCGCACTTGACCTCGCTGCCGAAACACCGTCTACATTCTTCTCTCCCTGCGGCGACAGCCTCCCCGTTGGATGAGCCATCAGACACGCATCTACGCCCTCGTACGCACCAGCTTTGATAAGATGGACTTTTCCACCGCCACCTTCTTCGGCTGGTGTTCCGAGGAGGCGAACGCGGCCTGGGATGTTGAGGGAACGTATTGTTTCGGCGGTGGCGATGAATGCGGCGATGGAGCTTGTTGCGATGAGGTTGTGGCCGCAGGCGTGACCTAGTCCGGGAAGGGCGTCGTACTCTGCGTTGAAGACGATGAGTTTGCCATTCTGGCCGGATTCGACCTCGAAGGAGGTTTGGATGCCGTAGGCGGAGCGCTTGACGTTGTAGCCAAGACGTTGCATGAGACCGCAAATGTTGTCGTGGGCTTTAAACTCTTTGTAGTTGAGTTCTGGGTTTTCATGGATCTAAAGACGTTAGAGAAGCTGCCCCAAAGCTGTCGCGATGGTAGGTGTACCTTTTTGCAAATGTCTGCCAAGTCCTGCTCATGATGAGCGACAGACTGGGAGATGTTTTCGTAAACCTGCCCACTGGAAGACATCCTGCGCTGCTCTAATTACAATAAAGTCACGGAATACCCCAGGAAATGAACTACCCCGGGCTTGGGCAGTTTATAGGAAAGAAACTGCGGTCTAGCTCCTGCGGGTCATGACACAATTCGAGCTGAATTTCATGACGCCCGTTGCTCGCATAAATCAGGAAACTCCGCGAGACAAAAAGTGTCCCGATATGGCTATTTTCGGCTAGTTTTTGGGCAGCTTACAGGGAGCTTCAGGGGGTCTGTGTGGCAGTTTTCCGACGGGTACCGTTGACCGACGGCCACTAAATTAGCCGAAGGATCCAATGAGAACTTGGGGATGTGTTATCACCGTTGAGGCTGGCGGAGGACAAGATTTTCTTGGGGAGGATCAACAAGCTGGTGATGACCCTGACAATGCCGATTCTGTTGCTGAAAGAGATAACGAGGTTGCTTGAGCTGATGGACCTGGTCTTAGATACTACCTAACTCGGATATACGGTTATAGAGCTGATATGATAAAGTGGACAATGCGACGTGAGCTGCAGAGACCTTGGAAATAATAATCAAGACTAGCTATTTCCGTACTAACACAAACTCAATTCATCGGTATCCCCTCCCGACAGCCCTCACTCATCCTTGAAAACGTCCTCCATGCAGTCATTATCACAAATTTCTCCCCAACCCCAATCCC
>JAAOAK010000012.1:0-263002 GCA_013396175.1 Fusarium denticulatum | reverse complement strand
ATATTATATTCCAAGTTTATCTTTAGAAGAAATATTTGAGACTTTATATAAATATAAAATTAACAAAAGGAAGATCTCATAGAAGAAAATGTTATAAGAAAAAGTCAGTAAGAATTAAAAGAAAATAAATAGTATTACCTTTTTATAATAATGATAAGTAAATTCTAAAAGTAGTTTATTAATTTAATAAATTAGATTATGTAATTTTAGGTTTTAGAATAGTAATTAGTAACTACTATATTGGAAACCTGTCTGCATGACCAAGCTCCGCGTAGAGAGTGGACTGATTGATTCGTGACGGTGCCAAGAGACTTGCGACGCTCTTTGTGCTGGCCATGGGCTGATGGAAGCGTAACAAGGAATTCTCTAGAGCCAACGGGACCAAACTGGAGGTCACTTCACGTCTAAATATTTAGTCGAATGGTAGCCTCTCGTTTTGCGACTCGTTGGTTCAGAGGCGGATATGGCATCAGCTCAGGCACCCGCCTCACAATTGCCCCAAGTGGTTCAACCTCCGTCATGCCTAGACCTCGCTGCTATCACGAACCAATCACGATGTCTAGTCTATCACTCGACTTCTTAAATAAGATCGAACCCCCACAATATTAAAAGGCTAAGAAATAGTATTTATCGGGTATCTATCTCTTGGTCTGGGGATGGGTAGTGCCGTGCTTAGCTATTTCCCCCCGCAATGTTGTTGCGGGGTGCATATCAAGAGTTCAAAGGCTTCCGGAGAAAGGCTCAGTTTCCAGTGCTAAAATGTTGGCGAATACACCGTGTACTTTTGTCGCACATGCTTCAGGATTGGGAATTCAAACGTCACATGTCGTGAAACAAGTATTACTAACTATGACATGATGGTTGGGCCTCGAACGAGAGATGATCTGAACTATTCTCAGCAGCGACACGTTACGGTGCACGTTAATGCCTCGGCTGTTCCCGGTATTAATTTTACTGCTGACATGTCAAGCGCTGACAAGCGACAATAGCGCTGTACGATAAGAACAAAACCAAGCACAGGTTGTACTGCATGCCGAGTGTCATTGGTTGCATTCTTTCCGAAAACCCATCTCCTCATCAGATCACAAAAGATCCCTGTATCTCGGCGCTCAAATCTCGATAACCATTTGCTTTTTCCGCTTCAATACCAAGAGACATCATCTCATATTTATACCTGATCTCAATAATTCGTCTCATACGATGAGCATCACAATATGAGCATCAGATGTTGATTAACCTTGTCGATTAAGCTTAAAATGTTTAAATGACACACGGCTAAGGCGGAATTGCCTGACTTGGCGCACCTTACGCTATGAGGCGATCGCTGTGGGGAGGAAGAGAGGCCGCCAGCGCCTCGTCATGTTGGAGGGCCAATACTTGGCCTGGACAGACACCGCTATGATCTCATGTTGCTTGGCTTGGCATCGGCTCATGATCAGAATTCACTTTGCGTGTGACGTTGCGTGGCTCTAACCTCTGAAAGCAAAGCCCACTTGGGCTCTTCCATTTTTTACTGCCGGGCGGCGGGTGAAAAATTCATACCGACTATGAAAGCTGGCTGATCCTCAAGCCTTTTCACTGCCTTGACTTTTTGGTGTTTCTTCATTCCAACCAAACTTGAACTCAACAACTACTTTTGTTATCTATTACTTGCATTGACTACCAGATATGGGCGTCCGTATCGCTACGCAACAAGACATCCCCGCGTTGAAGGAGATCATCCTCAGCGGGCTGTCAAATGATTCTGTCTGGCTGTACTGCTACCCCTCAGCAGGCCGTTCAGAAGCCGCCTCAAATCACGTCGAGACGGTTCTCAAGAGGATCATCGACGACAACAGCAAAAATTGGCATTGCTACGTAGTCGATGCTCCCAAGACTCACGACCCTGTCTCCCTTGCCATCATCCAGTCGCTTCACCAGAACGAAGACGATGGAAAGGGCGTCACTGAGCAGATCCAGCGAGGTATGGACCACATTTCTGCTCGTTTAGTGAGACCAAATTCGCTAACCTTATTTTTCCACAGTGCTCGGTCTGTCGGAAGACCCCAGCGACGGGGAGAGTAAGACGGCAAAGAGAATTGCGGCACTGCAATCAGGCATCACGCAGACACAGCAAACGTACCTCGCCCGCCACGGCCAAGTTATGTTCCTCCATGCCGTCATCACGCATCCCCACCACAAGCGCCAAGGGTACGCCAAGACGCTCTCCAAGCAAACCCTGCAGGTAGCGCGTCAGAAGGGCGCCGTCGTTGCAGCCCTCGCCAGCCCCTTCAGCGGCTACGTCTTCTACTCGGGCACCAGCTTCTCCAACTGCGGCCGCACAAAGGTCGAGACCGACAACGACATTGAAAACCTCGAGCTGCAGATCATGGTCTGCACCCCGCCCAAGCCCCTCGAGCAGAGGAGGAGCTCCATCAAGGACTTTTGGGGAGGCGCCAAGAAGGCTTCGCCCGCCGGCAGCAGACGTGAATCACTGGACCAGGGACAGGGCCAGGGTGAGAGGCGGGGCTCGTTTTTGGACATGTTTAGCTTTGGTGGCCCCAAGACTCCCTCTGCTGTTGATGATGATACCCGCAGAAAGTCTCACGCCTAGATGAGGGACAGGACGATTTTTGTTTGCAGTTTTTTATATGGATCGTCATAGACCAGCTCTTTTCTTATGTATTTACCAACGAGCCACGATCTCAATACGATTACAGTACCAAATACACAACCAGTGTCTGCGAAAATACAGTGATGGACCGTGCGTTACTGTACTGATTTTCAGGGCTCAATTATGCATTTTGTGTATGCATGACAGCGCATAATCAGCAACTTTTCGCCAATCGCCTTCAAGGCTTACGCAACTTCATCCGCCCTGTCTCAACGACCAGTAGTTTCAGAATTTTCATTAACTGCAGTAACTCTCCGGAGACAGGCAATATTCTACGGTGCCCTGATACTTACATAGCTAGGCTATTCGCATTTTACGCGTAATAAAATGCTTCTTCTTGTCCGGCTACTCATTATCGCCTGTAACTCGCGACTTATACTTGACTATAAAGGTCAGATAAAAGAAACAATAACTATGGGGGAAGAAATAAAAAGTGATGTTGATGCAAAAAAGAAAGACTGCTCTGACATGTCACCAAGATATGACTGCTCGGTCAAATAAACTACAGCCCGATCAGTTGCCATCAACAATCTGTCTTCGGCGACATCACAATGAATACCTGGGGGAATAAATTTAGGGAAACTGGCGGAGATAGTAGCAAGGTAGTCCTCTTGCATGGGGAAGACAGCTATGCAGGCATAGCAGCCGCAATTGTGATTAAAGAATAGATAGGAATAGGTAAGAGGCCATGAAGGAAAAGAAAATGTTTAACTTCCCTTGGATATATCATCTCTCGTCCCACGAATGTAGTGTATGATACACCAATCCCACAGCCACTCAGGAAGCCGATCGACCAGTCCTTTGTAAAGATATTGATACCAATGACCGACAACAACGCTCCGGCGACTACCGACTCTCGCAATGATTGCTCTAGCAAGAGTACTGTCCGTTTGACCCATACATCGCGATACCCGTACACATAAGGCTTCAACGTCGTAGCCCTCGAGTTTCATTTCCAGGGCCGAGGATTGGGTCATTCTAGACAGGAATGACCGGCTTGCCGAGGTTGCGATTTTGAGGGGGATGCCTTTGTCACTTAGGGGGGTGACGTTTATGATAAGAGACGGGCTGTTACCAATCAGTGTTGGAAGAAGGGCGCGAAAGAGCTGTATTGGATAAAGAGCATCAGAGTTGACGTGTTTCCAGATAGATTTTTCATTTTCATCGAGGATCGGTTTAAGGTCTGTGTGTCTGGATTCTGAATTCGCACAGTTAACCAAGATTGTCAAGTTAAGCTTGGACAGCTCGTTCTTTATAGCCTCAAGGTCTAGTTTACGTTCCATTTTCCAATTCCCGTAGCTCTGTCTGTAGAAGAAGCTTCTACTCCCAAGGGCAGTTGGATCGGCAACGAGCATCTTGAAGTTCCGATCAGGAAACTCCTCGTGTACACGCATCATGGCAGCTAGCAGATCATGTTCGACCCGGCCATGAAGCACAACATTAAACCCTCTACTTGCCAGCTCGCGCACAATCTCGTATCCAATTCCACCAGAAGCTCCCGTGACTAGAGCCCATGCGGCCGAACCGTCGGGGAAAACGTGGTTATAGCGATGAATTTTACTGCGATGAAGACAGCTTGTGTAGAAGAAGAAGGATGTCATGAGAGTCCATTTGAGAAACCTTGCAGTGCCAAAGATGTAGAGGGTGTTTATAATCTCCTTTTGGAATGCGCGTATGTGATGATGAAAGTAGTCGAATCTGGCGAGCTGCGCAAAGTTGTCGGCCAACAAGTCGAAAGTCTGAGGTACGAGACTCTGGTACAGGCTGGCGTTCATTTTGTCGATCTCCTTGGGGTTTATGTTTATGTTTTGTTCACAATAGAGGGTGACAACGTGGCCAAATATATAATTGGAGGGCAATAACAGGGTTTGCCCTTCAGTAAAGTATTAAGTTTTATGAATTGTGCGTATACAAAGGGGAGCAAATTGCATGCTCGAGAGCGCGTAGGTTTCGCGACCGAGAGAGTGACGAATCTTCGTAGTGGCTCGAGCTTACTACAAATGACTACACGGCCTATCGAGAAGTGGACAAGAACCTCGACTAAGGCATGAAATATTCCTGTAGGCTCTGAGAGGTCTTGAACCCCGCGCCAAGTCATTTTAGGTAGGCAACCGCATCTGTATTGACAGGCCATGTCTCCAAAGAAGGGGATCTACCTGTAGGACCGGTGGTGTACAAGGGCGCTGATATCTATGGGAGGACTGTGGCCTGTAAGGTTAAGCTTTAGACTGCGAACACAGGTGATGAATGATAGGGCGCTGATATAGAATTAGGGTTCTCGCTTCAGGCAGCTGACACGCGCAAGAGAACGAAATCCGCTTTGACTTTGATTCAAATCGTCGAGATAGATATTAATTTCATACAGAAATCTAGCCTTTCTCGAGCCAAAATCTGACTCTGAGCTTCAGCGGAACAATCGGCGGATTTCAGTGGCGAAATTGATATGGTAAGGGCCTATTTAAATTGTATGCCCATAAGATCAGGCCAAAGGCTTTATGAGTTGGAAGATTCTAGGCAGCATTATGAACTAGACTTAGTTAACCGAGACACTAGACTTGATGCCTAATGTAAATTCGTTTTGCCAAAAGACCTCTGTGATTACCTCAGTATCAGGCTTATTCCACCCTATTAGTTCCGTCTTCGGCCATGAGCACAAATGAAGGATCTGAAGGCAGAAGGTCAAGAAACCCGTGATTATGTAGCCCGGACCACCAGATATAGAGCTAGTAGCAATATCCATGATATTGTCCGAGGGCAACGGTCTAGACAACTCCCAGGCTTAATCGGAGTCACAACGATGATCCGCAGCTGCATGCTAGGATGGATCTTCCATTACACGATCAAGCGGCCGACTGAAAGGCTTAAGCTTGTTTTTGGCAACTCAGCTAGCCACATTCTTGCCACTATCCTTCTGCGCGGGCGGTTGTACTAACGGCGGCCCGGACTCTTACTCCCGCGATAATCATTGTTGCACGGTAGTGGACGGCACGGATCTTGTCTTTAACAACCAGTCGCATTCAAGAAGGACTTTCGCGGCACGGAAGCAAGGAATGCTAACGGGGAACTAAGTTCTGTCTGCTGATTTAAGCTCTCAGCCACGAGCCTCAACTGTAAAGCTAACGGGGAACGTGGCTGGCTGAAGCAGATAGTGTGACCTTAATAAGACAAAATGGCAGACATCCACGATTTGAGCCAGGCAGCAATTTCGCCCCGAGAGTCAACATTCGGTGGATCTGTTCATCGAGCCTGTCTCACCGTCTTCCAGCTCTAGGGGGCCTCAAACCTGTGACTAATTCTGACTTGTACTGTTTAAGTCTTGAGACTAAGAACATGCTCCTAGATTTGGCACTGCATAGAGCAGGGTAGTACGACATCTAGCGCCATGACATGGCAATGCAACAAGCTAGTCTGAAAGGACAATCGAAGAGAGCCGCGTCAGCTATGCTGTGGATTGTGACCGGACTCTAGAACTAAGGGCGTGCTGTAAAACCTAAATAAGCGTAACAAAAACCCGGTTCTGTATGGTCTTCAGGACAGACTCAGGCCACTTCTATTGATCTGCTCCTGTGTAGCTTATCTAGGGACTTTCAAAGGAACTATTTTGCGTAGGGACTTGAGGATGGCCAGTTGACGCTTTCCACTCGCAATTAGGCGCTAAAACTTGAAGTACTGATATTTGCCAACCAAATGAATGAACTTGAGGTACTTTCGCCGCATTACAGGTGCAACATGCATTGCATATTTTCGAACAGTCTAGACAGCTTACGGCTGTTTTATCCTCCTCAGCCAGCCACCCTTTCGTTACTGATCGTGTACGTATGTGGCTTAACGAACAACCTATCCCAGCTCATGTAGCATTAACTATCAGCGGGTGATACTAAGACAACCAGTCATTAGGTATTCCTCGGGAGGCAAGAAAACAGCGAACCTTGATATGGGGTGTTAAAATAAACGCAGCAAAAGTTATCCTAAGCTTAGGCTATATTACCTAAGTGTTTTTGTTATTTAGGTTCAAGGTCCTGTGTTTTCTTCCCTCCCCTACGTATTCTCATTCACCGCCCTCATCGATAGCCTTTCAGCTAGCCACATTTTTGCCATCACATGAAGTTTGTTGATGGAGCAATATCGTTTCTCCTTCTATCCCGCAACAGCCCTTGTCTTGCCCATAGCAGGTTTTGTGAGTTAAATCTTAAATGACTTATCACATCTCGGACTACTAACATAGGTACACCTGTCCCCATTGTAACTGTAGCGGCCGACAGAGCCCTTGAAACAACATAATCTACGTTGGATTGCTAGCAAAAGCTCCTCAAGAGGTCTGCGTGTTTTGCGCCACTGATGCGGTTTATGCGCCCTACATGAACTCTCCGATTGACTGACTTTCACTTCAGCCAGCCTCAATAGGCATAGGAATACTCCGTACTGGATACCGATAGCCGTGAGGTTTCTACATATCCTGTAGTCTTTCGCAAATATAAATATTGAAGCCCTTCAACTAAATATTATTTCCAATCACACTATTATTTCATCGCAAACCACTCCCCAATCCCACTTCTAATTTGACTTAGCAACAATGAGCGGACAGAAGGCACACTCTGAGGTGCTGTATATGCTTCGGAGTGAGAAAGGGGTCTTCGTCCATTTCTTTCATAAGCATGGCCCTGAGCAAGCACCAATTCTTGGATAGTACGTCAGCCACTGCCTGCATATCATATACTAGCAGGGCTCTAATACTTTGTTGCTGGCAGCAAAAACGACTCGAGGGTGTATAACCCTAACATGAACTGGAAGATTGAGCGGGTCCCGGGCACAGACACTCGTATCCTTTTCAAGAGCGAGATTGATGACGCTGTGATCTACTCAAAGGGTGAGTTCTTGGAGCACATAACAGCCTAGCGCTCCGAAACGTCGATATTCACAAAATATAGGCAGAGACTATCATCTTGGCGCCAACCAAGGTATGGAGGGCCGTGATACTGCTCACTGGTATCTTGAGGGGTGTGATTTCTCAGAAATTTCGGAGGCACCTCTTGTCAGGTAGGAAATGCCGACTATCATCAGTAGTATGTTAAATAAGTATTGCTGACGCTTTGGAGATTCCGCAACGCAAAGCATTCTACGCTCTATCTGGACTGGCAACATCCCGAGCCGACTGATGGCAAGGCCTTTGTAACCGGCCAAGGCAACAATAACGCAAGCCAGATCTTCCGGATTTGCAGAGTACACCGACCCGAATAGTAATCTAGTATTGCGCATAAGGAGGGGTCATTTTGGCCAGATAAGGTATCTACTATTTTGTAGACATATAGTATATTGTTAGTATTATACTATAATATATATAACTATGTTTACTGCTTTTATGATAGCTAATATTATAACTATCCTTTTTATCCTCTAGCCTGTAGTAAGTTTATTTAATAACAGTATAAATAGTTTAGTTTAGTTTAATAAACTTATAGCTTTCTCTTATCATAAACACTAGTTTTAAATAGATTACTGTCTTTTTACTTACACTTTTTTATTTATTTATGAGGTGCATTGCGCTGATAATAAGTATTGTAAGTTGTAGACCTTTGTCTCGTTGATGTGTGATTGACCCGAGCGTTGTTAAGGCTATTGAACAATGCCCAGGTTTTATTGGTGTCTATAAATAGTAAAGAATGGGACGAGTATGTGTCGAAAGCCTAAAGGAGGGTAAAGGCTGTAAACTTCAGAAGAATGTCTTCCATTCGTTGCAGCGAGTATGTGAGAGGGGGTCGACTCTTGACAACAGACCAAAGAAAATAGTTCTTTCAGTAAAAGTCTCAAAACTCTGAACTTCATCCCTGGAGTAATTGGTACGTCTATGAACCAGATGATCATGTAGAACCTGTAGGAGTGCAGAAGTCGATGTCGGACCATAGATAAGGTGTTCATAAGTTCCAAATTGCCCCACAGCGTTGGAAGCTGTGATAGCGGCCGGATACACATCATCACTATGAGAGTTCTCGGGAGTTTAGGAGTTCTATGTATCTACCCGTACAGCTTTATGCGCTTTAGGAACTCTGACCCAGGGTTTGAGCCGGTGGGTAAACATGGCCGGCTTATCTGACATTTGCTGCAGATCGTAGCGCCATCGCATTTGATCCTCCGCCGACGGTATGGCTCACATGCTTTCAAGATCATGGCTTGGTGAAGATTCCGCGGAGGTGAATGATGACTGAAAGGGAGTAAGATGATGAGTGCGAAGGATCTCTAGTAGCTGCATGCTTACGGCACGAGGACTTGGCCATGCAGCGTAAGCCCGTGAGAGCGTAACTCCAACTCCGATCAGGGAAACGATCACCCGCCAATTGTGGGCATTTCAGGATTTCGGCGACGATGACGAACTATAAAGTAGCCCTCACCTGCCAGAGATTGGGCACATTGTCTCATTCATACAAACAACTCCCAGTAATTACCATAATCGATCGATTCAACATGCTCATTCTAATTGCAGGCATCACCGGCATGGTCGGTCAGACCCTTGCTCGCTTTGCACTGGAAGAAGGCCATCAAGTCCGCGGCTTAAGCCGGAACCCTGATAAACTCAATGCCGATATTGCATCTAAGCTCGAGAGCTTCGCCGCTTGCCCCGACTTCCTTGATAAGTCTTACCTTGCGAAAGCCGTCAAGGGAGTTGATGTCGTTATCGCCGCTCTACCCCCAGTGCCAAGCATCATTGGAGCAGGCCAGCTGGCTCTCTTGCTGGAAGCCGAGAAAGCAGGCGTCAAGGTGAGCCCCGCATCAAGAAGCCCTGTATCAACACTAATGATCTTTTCAAGGTTTTCCACGCCGCTTCTTGGAACTTTGATTGGACTAAGCTTGAACTCGGCGATCACGAGACATACGATGCTTATATCGCTTTCAAGCGTCTTGCCGAGCTCTCGTCCAGCCTGAAGCCGATCTATGGGTTTACAGGTGCCATCTTGGACTATTCGCTCATTCACATCAAGGATGCAGGGCGTCCCAGTCTGGTCAATAGCGAGGCTCGCAGTGTTATGTACTTTGGCACTGGAGAAGAGAAGATGTCCTTTACTACTCTTGATGACCTGGCAAAGTATTCACTGCTCGCTATTAATGATCAGGATATCATTAAGCGTGGTGTCTACTATGTCGAGTCGTCTCATTGCACTATGCCCCAGCTCGCTGATATTTACGGCAAAGCACGTGGCTATGAGATGAAGAAACAGTGCTTTGGCGGCAAGGCTGAACTCCAAGCCATGTTGCACCAGGCTAGGGAGAACATCGGCCCTTTGCACGCGGACAAGTATATTGACTTGGCTTATGGCATGGCGTTCTTGAATGGCAAGGCTGCTATTAATCCAATTGATAATGAAAGATGGGCTAGTAAGGTGACTCCTACCAGCATGGAGCAGTGGCTCAAGGAACATCCGGAGGCCTAGATTCGAGATTGGAGTCGGCTGTAAAGTCATGGTATTGCTGGCCTTACAAATAGTTTAGTCTGGAAAATGAAGCTGCTACTCAGTAAGATCAGCTCAAGAAACTCTCATACCTGAACCATTTATTGCTGCTACACTCAAGGACCATTACTGCACCCACAAGATAACTAGCATCCAAAATGAACGTAAGGCATCAAGTCCGTATTCCCGAGATCCGGTTGGTCTTCTTCCTCGCTTACCGCCGTAATATCTCTGACATCCTTGCCTTTGACTCGTCCCTTGTCTCTCAACTTTCTCAGCGCTCGATGCAGGCCTCTGCACACGGAAAGATCGGACATTCCTTCATCACACAAAGTTTCGTAGAAAGCTTCAGCTACATCAACGCAATGCTTATCTGATACTTCCCATAGTGTGCCAATGACATGTCTGAAGCCAGTCAAGTGGAACGCGCCAACGAGATGAATTCCTTCGTCGGACAATCTTGACTCCATGTTGGTTCCGGTTCGGCAAGCGGAGAGATATGCGAGAAATGGTTGAGTGCCCTCCAGATTCTTTCCACGGATGTCTTGAACCGTGAGAGGATTGGTCACCCAGTCCTTAAGGCACAGACAGCTTTTCGAGGGTTCCGACTGGTTTAAACGTCCATGGCCTGCAAAATGAAATAACCTGCAGGTCTCCAGGGATTTGAGAACTTCCTCCTTCAGTAGAATAGGCGTGCCCGGTTTGAGGCCGAGTTTTGGACACCCGCGCTTTACCATATTGACTTCGTCCTCCGCGAACGGCAATCTCCCACTGCCTGGTGTGTTACGCATGGCAACAAGGAGTGCTTCTTTCCTCTGTGATTCGCTGGCAGAATCAAGTTCCCGTTTTCTCCCATGAAGCAGTGACTTTATCGTCAAAGCATATGATGACATAGTCCTATCCAAGACTGTCTCTGTACACCCTGGCTTGTAGCACCCAGCAGCGTGTATTGGTATGCAACTGAGGGCATCGGTTGGAATCCACCAGATATGGGGCCAGTTATCATCCAATACCGGAGATATTAGACCAAGGGCACCCAAGCACGGGCGGCATAGAGCGTCCCAGAGCCACTGTAGCCGAGACCCAAGCACAGATCTGGCTGACGGGTAGCTCGCCCATGCGCGAAGCTCGCTTTGCGACAAATCAGGCAACTCAATCGTTCTGGTTCCAGTACTCTCGATAATGAATGCGTCACATCTGTAGAAGCTTACATTGACAACTATGATCGGATCAGGAGTAGCTGCTTCCATCAGCTCTGCTTCGGTTGACGGTAGAAGAAAGGTCTCAAATCCGACTTTTCCTCGGACCTCTTCAAGAAGCTTGTCGAACTCTCCATCGGCTTTCCGGAGTCTTTCTTGCTTCCGCTGCCAAGTTGATAAGTCATCTTCTCTCGTCGACACATCAATACCGCTTTGGATTTGGTCCATCTCATCTCGTAGACGGTCAAACTTCTTTGCTAACTTTGGGTACTCCGATGCAAGCTCAGAGGTATCTGTGCGAATGTCCATAACGAATCCCGAGATTAGACCTCTCCCTAGCTCCAAGAGCCTGAGAGCCTCATAGGGTCCTTTATTTGCACTCAAAGTCGCAGCAGCAGCCATAGATGTCAAGCCAGACAGACTCGAAAGCAAGCTCTGCTTGTCTGTAGGGGATAGAAACCGTAGACTCACTTTCGGGAGAAGCAGCACCGCCTCACTCAGCAATTCACTAGCCTTCTCCCACTCTTCCCGCTGTATGTATACGTAAGCAATAGAACCAGCTGCTCGTATTCTCTGAGACGGGGCTGCTGATTTGGAGTTCCATGCCTCAAGAAACCAATAGATTTGACTATCTCGATCGCCGACAGATTTTGTTACCTCGAATCGCTTATCTAGCCAGTTGCCCAGGTTGTTTATCATAACCGAACGATCGGGATGGTCTCGGGGTATTGCTTCTACTGCCTTGGTGATATTTTCGACACAGCGATTTAGATCATCCAGGGAATCCGTCTGTTTAAAACGGCTGCCAAACGCGTTGCCGAGGTTATTGAGGTAGGAGTAGACATCAGGACGATCTTGGGCTGTCAGATCAACCGCCGTGTTGCAAGCTTCGATAGCTCGAGCAATATCGCTTTCTCTTCCAGCCTTCTCGTAGCGTGTGCGAAGTGATGAGCCAAGGTTGTTGTAGAAGGCAGCGAGGCTTCCAGGAGACAACGGAGGGCCTTGGATGGCTTCGTCAATAAGATCAATAGCACGATCAAGATGGTGAACTTCACCCGTTCGTTCAAAGCATAAGCTTATCTTATTTGCCAAACCAGTCAGATAAGTAGGATAATGAGGGTGAGTCTTCTTCGCTATCTTGATGGCTTTTTCTGCAGCGTCAATGGCGTGTTCCAAGTCTTGCATTGCTCCAGTCCTCTGAAAACGTGCCCTCAGTTGATTCCCAAGACTGTTCAACCGGTTGGGTAGTTGTGGATGGCCGTGAGGAGTGCTGGCCACTGACTCGTACGTTTTCTCAGTGGCATGGTCCAGATCGGCAATTAAGCCCGTCCTCTCAAATCGCATGCCGTGACAGATTCCCAGGTTGTTCAACGTAGATGCACAGTCCAGTGTATTGAGAGGCGTTGCTTCCAGAGCCTGAGTAAAGATACCCAGAGCTTCGTCTAGATCCTTCACTGAATCGGTTTTCTCGAATTTCCGACTCAGGCTGGTTGCCAGGGTATTCAAGAATGCAGAGCGATCGGGATGGCTCAGCGACGCGATATCTACTGCACGACGTGCTGCTTCAATGGAATGATCCAGATCCATGAGTTCTCCTGATGTTTCGGACCGCTCATAGAGCCATACGCCCAGGTTATTCAAGAAGCCGGGGTGGTTTTGTGATGTAGACTTCACAGCTCCTGATGACGCCTCGATTGCACAGTTAATGTCATCAACTGAGCCTTTTCGCTGGAACCGCTTGCCATGACTGTTGGCCAGGTTATTGAGATATTCAGCATAGTGCGGGTGACTCTCAGGTGTCAGGTTTACGGCTTTCTTTGCGGCCTCAACGGCAGAGTCCAGGTCCCCAACCTTCTCTGTCCTCTCAAATCGAGAACTGAGCCAGAGCCCAAGGTTGTTGAGACGGTCCCCAAGATCCGGACTATCCTCGGGGGCAAGATTGATGGCGGTTTCCATTTCGTGAATAGCTCGACTCAGATCCTCTGTCGCTTCAGTTCTCTGATGTCGCTTATGAAGCATAACACCCAGGTTGTTCTGCAACCTTGATGACTTGCTTGGGTCTATCATCGGTATCAAGTGTTCCACAATGGCGATGGCCAGATTCAAATCTTCCATGAGGTGGTTCTGTTCAAACCTCGCCATCGATCTGGCTGCTTGGTTCTTGAGCAGCCTCATTCGGAGATCTATGTCGTTGAGCATGGCGTCACGGCTGGGCCTCCTAGATGCCATACCATTAGCAATCTTTTGGCTTCGCATTCTATGTTCTCATCGGAAAGTAGAGGATAACTCACGCCTCGGTGACTCGTCCAGCTAGTTGCTGAGAGTGATGTAATATCACCAAAAGCGTCGCGAGAATGTCGAGCCACTCATTGAGGGCCTGTTTATCTGGAGGTGAAGCGACGATCCCTCTCTTAGTCCAAGTGATAGCTTGTTCCAAAACATTGTCAGAGCTTGACATCTGGAACAAAAGATAGTGTGCATAGATGTGGATTTTCAGGTCCTCCTCACTGTCACTGTCAGACGAGTTTCCCTTTCCTACGAAAGCACGCAGCTCAGCCTCATTCAGGGCACGAAGTGAGGCAACGGATTCGGGGTTCGGTTTCAGGCATTCCATTGTGACTGAACTTGTAAGGATGAAAAGTTCGTTGAAGTCGCGATCAGTTCACATAGACTAGTCTGTGCAATTTATGCATTGATTTCGATGATATTGAAGCAGAGGGAAACCAAGAGCCTCTCGGGCATCAAGAATGCCTTGCCGCCTACTCCTGGCTTGTCTTCACGAATCAGCATCGCTCTCGATACGCCACCAAAATCAAGAGATAGAGCGTGGGGGAGGCTGTACCAGAGCTCCAGAGGATGAGGCGCCCACGCGACAACTGTTGGAATTGATCTTTATGGTGCCAAAATATGTCCAGATCTCCAAGTACTACTTCCAACTATCTTCGATTACCATAAGGATCCCAATCATGATAAGCAATTCAGAAGAAGTTGTACCCATTCAGCGCTTGTAGAGGCACTGCACTTTAGTGGACCCTTCCCCGCGTCTGTGCAGTAAAAGCACTGTCAGCATCCATTATCTTTGACGATTCGTCGCTACGCACCAACTTGTCAATTTAACATACGAGCCACATTGATCCAAAAGAAGAATGAATCATGAGTGATCTGGAATACCTACCAACTTATCTTCCAGCAGAGATATGGCTTCACATCATCGAGCAATGCACGGTGTCGCTTTCTCTCGCCGAAATGCTGAAATTATGCCGCGTCAGCAAAACCATCAACCTCATGACGATGGAGGCCATCCTCGAATCCAACATGCTCGATGATGTCGGATACTGGGACCCTATACGAGAACAAACCATCTTCTACCACAGGGCAGATTATGATCAACGTTCTTCGTATCCGCCTCTTCTGGATAATGTATGCGGCGACGATGATACTAACTCTGAGCCCGAGACGCCGGATCTGGACAGACCTTTGTCTCCATCGTCTCCGGAAGGCAATCAGGAGCAATCCGAAGACTATGCTCTCTCTGAGAAAGAGCTATTCAATCCCAGCTCATCAGTAGTCCCTAGCGACGATTTCTGGGTCATGTTCCTGACAGCCAGGACATTGAGCAGAATCAGATCGAAACCGCCAACTCAAGACCATATTCTAATGTTGAGAGTCGCAGGACATATCTACCAATACATACAACAAACATTTCCACAAATAGAATTGGAAGATATAGTACGCATAGTTTGTGAAGTAGCGGTCAAGCACGGATACATCTACTCTCATCCCGATTTCTACATCAAGAACGAATTCTCGGCATTCGATGCAACAGAGCTTCAATTAGATGGATCTTGTGCAGTTTTCCGCGACGCTGTAGCAGCAGTGGCTGTACATCTAAGCGACAACACTCTTCTCGAAAATACACTCTCCAATGAGGATCCGGTCCTTTGTCCCTTCCACTATAAGCCACTTTCAACAGCAGATGGCCTACCTAAAGTATTAGCATCGTTCCAGACACCGATTCCTCAGGCTGGCCGCATAGTAGACAATCAGCTTGGCTTCATGCCACCGAAATGTGGAAAGTCTCTTATGAGACTTGCGAACCCAGTCAAGCTTGCTGTCCAGTTAAGCAAGATGGAATGCCTCACCCTCCTATTGAAGAGTGTTTCCGACAGAGAACGAGAACTTGACGTATACAGAATGGACATAATCACTGAAGTCGCTCTTCCGGATCAGATTGAGTTTCTGCGCGTCGCAATCGAGACGGGTCGGCCTCTCACGAGATACCGGTTGATAGCACCATCAATTGCGGATATGATATGGATGAACGGACGAACTGGCCCTTCCTCAAGATCGCCTGCTGGTATCAAGTTGAGCAAAATGCTAGAGACAACGACCAATCTTGAAGTTTTCAACTTGGTTTACGACGCTATATTGGAGGGTTATAATGAGGATGAAGGCGTCTGGTGGACAAAAGGTCTCTCCTCCGGGGCAGACACTCTGGCCACTTGGGGCCTGAGAAGACTTCAACGTGCTGTACTGAACGATTGTCTGCCCATCGTTCGAAGACTTGTAGAACTGGGCCATTCAGTTGGCCCGACGAGAAGCCTTAAGGGCTTGGAGGATGAAGAGCCCGGTGTTGTTGCCGACATAATTAATGGCGAAAAAATAGTAGATGTAGCTCTGCCCATGGCGGTCAAAAGAGGGAATCTGGAGATGGTGAAACTTTTATTTGTCGCTGGAACGCACAAGAAGCGCAAGAATGTTCGGAAAGCCATGAGAATTGCTATGGAACAGGGTACCCACGAGATGCTTGAGGTTTTGACAAGTCAAGGATCTCCGGCGGGATTATTGAACCGAAAGGCAAAGCGACGCTGGAGGAAAGACTTGGAAAAGGTAGGAAAGCAAGATATGGTGAAATGGCTAGAAATAATGTGAGAAGGACGTTGATCTACAAACTCATCCTTCAATCCTTCATATCGATCCAAATAAATTGTTATCAATTGATGGTGCTCTTACCCCTCTTATCCACCACCAAAATTCAGCCTGTAATAGGCCTTCAAGGTTACACGTGACGTGTTGGTTCATGTCTCGTATCACTCGCTGCTCGCTCATTCTTTCTTCTCAACCTGCCAAGAAACCTTCAATTGAAGAAAAAGGGTGCATACACATTTCAGCTACAATGGCAACTGCAGCAGAAGTCAAAGATCCAGAGGCTTTTCTCAAAGACCCTCGCTTCTCCCAAACCTTCCAGCTTCCAGCGGATCCATCGGATGATCATGGGAGTCTACAAGTTAAATACTCCGACTACGGCTATCACAACGCTGCAGATGAGAATGTGCTGCTCTTCTTTGCGCCATTATGTGCATCGAGGATTTTTCACTGTGCGAAAGATGAATTGGCTAAGAAGTACCGTGTTCGTATCGTCGTTATGGATCGGCCGGGTTTTGGAGGGACGGATCCTGTCAAAGTGGAAAAGAGACCTGCCATGTGTCGAAGTAAGTCAATAGTCACTGGGATGAAGCCGACGGAGGACTAATATTCGCAGAAATGACTCTGGCTCTACTCAAGCATCTCGGAATCCAGCACGTCTCTCTCGCTTGTCACAGCGGAGGAACAGTCTACGCTTTTGACATGCTCATGCATCATCCAGAGATTCTCCACCCAGAAAGACCCTACCTTGCCGTCGGAGCTCCCTGGATCCTTCCATCTCACTCACATCTCCTGTCAATGTCTGTTACTCAATCACTGCCCGCCAGCATGCTAGCCCAGGCAGACAAGTTGATCGGCTTCGTCAACGGCACCCTCGGTCCAGTTGTCGCGACATCCGCCGGCATGAGCCAAATGTTTGGACTCTCCAAAAAGAAGAACGTAGAAGGTGGCGCTGAGGAGACCAAAGCCGATGCTCTCTTCGAAGAATCTTTGGAACCATTCCTGTTCAAACTTGTGCACAATGAGAGTATTCGTGGTTTTGGTGACGAGTCGGTTTTCTTGATGCAAAAGACAGAGGGAGTACCAGGATGGGGAGACTGGCTTGACTATGATGACTTGGTGCCGAAGTTGGTACAGGCGCTGAAGGGAGCTGGCAAGAAATTGACCGTGGATGTCTACTACGCTGAAGAGGATTCTATGATTGGAGCGCCGGGAACGGATGGTCCGAAATGGCTGGACAGTTGTTTCAAGGGAGGAGAGGTTGAGCATGTGATCACCTACAACACCAAGACCATCGAAGCAGCGGACCATGACACGATTTGGAGCATACGTCGTGGTGTTCCCGTCGATGTCTTCAAGAAATTGGCTGAATGATCTCCAAATTATCTTTATCTATGAGCCTTTTCGTACAGATAGACCGTTTTCTCAATACATCTACCTTACAACTTCGCCGCAATGTTAACATGCACAGCCTTGATATTCGAATAAGCCGCAAGACCAGCCTCTCCCAACTCCCTTCCAATACCACTCTGCTTAACTCCACCAAATGGAATCCTCCAGTCGCTATCATTACTTGAATTAATCCAGACCATACCAGCCTCAATCCTCTTCGCCACCTGATGCGCCCTTGTCAAGTTTGTAGTAAACAGGGCACTTCCGAGACCATACTGGGTATCGTTGGCCAAGTTGATAGCTTCTTCTTCGGAGCTGAACTTGCTAACCACCACAAACGGTCCGAAAACCTCTTCCTGGAAAACTCGCATCTTGGGGGAAACGCCAGTGAAGACTGTAGGTTCGATAAAGTAGCCCTTTCCGTCGCCAACCTTCTTGAATGGCTGGCCGCCGAGCTCAAGTTTGGCACCTTCTTTCTTGCCGACTTCGACGAAAGAGAGGATACGGTCGTATTGAGCCTTTGTGACTTGAGGGCCTTGGAAGGTCTTCTCGTCAAATGGATCGCCGACCTTGGAGATGTTCTTCACTTGCGCTCTGAAAGCAGCGAGGAACTTATCGTAGATACTCTCTTGAACGAGGATACGACTTGTTGCAGTGCAGATTTGACCTTGGTTTGACATGATACCAGCATGGGCCCAGTAAACAGCCAAATCAACATCAGCGTCATCAAAGACGATAAGGGGACTCTTGCCGCCAGTCTCCAAAGTAATGTTCTTTAGGTTACTGCTGGCCATCTTCATGATTGTCTTGGCTGTTGGTGTAGAGCCAGTGAATGCAATCTTATCGACGTCCATGTGAGAAGCGAGAGCTGCACCGGCGACGGTTCCGAGGCCGTTGACAATGTTGACGACACCGGGGGGAAAGCCGGCCTTGACAACGAGGTTGGCGAAGTAGAGGATTGAGAGAGGTGTTTGTTCGGCAGGCTTGAGGACTACGGCGTTTCCGCAGGCGAGGGCAGGGCCAAGCTTCCAAGCTGCCATAGCAAGGGGATAATTCCATCTATCAATTTTGTTAGTCAAAAAGACCTGTAGATCACTCTTTCGAGGGGCACTTACGGAATAATCTGTCCGCAAACACCGATAGGTTCACGGATAGTATATCCAAACTTATCACCAGTAGTCTCGATGACCTGTCCAAACACCTTATCCGCAAAGCCAGCATAGTATCTTAACGTCTCGGCCACCTCAGTCATGTCCTCGTTAAACGAGACAGTGTAAGGCTTTCCGTTATCCCATGTTTCAATCGTAGCAAGAATATCTCGGTTCTCCTCAACGAGCTCGGCAAGTCGGTTCATGAGCTTGCCGCGCTCTGTAGCTGGGAGATCTCGCCAGGCGGGATTGCGAAGGGCACGACGAGCGGCGCGGACGGCTTTGTCAACATCTTCGGCTGATGCGGCGTAGACGGAGGTGATTTCCTGTTCGTTTCTGTTATTGTTAGTGGTGGTTCTCTTGGCAGTGGGTTCTTGATCTTACGTTGGGTTTATGGAAGTGATTTTGTTGCCGTTTGAGGATCGGACAAATTCATTGTTGATGAACAGACCAGTAGGCTGCTTGTAGGTTCGCCCATTGGGAGCAGTAAGATGAACGTCTAGACTCATTTTGGATGTATGATGATTCGATTCTACACAAGATATCTGGGGAAATCAGCTGAGGAGAAGCTATCCTTGTATACCTATAGTCATTCCCCAACGTCACTCGATATCAGCGCCGTATAACAACGGAACCTATCAACGTGGGGTTCCGAATGCCCAGGCCAAAAAGATGAAAAGTATTGCCCATTCTCGGTATAGTGTCCTCCGGGCCGGTGTGGATATCCGGGCGGGATACACTGGACCGATAAGGAGATGTTTCTCGCTTCCGTATCGGGCAGTCGTTTTGCAAGCGATTTAAGCAGAATCGGGGTAAGGAAATGCATTCAGCTATTGGAGTTGCAGGCGGTTGATCATTTGCCGTGCTATGGGACCCTTGGTACATGAACCAGGGGTGATATGACTGACATCTCGTATGATTTGCTCTGAAAAATGCAAATATGCTTCCTAAACCAATGTTTCTTGTCACTGGAGAACGACTATACCGATTGTGGTAATAAGATAGACCAAAGATACAGTGCAATTAAATAGAACGGGGTTTCCCATGCGCAAGTGCCTTCTTTCATTGATTCTAAACTTCAACTACAACTACTGTACGCGTATCTGTTCCATCTTCACACCAAGTCTCGCAATGCTGATCTTCCCAACCAGTTAGGAAGCACTAGGCCCTCCGGTCTGAGGAGCTCGACGAGCTTCCGTATCCGTCTTGGTTCGGGCATCAACATCAACATAGTTAGCCCGCTCCGCGCGCTGCGCATAGATGATGTTTCCCTGCGCCTCCTCGGTCTCCAGATAAGTGATGCGTCCCTTGACGACCCAGAACACCAGCGTGATGACAAGCATGATGCCGAAAACAGCAATGGCGTAGTTCATGTCTGAAACCGAAGGGTTCGGTGCGCCCGGGAAGAAAAAGAAAACGGTGGTGACGGCACAGTAGACGACGCTGACCCAGTTAATGACTGAACCAAATCGTCCAAGGGAGAATTCTCCCGGTGGGAGCTTGTCTCGGCCGACGAGGAGGAGAGTCAGAATGGGCATGCCGTAGGATACTGTGAGCGCGATTGTGCTGACGCTTAGAATAGCCTCCAAGACTGTCGAGGCGAAAGTGTAGAGAACTCCAATTAGAGCCATGACACCGCCCTGAAGCCAAAGTGCACGAACAGGAACCCTCCAGAAATCGTCGACCTTTGCAAAGTAGCCACTCCAAGGAAGACCACCGTCTCGAGCAAAACCCCAAGTCAAACGCGAAGCGGTCGTAACGATTCCAATACCCTGCCCGATACCGTTTACGATGAACAGTGTCAGAAGGACAATCCCGCCCTGAAGACCGACAGTCTGCTTGAGAAGATCCATGAAAGCAAGACCGGTGGTAGGATCAGTGACGATGCTCATATCCACGATGCAGAAGAGACAGACGACCATGAAAATGAAACCAGTGATGGCGCCGATAGTTACCGAGAGCCAGATAACGCGGGGAATGTTCTTTCGTGGCGAGGGAATTTCTTCGACCAAGTGGATAGCAGCATCGAAGGCCGTAAGACCGTAGGCGGCTTGGATAAGACCCAAAAACCAGGTAACACCATCGGGCCAGCCAGTCTGGTTGATCCACTGTCCAAAGACGAAGCTGGCAGGCTGATAATGGAGGTTGTCCTTGGTTCCAACGGAGATGAGCAAGGCCAAGCTGATGATGAAGAAAAGACTGGCGAAGGAAACACCAACGAAGTTGTTGAACCAGGGGAGAACGATGTCCTTTCGACAAGCCACGACGTTGAATAGAGTCATAAATAGAGTAACGCCGACGTAGACGAGGAATAGAGCCCATCCCTTATCAGCACCAGCCCAGTCCGGCTGGAAGAGAACCTTCATCTTGAGCATAAACTCGCCCATGAAAGCAATCTGCGACGCCGACAAAGTGATCCAGCCAGTCATGTTGATCCACGCACAAAGATACGAGCAGAACCGCCCAGACTTTGTCGGCCACAGTCGCGAGATCCAGTACGCCTGACCGAGCGCCGTGGGCATACTACTACACATCTCACCCAGCGACACAGCAACGCAGATATTGCAGACAAACACGAGGACCAGGCCCCAGAGGATGGCGATGGGGCCTCCGCTGGTCAAGCCGCTGTCGATGCCCTGCGCGAACGTGGACCAGGTACCGAGGACAGAAAAGGCCAGGGCAAACATGCTCCACATGCTGAATTTTCGCGTGAGACTCTGGTCATGGCCAAAGTTTGCGAGATCTTCAGCATCGCGGATGGCTTGGTTGGTGGTATCTGAGCGCTTGAGCGCAGAGTTTGTCTCGACGTCGTTGGTCATGGCCGCGTCTGACGATGACCTCGTCGAGAGAAAGAATAAAATGACGTAAAAGGGTAGAAGAGGGGAAAGAAGGCGACGGGCAGCCTTGGCGAGAATGCGATGTGACTCAGAGCGATGGTCAATTGCAATGTGTTGTATGAAATGGGAAGTAAAAAAGCAAATGCGCGTGGCGAGCTTATATCCAATTTGCTACGGGGAACGGACCAGCGTCTTTTTGGTAAGGAGACTTTTTTAACATTACGACAGGCACACACAGGATTGGAATTGGTAGGTGCTTGGTATCAAGGTAACTTATCGTGTGACAAGTCGGCAATGATAGTACTGTATGGAGTACAAAGATTGTGGTGGTGGTGGCTGATTGTAGGGATGCTTCAGCACTGAACGAAAAACCTGGAAGAGGCCAAAAAAGCGCGCATTGGGGTTAGTAGCACAGAGATAAGGCTACTTTTGGTGAGGGGGCAGCACTGTTATCTCGCGCCCCGGTCATACTGCCCTACTAACGCCCTTTCAGCGAGGACGGCGTCTGCCATGTACCTGTGAGTTAAAGCCCAGTGATGCAAGCAGGACAAACGCCGTCGATATTCTGACAGGACAACCCGGCAAGTTTAGCGATCATTCCAATGGCTTGGCCAGGCGGTTTGCGGGGAAACGCGATGCGATGGTACCCCATGGGGAACAGCGATGCATCGTGTGAGGAGAGAGGACGACAAGATTTCCATTACGTGATGAATTGCAGCGTCTTGTGCGATGACTTCCCCGTGGGGAATAACGCGTTGCTTTTTCGACCGGGCCGGTGAGATCCCCAAGAGAAACGTAATGAAGGGGGATGAAAGAAGGGGATCACCTGTTCTGTTCGGTTATCTCGGGGGAGACGACATTCTTATCGGCCGCAGAGCAAAACTGCAAAACGTTACCTGTAAGCGGTTTAGCGCAGAGCATGGGTGCAAAGCTGAGAATCAGATGCTGAAAGCGGTTAGAAGTCTAGATGAGGGGGAGAGGATTGGATCGCTGGGGTCAGATGATTGAGCCTCGTGTTTTGGTTTGCGATCTCCCAGCCGTTTATGCTAGATAGCAGACAGATATAGTAATTTGTGGATCTGTAAGAAAACGTTCACTGTTATGCCCGTTTCGAGGAGATCAAGACAGAGAGTTTTGGGGCGGCGCGTCGAACTGCCGGAGATGGCTTGGCATGACAGAGAGATCAGGATCAAAGAGAATGCAATTCTGTAGCAGTTTTCGGTAGAGATACCCTTGTCGCAATCTAGATCTCGCTTGTGTTTCCACTGCAGATGCAACTGTAGTCAGCAACTTTGCTTCTGTCTTACACTGGCCTCAGCGGATTCCCGCTCAGTGGAGATGCAGCGGAGCGGTGTCTGGTCTCTGAGGACAATCGGAGCGGGCGCCACTCGGTGGATGACAGGCCGTGTCTCTGCTAATCCGCCTTGCTTTTCTTTTTACTTTTACTTTTCTTATTCCTTTATCTATAAGAAGCTCTGTATCCTCTTGACAATATCTTCTTTTTTTCTTTTCTCTCTCTATAGTAAACTACCAATTAAGCTACAGTTCTTCTTCAACTCTGCTCCCTCCAGGTCAATACCTTGGACACTTATACAGTTACTTGATCATCCACCGTATGGCACAGTCGCTCAGCCCAGACAACGTTCACCATGATTGCAGACACCTCATCCATCGCCGGCTACACCATCTTTCGGGAAGAAGCCAACGACGCCGCTCCCGACCTGTCAAATTCTCAACATTTACATCCTCTAGGTATGTTTTCCCTCTCGAATCATCTCCAATTGAATCATCCTAACAATTGTAGATCCGCTATCGATTGATGAGATTCGCGCTGCCGCAAAGATCATCCGTGATTATGCCAAGCCCAAGTCTCTAAAGTTTAACTGTCTCACTCTCCGTGAGCCTCTCAAGGCAGAATATGCTGCTTTCCGCGCCCGAACTGGTCCCCGACCTTCTCGTCGCGCTTTCGCCATCGTCATCGAAAAGGGCAATGGTCAAGTCTCCGAGGTCGTCGCCAACATCGCCGACGGCAAGGTCGAGCTCTGGAAGGACGTCTCTGAGGTCGGTCCTACTCTGACCCTCGAGGATCTTGACGTCTGCGAGCGCGTTGCTCGCGCCGACCCTCGTGTCATCCAGGCCTGCAAGGACGTTGGCATCGACGACATGTCCAAGATCTACATCGATGCTTGGGCCATTGGCGTTGATCAGCGTTGGGGCTATGAGCGCCGTCTCCAGCAGGGTCTGGTGTATTATCGCGCTTCGCCCAACGATAACCAGTATGCGCACCCGCTGGACTTCTCCGTCGTGGTCGATACTGAGAAGGAGGAGGTCCTCACTGTTGATATCCGCTACGTCAACGGTGAGCGAACAAAGGTTCCTCTCACCTCGCACAACTACATGCCTGAGTTTATCGGCGAGAACTACATCGATGGCACTCTCAAGCCCATCAACATCACCCAGCCTCAGGGCGTTTCGTTCCGCATGCGAGGAAATGAGATTTCTTGGGCTGGCTACAAGATGCACATCGGATTCAACTACCGTGAAGGTATTGTTCTGTCTGATGTTCGCATGGAGGATCAGCATGAGCACCGCGAGCGCACTCTCTTCAACCGTATCAGTGTCGTCGAGATGGTCGTTCCTTACGGTAACCCCGACCCCCCTCACCACAAGAAGCACGCTTTCGACGTCGGTGAGTATGGTACCGGTCTCATGACCAATTCTCTGAAGCTGGGATGTGATTGTAAGGGCGCCATCCACTATCTCGATGCCGTCATGGCTACTGGCGAGGGTGATCCCGCTGTCATCAAGAACGCCATCTGCATTCACGAGGAAGACAACGGTCTTCTGTACAAGCACACCGATTACCGTGACGGCACCGTCATCTCCGCCCGTGATCGCAAGCTCATCATTTCTCAAATCATCACCGCCGCCAACTACGAGTACGGCTTCTACCATACCTTCACCCTCGATGGTACCTACAAGCTTGAGATCAAGCTGACCGGCATGCTCAACACCTACTGCATGCACCCCAGCGAGACAGCCGCTCCCTACGGAACCGAAGTCGCGCCCACCATCAACGCTCACAACCACCAGCACATTTTCTCCCTCCGTGTTGACCCCGAGATCGACGGACCCAACAACTCCATCGTCCAGAACGATGCTCTACCTTCAGAGGCAGAGGTTGGATCTCCCGAGAACCCCTACGGCAACGGCTTCTACTGCAAGAACACTCCTCTCCGAACATCCAAGGAGGCGGCTGTGAACTATTGCCACGAGACAAGTCGATCATGGGCCATCACCAATCCCAACAGCATCAACCCATCCGCCAAGAAGCCCGTCGCCTACAAGATCCTCAACAACAACTGCCCCGGTCTCCTCGCCAAGCCCGGCAGTGTCGTGTATAACCGCGCTGCCTTTGCTCGCAAGAGTCTCTGGGTCACTCCCTACAAGGACTACGAGATCTTCCCTGCTGGTGACTATGTCTGCCAGTCCACTGGTGTCGAGAACCACCCTCACAACAGCACCATTCTGGATTGGGTAGCCCGCGACGAGCCCATTGAGAACACTGATATCGTCTGCTACATCCAGTTCGGTCTCACTCACTTCCCCCGCACAGAGGACTTCCCCGTGATGCCCGCTGAGCCCGTCAGCGTCATGCTTCGCGCCTCAAATTTCTACCAGAAGAACCCTGGTCTGTGGGTTCCTCCTTCGGCTCTCTGCGTCGATGCTGCATCTAAGGATGCTTTCAGCAAGAAGGAGGAGGAGACTCCCTCTTCGTGCTGCGCTACCAAGACGATTCCTCGTCTTTAGATGATGATGTAATGACTGGGGTAGTGTAAAGTTAAAATTGGATGAGTGTCTAGCATTATGGCATGTCGTGGGTTTTTGCATGGTTAAATAGCAAGTTGAACATCAAGAATGAATGAATTACTCTCTCAAATGTGTCTCTGCGTGTGAAGTCTCTCTTTGAAAGTCTTCCCCTCAACATTTGACTTCCAGTGCGCAGCTACGACTTCAAGATTCGAAGGTAAAATGACCCAAAAGCTACTAAACCCGCCACGCCAAGAAGCGTCAAATTGACTCGTGACTTTTTAACAGGCCTGTTGGTGCTGACATTTCGATACTCCAAATCATTCCATGCCACAAAGACACTTCGCAACCAGAACTTGAACTGCCAGTCGGGGAACATGATTGTGTTCCTATTCGTCTTTTCATCAATAAACCAAGATGTGCACCCTGTCGCCCAAACAAGTTGCTTAGCCTTCTCTTGAACTTTGTCTATGTCCTTCCTCTCAGCTTCGGGGGTAACCTCAACAATGTTTGCCTTTCCTGTGAGAATTGGTCTGAGAACTCTCATTGTGTAGTTGATCTGGCATTCTGTGGTGTAGATGACTGACAGATGGCCACTTAGAGTATTTGGGCCCATCATGATGAAGAAGTTAGGGAACCCCGAAAGGCATGTTCCGAAGTAGGAAGACGCCGCACCTTCGCTCACTTGATTCCACTGTCCCCTGTTAGCGACTTACAGACCATGATTGAGGACAGATAGTGACTACAATACTTACATGCTCGTTGATGCTGACACCATTCTTTCCGAATATCTTCATGGGGAATAGTGGTTTCTGAGTCTCAAAGCCATGCGCGAGGACAATGGCATCGGCAGTTACCAACCTTCCAGAAGATGTTCGTACACCTTTCGCTTCAATTCTCTGGATCGGGTCGTTGTATACAAGCTCGACGTTATCCCGATGTAAACAGGCAAGGTAGTCAGTGTCATTGACCCTTCGCTTGCAGCCAACTTCGGTCTTTGGGACCAGAAAGTCCAGATACTTGGCCGGTGCCGTATTCCGAATATAGTTAGTAGTATCTATGGCCCATTGGTTCCTCATCTGAAGGCCTTCAGCAACTCTGAAGCCTGCAAAGTCTCGTTCTTTCAGGTAGTATAGCCATGCACGATATAAGCGTATAGCGAAGGGGATCCATCTCATGACCCATTTGAAAGTGTCCGAGTAGGTTGGATTAGGACGCTCTGCAAGCCAGTGCGCTTGTCTTGCGAACTGGATTGCTTTCTTGACGGCCCCGTCTCCGGAGCTTATGACAGGGAGGACTTGAGTTGCGCTGCACCCATTTCCTATTCCAATCAGTAACTCAAGCCAGTGTTTCTGGGACAAACTCACCAATGATCACTACTTCCTTGTCTTTCCAATCAAAGGAATGATCCCACTTGGATGTATGAAATATTCGCCCTTCAAAGTCTGAAGAACCAAGAATATCACATTCTTTAGGTATGGATAGGGCACCGACAGCCGAGATCAAGACCTTAGAACGACGAGTTATCACTTCCGACGTCTTGACATCTCGAATGGTGGTTTCCCAAGTTCCAGTAGACTCATCCCAGTGAGCAGACTCAACAACCGAGTTGTACCTAACATGTCTTTCAATGTCGTATTTCTTAGCAACATCGTTGAAGTACCATTGGATCTCAGGTTGCATGGCATATGCTTGAGACCAGTTGGGATTGAGAGCGAAGGAGTATGAGTAGAAATGAGACGGAACCTATAAGAGAGGTCAGATGAAGTCTTTTGGGCCGTTTGACACATACATCGCATCCACAGCCCGGATAGCTATTGACTCGCCACGTTCCGGCCATCGCAGAGTCCTTCTCAATGAGCTCGAAGTTCCTGGTACCGAACTTTCTGATCAATTGAACACCGAGGCCAATACCCGACATCCCGGCACCGATTATGAGGACGTCCGTTTGATGCATGTTGAGATTTACTGGGCAAAAGGTAAAACGAATGCAGCTGTTCTCGAGAATACGATGGGTGAATGGCAATGTAGAATTGGGGATTTAGGTTCGGACATTGAATTGACATATATATAATTTCATTGCCACCTTATAAGCATAATTACATAGGTCAATCGAGATTGCTGCATTCATCGCCGTTCTTTTCTCTTACAACTGCACTCGTTACATTGACGACATCATCACAGCCCAAAACGGTAGTCAAGGCGAAATGTGGGTATCAAGCCACTGACGGGCCAAAACCACGGACAACAAGCCGACCTCAACGATTCCACAACCTTCGGGGCATTAGGCAACCATAAAATTACATAAACGAGCAAACAACAAGCGGGGGTCGTATTTGCGTGGGGTTTATGCCGCTGCAGCTCGCTGTATTGAAGTGAAGTGGCGTGCAGCGAGAAAGAGGGGAACCTCATATTGACTGGCTAAGCCAAGAACAACACAGACATCAGGGTCATTTGACTATCGTCGGTTGCCTAAACGAGTAACCCGCGTATGCATTGGGGACTGGTGCGTGGCACTTTCACGCGTGCAGCTCGTGATAACACGTTTGCTGTATGGCGGGGCTATTAGCGAGCTGTAGCTCAACTGAGGGAGACTTATGATGTGAGGTAAAGACTGGTTCTTGATGTTACAGAAACTGACTGAAATATTTACAAAATTGAACCCCAAATTGACTTATCACCAAGCCATTCCCAAATACTCTTGTCCGCCTCCTCAGTGTTACTAATAGAAACTCCCTTCGACTGACCACTCGTATCAGGTCCAGGGTCATTAAACAGCTGCACACAACGAGTGTTGTTCTTCCCAACCTCAAGCACCGTTCCGCCAGGGTACTTGTCACTCTCCACACAGAGAAGCATGGCCTCGGCAACTTCTTGAGGTGTAACCCACTCATCCTGCCCCTCGTCCACATACTTCAGCTTCTCAGGATGTTCAGTCCACAGCGGAGTGCGCACTAAACCAGGTGCAACGGCATTGACACGAACACCAACCTTCTCAACTTCTGCAAGACATCGCACAAAGCCTGTGATGCCGAATTTGCTTGCTCCGTACATGGGACTTCTGAGGGCAGGGCTTTGAGCTGCAATAGAGGAAATATGAATCACACGTTTGGGGTTCTGAGGTGAGACTTTCTTGGGGGATCCGTGAAGCCATTGTGAGATAGCAAGTTGTGTAGCACGAATGGGATGCGTAAGGTTGATATCCAGTAACTTATAATGATCACCGTCAAGGGGATCTTTAGATTCAGCGGAGCCGGGAGGATGCCAGAAGTTGGAAAAGTGAGGCTCATAGACACCTGCGCCAGGGCAAACAATATCAAAGTCGCCAAACTCTTTGACGGCAGCTTTGAATGCGTTGGCTAGGTCTTTCCAGGATGTGACATCGGTTTTGACAAAGACTGCTCGGGGAGAGGAGTCTTTGTACTTTGAGACTAGAGCTTCGGCTTCTGGTCTAAGTGAAAGGTCGGCGATAACGACGTTGCAGTTCTTTCCCAGCAAGATCTGAGCAAACTCATAGTTGATTCCTAGAGATATTAGTGACATACGATGTTAAATTACTGAGTAAATATACCTGATCCAGCCCCTGTGACGATGGCGGTCTTGCCGGAGACAGAGAATGAGGCTGATTGAGAAGACATGATGCTAGAATGAAGAACTACTGTTTTGTTCTTATTCGATATAAAGAGTCGCACTTTGCATCGATTAAACTAGCAGAAATAGAAGCCATTCAGCTCAATAAATAACCCAAACAACTTCATATACAAGTCGGCTCCGCTAATCGGGTCCGCTTATCATCCGGGCCTCCAAACTGCCGAGATGTCACTCATTACCCCACATTCTCATCCCTCCTTCGCCTTGATATCCTTTTCCGTCAGGATTCCCCAGGGTCTTCGGCTTGGTCTCTGCATATGACTCAATCCAAGAGTGGCAACCCCATCGGAACAAGCACCTTGTTCATAAAACACCGCTCGGCTCAATCACCTAAATCCTTTTCATCAATTTCTCGGCTTGACGACAATGCGGTCTTTTTCAGGCTGGTAAGTTGCCCCCCTCATCTTGATGGAATGAGGTACTGATGCGAGCAAGCCAAACTTGCAGAAGCAGAAAGCTGAAATGTGATGAAGCAAAGCCTGTTTGTGGAGCATGTAGTAAAGGTTCGCGAGATTGCAGTTATACCAAGCGATCGGTATTTCGGCCTTTCCAGAGTTATGCGAGAAAGAGGAGTCGAAGCGAAGTCATTGAAGATTTTGATGCGATCGATACCAGTGATGCTTTTGATGCGGGTCATGTCTGGGTCGATGTCCCGGATGAACGTAAGCGCTTAGTCTATCGTGTATTTCTGGAAGTTAACATAGGTTCGCCAAGTTCACTTCATCCATGTTGAAGATCCTTACGAGGAGCAGGATACCATAAGGATTGAGTATCCTGATGAAACAAGGGAGACATCTTACACTGAGGAAGCGGAGCAGGTTTCTGAGTCTCCTGGGCCACAATTAGATCTTTGGGCAGATAATTCTCTCCTCATTGAAGGGGAAGCTTATACTCCAGACATTGAGTCAAAAATTCCAGCTCCTGGCCAACATCAAGATCACTCAAGACTGGCAACACTTCATCTACTAAAGCATTACAAAGAAGGGCCTGGTATCTGGTAAGTTCCCCTGTCCATCGATGTAAGGGCCTCTAACAACTTCAGGTTTGACATCTTTGACACTGGCTGTTACTTCTCAGGCAAAGTCCCTGTCAAGGCAGCAACGAGTCCCCTGCTCAAGTCATCCATGTGTGCCATTGCAGCTAAGCACCTATATCGCGTGAACAAGAGTCGCCGTGATTCAATGACCGACTCTAGATGGCATGGATATGACTGGCGCTATGAATCTGCAAAGCACTACGACGAAGCCATTCACCATCTGAAAAATGCAGTTGATCTTTGTACCTACGAGAATAACTTGAGTGACAAGGAGGATATGCTTGCGGCGGTTGCTATTCTTTGTATCTACGAACTAATGGATGCACCTGGGACAGCTTGGCGAGCACATCTCAGTGCTTTGCCTCTGTTCAATCCAGAAGAGGATGCTTCACATCCTGCTTCACCAGTGATAATACCGCGCACGGCTATTCAGGGTCCTATTCTTTGGAGTTTAGCGCGCCAGGATCTTCTATGCGCTTGTAAGCTTCTTCATTCCTCTATCTATGGATCATACTGACCTTCCTAGTCATCAGCGAAACGCAAACTCGTCTTGATCTCAAAAACGTGCGCCTTTGGCAGAATGCAGGTCTCGCAACCACAGAAGATGGAAACCTCATGCCCTTCAGTCCTCCATGCTCAGCGGATATTCGTACCGTAGCTGATATCGAAGAGGACACCAAGAGTAATGAACTTACGTGGCTCATTGGCAAGCTTTCAAATCACCTCACCTCAGGCGACGCAATAAATCCCTCGGACTACGCTCTCCCTCTCGGTCAGCGTCCAACCATTGGCGTCACACAAGAACGCCTTCTCGAACGGTGGAAGATGCTACTGAAAGAGTTCAAGAAATGGCACGATAGCCTCCCCTCAACATTCAAACCTTGTGCCCGAACACCATACCCCTCCTCAGATTCCTGTTTCAGCAGTTTCACCCAAATATGGTACGAACTACCCATCTGCGCTGCAACAATGCAAAACTACCATATGGCCATGATTCTCCTCCTCGTGAACCAACCGCAAGAATCAACATTCATTCGCTCCACTGTCTCGGCGCGATTAAAGTCATATCGACAGATCCAGCAAGAAGTACATCATTACGCAAGAGAGATTTGTGGCGTAAGCTTAGCGGAGCCCTCTGATCCTGTGAGGGCGAATTCAGTGCAGGCGTTGTTTGTGGCGGGGCAGGTGTTTCATGAGAAAGGCGAGCAGGAGGCGGTTCTGAAGCTTTTGGATGATATTGAGAAGGATTTGGGATGGACTACCAGATTTCATCGGGCAAAGCTCGTAGATGAATGGCCTAAAGATAGCTAATGCAACATGAATCCCTGATGATTTTCAATTCCAATATGAGGCTAGCTAAGCCGCAATGTTGCGTTGATAGAGCAAATGATCGACCGAAATTCTAGGCCGAGATTGCAGAGTTACATAGTCAATCGTGCAATCGTCTATAATGCTACAGCGATGAATATTAATTCCGCGATGATCTTCGCCTTGACTACCATTTACTATGAGACGGCTTCAAATACTCGTTCCTATTGGGTATTCGGCTTGTTGTCCATTTACGGCACGTCGCATCAGCGCTACAAATGCCAAACTCAAAATTGTGAGCGCTGCAAGGTGACGAATTGTGGTTAGATTGAGGGACACTCAGCCGCGGCTTACAGTCCGACAGCTCCGAGCGTTACTGTGATGGCTCTATAAATACCGTCCTTTCACATCCAATAAGTACATTGAATACAATATCTTATCAATAACAGAAACAATGGCTAATTCGACTTTTGGACCTCGTCTGGCTGGCAAAGTCTGCATTGTGACAGGCTCTTCATCAGGCTTGGGCCGAGCAATTGCACTGGCTTACTCTCATGAGGGGGCGCACCTCGTCTGCGCTGATCTTCAGCCGGCTGCACGTGCGAGTGTGAATGGAGAGGAGGAGGTCAACACAGATGAACTGATTAAATCAAATGGCGGCCAGGCTATTTTCGTTGAGACGGATGTCACCAAAACGGCTGCCGTGGAGCAGCTGGTATCTAGAGCTGTTATCCAGTTTGGTCGCATTGACGTGTAAGCAAAACCCCCCAAACAACCCATTGAGATGAGACGCTCACCCATTGCAGTCTCGTCAACAACGCTGGTATCTCTGTCGAAGCGGGCAAAGAACCTCGTCGGGTACACGAAACCCCAGAGGACTGGTGGGATCTGACCCTTGCTGTCAATCTCAAGTCTATTTTCCTCGTCAGTAAACACGTCATTGCTCAGATGTTGAAACAAGAGAAGTTCGAAACTGGCGACCGAGGCTGGATCATTAACATGTCTTCTATCTTTGGCCTCGTTGGAGGAGTTACCAACGGTAAGAACCCCTTCTCTACAATTTTCACAACGCTAATCGTGAAGCTGCGTATGCTGCCTCCAAAGGTGGTGTGACAAACTTGACGCGTACCATCGCCCTCGATTACGCGAGAGATGGCATCCACTGCAATGCAATCTGCCCAGGCTGTAAGTACTCAAGACCCCATAAATTTCATCGAAGCTGACAGATGGTGTAGTTACTGAGACAGCTATTTTTGCCGATACCATCAAGACTCGCGACCAAGATCTCATTCGTTCATTGCATCCTCTCCACGGAACTGGATCGCCACAAGATCTTGTTGGTGCCGCTATCTTCCTTGCTAGTCAAGAGGCGCGATGGGTTACTGGTGTGAACCTCCCTGTAGACGGTGGCTATACAGCACGGTAGTGACTCGAAACCTTAGATATATAGCTATACACAAGAAAACATTCACGATCAATGAGCATTCAAAACCATCCCAATTTATATATATTCATCTCTTCCATTATCCATTATCCATACACAAAGAAATATATCTTCCCATGATCCTATCGTAATGCACCGTTCCTCATACAGATATTGCATCGTCCGTCTTAGTATAACCTCTACATAAGCCATCTTCGCTACTCAAACATCCCACACTCAAAGAAAGGTATACAAAGGAAAAGGTTTCAAATGAGTGACTCGGTTAAACATGTTCGTACATCCATCTCATCCATTCATCTAAGCATCAGCTGATCCATCAGACTGAGAAGAAGACCTCGTCGCAGAGGAGTTGAGGTTGCGTCGTCGCACAATATGGCTCCTGTCAACGTTAGTATCAATGCATCATCAGCAGGAATTAGGGGGAAACTTACAGTCCACTACCATTCCGAGGATCTCGAACAATGACCAGCTCCTGCGCCCTTTTCGGATCCTTGATGGGCTTCCTCCCCCCACCACTCTTGCTCCTCGTCATGCCGCCGTTGTTAATCTGAGCAACAAGAGCAGCAACCTGAGTCTGGAGTGAGTTGACCTCCGCGTTAGCAGCCTTCTGAGCCTTCTTTGCCTCGTCTAGCTGCTTCATGAGCTTGTTGTTCTCAGTGCGGAGTTGCTTCAGCACAACAGCTTCGCGCTCAGCGCTCTCAAGCTTCTTGGTGAGTTCATCACGCTCAGCGGTCAGGGCATCGACGGTGGAGACTTTCTCTTGGAGTTTGGCGGCGTTTTCTTCGGCGGCAGTGAGCTTGCCTTTGAGGTCATCACGTTCAGTGGTGAGGGTATCGACAGAGGCGGCTTTTTCTTTGAGGGCGGCTGCTTCTTCTTCAACGGTGGCGAGCTTCTTAGTGACTTCGTCGCGCTCGGTAGTTAGGGTGTCAACGCTGAGTTGGAGTTTACCGGCGTTTTCTGCTGTGGCGGCGAGCTTGCCGTTGATATCCTCCAGTTCGGCTGTAGTGGTGGCGACCTTCTCCTTGAGCTCTGTATTCTCGCCTTGAAGTTCCTCGACGGTGGGAGGAGCGGGCTCTTCAGGTGCTGGGGAAGCCTCGGACTCGGGCTCAGGTGCTGCCTCTTCAGCTGGAGCCTCAGCGGGTACATCAGCCTCGGCCTTCTCCTCAACAGGTGCCTCGGCCTCAACCTTCTCCTCCGCAGGGGCTTCTGGCTCAGCTGGAGCATCAGCTGCAGCTTCAACCGGAGCTTCAACAGGAGCTTCGGCCGGAGCTTCGGCCTCCTCAGTCTTTGCCTCAGCCTCGGGCTCAGCCTCGGGCTCAGCCTCGGGCTCAGCTTCAGGTGCGGGTGCAGGTGCAGCCTCCTCAACCTCCTCCTCGACAATGATCACATCCTCAGTCTCCGGTACATCCTCAACAGACGCAGGCTGCGGCACGCTCGCAGGGTCTGGCTTCTCCGTAGCATCAGAAACAACACTAGCAGTGTCATCAACGGTACTAACAGAGCTAGAGATTGTCGACAGCGAACTCGACACCACGCTCGCAGTATCTGACAAAGACCTGAGACTCGAGTTCTCCGACCTTAGACTCTTCACCTCAACCGCCAACCTCAACACCTGCGACGTCTGATCATCCTGATCATTCAACAAACTCCTGACCTGCTCCTTCATCGTCTTGTTCTCCCCATGCAACTGCTCATACTTCTTCTTCAGCTTCTTCCTCTTCGTCTCAACCTCCTCCGCCTCCTTCGCCACCGCCTCCTTCTCCTTAGTGATTGATTCGATCTGCGATTTAAGCTCTCCGTTCTCGGTATCAAGACCAGCAATTCGGGCGTCCTTACTCTCAATGTCCTTGGTCCAGGTGTCCTTCTCCTTCCTCAAGTCGTCGATCGTAGCCTGGAGTGTCGTGACCTGCGCTTCGAGTGCCTTCTTGTCGGTTTCGAGTCCCGTTAGCTGTTCCTGGAGTCTTGACTTGTCGCTTGTGAGATCAGTGATTTGCTTAAGCATGTTCCTCTTGTCCTCCTCAAGGCCTGACTTGTCCTTGTTCAGAGACTCGACTTGAGACTTGGAGTTCTCGCTGTCTGTCTTGTAGCGGTCACGCTCCACGGTGAGCTCGCCCAGCTCCTTGGCCTTGTCGAGAAGATCTTCTTCCATGTTGCTGACACGGAACTGCATGGACTCTTGGGAGATCTCCATGGTTGCGATGCGAGCTTGATAGGCTGTCTCTTGAGACTTACGGATAGCCTTAATGTCTTCGAGCTCTCTCTCCAAGTTGATGGCCTTGGCTTCGAACTTGCTGTAAGACTGAGTAGACTCTTGGCTGGTCTTCTTGAGATCCTCATAGTTTCTCTCAAGAGCAGCCTTGAGCTCTCGGTGCTTGGCGAGATGGTCCTCAAGCTCCTTGACTCTGTTGCTGAAGTTCTGCTCAGTCTGCAAGAGCTCATCTCGCTCCTTGGTGAGCTTCGAGACAATCAGATCACGCTCCTTCTTAGCCTGGTTGATAGCCTGGTCTCTCTCCCTCTTGACCTGCTCAAGAGCATTATCACGGTCCTTCTGGAGCTTAGCGATAGCAGAATCGCGCTCCTTCTTGGACTTGGCAATGGAGACATCGAGATCCTTCTTGGCCTTCTCAGCAGCGACCTCACGGTCCTTCTGGAGTCTGTCGACAACAGAGTCACGTTCTCGCTGAATGCGCTGGATGACTTCATCTCGCTCGCGCTGAAGTCTCTGCAACTCTTGGTCGCGATCCTTCTTGGACTTTGAGATGGTCAAGTCGAGATCTCGCTGGGCTTGCTCAACAGCTTGGTCGCGTTCTCTCTTGAACTTGTCGACGACCTCCATGGCCTGATCACGCTCCCGCTTGAAGCGGTCAAGGACTTGGTCACGATCCTTCTTGACCTTGTCAATTGACATGTCGCGGTCCTTCTCGAACCTCTCCAAGGTGCGACGCTGCTCATCAAGGCGTGTCCTTGTTCTCTCAAGCAGTCGGCTCTGCTCCTCAAACTCAGTGACAAGTCTATCCCTAGTCGCTTGAGCCTTGTTTCTCTCCTCTCGAAGCTCATCCTTGTCGGACTGCATGTGGGAGAGTCTGTACCGAGCGTCATCAAGATCCTTGAGAGTCTCTTTCTGCTTGGCCTTGAGAGACTTGAGCTCGCCTCGAAGGTTCTCGAGCTCATTGTTCATAGTCCGCTCGACGTCAACACGTGAGCGAGCCCGTTGTCGAGAAGGAGGACGCGTAGGCTCAGGTAGCTGACGCTCTTCCGGGATGCGTTGCACCGGTGGAGCAGGCTGAGACTGTTGCTGTTGCACAACGGGTTGTTGCTGGACCATGGGCTGCTGGAAGGGCTGCTGCATGATGGGCTGCATGACAGGAGGGCTGATAGGCTGAGCAGGGAACATCAAGGGCTGTTGCATGACAGGCTGGGCAATCATGGGCTGAGGAGCAACAGCAGGCTGATGGCTGACGATAGGCTGTTGGGTCATCATGGGTTGATGCGTGTAGGTCTGTGATGTAGTGGTCTGGGTGACCGACGATGAAACCATAGCATTCTGTGGGTTGACGGTAGTCTGTTGATGTTGTTGCTGTTGCTGTTGAGGCTGTTGCAATTGCAGTTGCTGTGGTTGCTGCTGTTGCTGTTGCTGCGGCTGTTGTTGTAGCTGTTGCTGCTGATTGTTGGTGTTGCTCGCAGGCTCCTGTGCCTTGGGCTCGATGTGGATGTGAAAGGTCCGACCACGACTTCGTGATCTTTCCTTAGTCCGCTCTTGTTGACGCTCAACTTGTCGACCAGATGTTCTCTCAACCTCACGCTCTGTCCGACGCTCAAGCTGTCGATCTGTCTCAAACTCAACTCTCTTCTCTGTAGGTCGAGATTGTTGAGATGTGCTCATGCTTGTATTACGCACAATGGAGCGAGACCGTGTAGGGGTCTTGGCACAGTCATCTTCACTGTCGCTCATGACAGTAGTAGCTCTTGTTGAGACAGAGACATTGGATGAAGTGGCCCAACCAACCTCTGAAGCTGAGTCGTAGTTGTCATCCGACATGTATGACATTCTGGGTGAAGGCTCTGGTGATCGTGTGTCTTGGGTGCTTCGGAAGCGAAGTTGAGGAGGTTGGAACATGAAGCCTCTTCCTGAATCCTGTCGTTGGGCCCGTAGAGGTGGTGATGGGGATGTAGATGAGACAGTGCTGGTGGATACAGTCGAGGCGTCAGAGGCAGTAATGGCTTCAGACACTGTTGAGAGTCCATCAGAGTCTGGTCGACGTGTTGGTGGTCGTGAGATAGATCTGTTTCTCGTCATGGCAGAGCTGGATCCTGAGTTTCTTGTACTCTCATCCCATGAATCGGACTTGTTTCTGGGCGGGTTGCCCCGGATCGTGAGGGCCATGGCAGTCTCTTGCTGTCGTTGTTGTTCATATTGTGACAATGGATCGAAAGGCCGACGCGCTGGCGGGGCTTGTTTCGTCTTGGTCTGTGACTTTCTCATATTGTAGGACTGCTATGCTTTGATAATGAAATAAAAATAAAATAATATTATGTTTGTTGCGAGTTTGTTTCGTGTGTACTTTCGAGGGTCCCGGGGGAAAAGTAACGGTTCGAAGTGGGTGATATGATCGGCGGGCGGCGGTGAGTTGGAGGGGTCGGGTACACTAGATAAATGGTCAAGAAGACGGGTACAAAACAAACAAGAATAAACCTCGCTGTATTAGATGCTGTGCAATCTCTACTTGGGAAAAAAGAGGAGAGAAAAAGAGCACCTCAAAAAGTAGAGAGTGTCTGGCCATCCAGTTTTGTTCAAAATCGCCCTGATCTTGCGGGTGACAGGACGGGCCAGGGCAGGGATCCTAGTGCCGTCCGGGTCAGAGAGCCCGAGGAGCCCAATTCAAGAAGAATAACCTTGTCTGTCGAACCCGCCTCAGGGTGGTTCGAGATCCACTGCCCAACCCCATTGGGCACGGCACGTCCCCCCCAAGGTGCCAGCGAGTCGCTGGCCCGTCCAACAGCAACAGCTGGTCCAACGAGACAAGTCTGGCTGTGCCATGACGCGTGAGGCATCACTAGCTTCAACTGCTGTGGACGGGAGAGCGGGAAGGGCGAACGAAACCCCTGTCGTCTTGACAAGTGACCCGACATTCTCAAGGGCCTCGATTGGTCTCACCCCAGAGTCAGCGGGGTGATAGAGTATCCAACATACAGTGGCAACTTGGCCATGTGGACAGGCGTGGTTGAAGGGGAAGATCCCCGGTACTGACGGGCAGTGGATTTAGCCTCTGCAAGTGCCAGGGGGAGAACAGATCAAAGCGTCGTTTCTGTCCTACAGTCTACGTACTCCGGCTCTGCAAGAAAGGGGAGTCGAGAGATGCAAGACTCCATAGCGTACAGTTACGTGTACACGATTTGTTTGCTGTGCACAGGGCAAATTCCTTCTGTACTGCCCTCCGCCAAATGTCCACAGCTCAAAACATTTGAGCGTGCCCAATCGTTAAAGTCAGGGCATCCAGTCAAAGATCAGCGTCTTGGGCAACAAAATGGACAAGGGTGTACCCCTGTAGCGCTTTTGAGGCCAGGTTTTTGTTTGTCTTTGTCGCTTTAGGCGTGATTTACGGTCGGGCTGCAACGTTTATGTGGGGGTTTCCGATTCGCTGCCGGATTTTTGTCATTTTTCTGGAAGGCGGCTGGTGAATTGAGGCAGAGCGATTGTTTGGATACGATGCGATTTGAAGCTATCGAGAAATGTAAAAATAAGTTTAAAGGCGCTCATTAAACCTGATACTATTAATTGAGGCTTTCTGACTCATTCTGCAGTATTAGTCACTGTGGCTGGCGCGTAGTCGTAAAAGGCCTCATAGATGGCGAGGCAAGGCAAAATGAGGCTATTCGCGGACCTTTGTGCGCTGATCTTTTGCCAAGTTTTCCTATCAATCTCGGTGTTTCTGTCTGTGACAAACCCCGCAAAGACGTCGTATCAGATTTGACTGACTGCATGCCCAACCACCGGCATCTAGGGTCAGATCGTTAACTAATTTAGCTCAAAGCGCGTCGTGGAGTTTTCGTGATACACGCATTTGCGTACGAACGTCTGCTTTACTCGGCAGTTCTTCGATCGAATGCGCGAAATGAATCTCACACAATCTCAATTCTCACCTCAGATCAAGCGATTCTTTCTGTTCCTGTTACATGTACCGCGCCGCAATTGACGTCGTCAGGCATTTACTCGTGGCATCATGTATCACCTCAAAGAGGTCTGTACCTAGTAAAGTCGCGTAGTGGAACCCCGAATACTTGATTATCCATGCTTAAACACAAGGAAAGCCCTCGAATCTCGAAACCTAAAGTCGCACGAATTTAAAACACATTGTATCAATTAAAACAGTGGCTAGCAAATGTTAGGGCATGCAATCCATGAGAAGATCGGGGCAAGTCATAAGCTGAGTATCCTAGTCGCCCGCTTTGCTAAGCGCCGCAGAAGCAGAGGCCTCGATCCTCAATGTCTGTCATTTCCATGCGTCGCATATGATATGGCTGCCTACAGGATCTTTTGCAGTCATCTACGAATCGCTTGATAGGTATACGTACAACCGTGGCTTTGCCTCTGAGGCCACCCAGCTTGTAACCTGGCGGCTTTTCGTCCTATTGCCCGGATGACTCAGATGGGCTATTTAAATGCAGCATACTAAGTTCGATAGTCTCTTCACGGCTTGCGCGAGATCTGCATAAGGTAGGCTGGACAACGAACATAACAGCTTGATCACGCGACCCAAAAGAGGCCACACAGAAGGCTCCAGGATAGTATAGGCAGTGAGAGGTGAAAGAGAATTCATTTCAAAAACAAACGGCTTGTTCATTGGACTATGTACAAGTGAGACAAAATGCAAACGTACGATTAGGCCCAGCTACTGCATATCAACAACAGATCAGGCTGCATCGATTACCATCCCTGGGACAACACTTCCAGTCGTCGTAGGGCCCTGGTATCCTTTCCTTGCGCTTCCGAACCACCAAAGACTGACCAAGAAAGTCAATCCGCCCCAAATAACGCAAGTATAGTTCATGCTCGCCGCACTTGTAGGCAGAGCATAAGGGAAGCAGTAGATAACGCTCCAGATAAGGAGATAAGCACATGCAATGCCGTTGATAATAAATCCCCAAATGCCATGCATTCTGAAGGGTCCATAAGCGATGTTCTTTCGTCCACTCAAGAGATTGGGCAGAATGCATGCCAAGAATGAACAGCTGCAGAGCAGAATAAATGTTCCGACGAAGGCATTGAAAGCTGTTGTGCTGCCGACATAAATGGCACCAAGGACTGAAACCAGAACAGCTGTGACGATGGTAGACCAGAGAGGCATGTCGAGAGACTCCTGGACATGGCCTAGCACTCCAGGGAAAGGAGTCGCGCCATCACGAGCAAGAGCCCAGAGGGTTCGACCGCAGGTGATGTACAGTCCAACGACAGTCAAGGCAATGCAGATCATGACCAGTGATAGCAATCCGGTAGCACCCGCTGCGGAGCCGGTAGCTTGACGATAGATCTCGGCGATGGGATATGCCGATTCGAAGAGAGCGTCGTAGTCGTTGATGGCGTACATGATGGCGATGAGGTAGCAAAGTCCGGTGACAAAACCAGTCGCGACTTGGAATAAGATGGCAATGGGGACATTTCGACTTGGGTTAGGGATCTCCTCCGCCAGTTGAGTCGTCGCGTGAACCGATCCAACACTGTACGCTCCGTTGAGCATGCCAGCAACAAAGACAAAACCATCCGGGTATCCAATATCGGCAGTCCAATCCTTCCAGACAAATGCGGAGCTCGCGTGTGGGGGACGACCTCCCCTTCCAGGCATGACAGTAACAGTAATGATCGTGATGATAAAACCCGCCAAGATGATGAAGACTCCAAACTTGTTCAGCCCCGGCATAGCACTGTTCCAAAGACAAACAGCCGCACACGATAACCACGTCGTGATGATATACGTGATAAACACGTGCCACGACTCAGCCACAAAGCCCGGATGGTTCAAAGCATACATCTGAACAAGCGTATTCGCAAGAATGCTCGACATGCTAGCACATCCAAGACACCAAGCAAGATAATTCCACCATCCCGCAAAGAACCCAATAACCCTCCCCCATTTCGGCCCAGGCGTGACAGAAGCCCAGTGATACACACCGGCAGAGGAGGGAATCGCACTGGCTAGCTCTGCAACGCTCGCGGCGACTGTCCAGTAGAACATGGACACCACGATGAATTCGTAGAGGACGCCCGGTGGACCGCCGTTGAAGATGGCGACGAGGATGGAGCCGCCGATTGCAGGCCAGACGTTGCCGACGACGAGGCCTACGCCTGCTAGAGAGAGAAGATTGAAGTTCTGGGGGAGTTCTTGGACGTGGCCGGAGGCGTTGATGGGCACTTCGTTATTGGTGATTGATTTGGCCGCATCGTGGACATCGTCATCTCTCTTGGCGGTAAAGTCCGCCTTTGAAGTACTTCCACTCATAATGACAATAATCCTCCAACAATCTCAGAGCAGGAAAAGAAGATGGGAGATGAATACGCAGCAGGAGAAGGGCGAGATCTTAAGTCATGGTTTATCAAGCCCCGGACCCGAGGCTACGGTTTAGCCTGTCGCATGTTCCTTCCAAAAGGAGTTTAAACGCGTTTCTCCAATCTAATCTCTCCGCAGATTTGAGGTCTTGGTTCGCGGAGATAGGCTAGATAGGTGTTGACTTATTTCCCCGACTGGTCTGGGCGCCGAAATCTAGAACGCCGTTGGTGGCGAGGGTCTTATCTGATGGTTGGTCTGAGGGTTTGGAGTGTCGGCTGTGGTTTCCAAATGGGATTATGGTATAAAATGCGTGATGGAGGTGACTCGGGAGGTTGACCGATGGATGAGATAGTGATCACGCGATGCGAGGTCGGAGGTCAAAAACGTCGTCACTGTAATTCAATTACTCTATACTAATTCTAGTCAAAACGACACAGATATGTCTCTTCCATGACATTCATCATCCATCAATCTTGTTCTTGAGCACTTGAGCTCCAAATCGTGAAGTGGATCAAGTTCTCCTTGGAGTCCGGGTTGACCCCAAACCAGTCTGGGGTTCTGATACCACCTATCGTGCGGGGTAATTTCTATTACTCATCGACTCCGTTAGCTCGAGTATAGGGTAATTTCTGGCAATGCTTCACTGTAAACGAAATGGGAGCATAAACACGTAAGGAAAGCCAGTGAGCCTCTTTTAGAAAGTTTAGAGCACCACCCAAAAGTCGTTCGTGGCGGCCGTTGTGAACCTACCGCTCTGATTCTTCCAACGCCGTCCGCAACGAAATCGCAAACAATCAGCTGCGGGTGACTGATGTTATTCCGCAACAAACATGAATCACAAATCAAGGCTCATGGTCGAAACAATTCAGAATTTAATTAAAGACGCTGACCTAGTTATAAGAACATGATTCAAAGGTAGATTCGGGTAGTCATATTGCAATGCTGTTCTGGAATTCTGTCGCTCCGTCGATAAGAGGCGCGTTATCGTATCAGAACGTTATCGAAGCTTATCGGAATCTTATCATGCTTATCGTCTATCGGCAAGTATTTTTAGAACTTCCCGAATCCCGACGATCTCTATCATTAAAATCATCCGACGTCTCCATCTGAGTGATGTTCTGATCGAATCTGGCATAATCTGAGTACATCAACATCTGACATCTGCTGATTGACCTCAGAAATACTCAGAGGAGGCTAGCTTGTGTAAAACTGTAGGCAACATCGAATGTTGTAATTCTTCATCTCATTTTTCACACTTAGTAGGTATTTCCCATCGGCGACACAGCCCAATCATTCTCGAATCGATGCCAGCCACCATATTCCGGCTCGCTTCCCATATACAGACTATGCACGACCATATCGTAGTATCCATCTGCAGGGGTCTTACCGCCGCAAACATTACCTCCCATAGCAACATTGAGAAGAATAGTCATCTCCCTCATTGGCCGTGTACCTTCGGGGATATCTCCCTTCATAACAGGTCTGCCATCAATATACCAGATCATTCTACCCTGACCAGGCTGTCCACCCGACTGGAGCCATGCAAAGTCATACCTGACGGGGCGATGCTGCATGTCGGGAATTTTAGTGCCGAGAACACGATGTTTGTGAGGTTCATGGTGATGACCCCAGTGCAGACAAGAGTGATTCTCAAGATCTCCATTCCACGTCTCCGCAATGTCCACCTCACCATCTGTAGGCCACGAAAAAGGCTCCTGGGGAAGAAGCCAGAATGCAGGCCAGATGCCCGTTGCGCAGGGTGAAGTGATCCAGGCGGTGAGGACGCCCTGATCGCGCGAGAGGGTCTGCCGACTCACCAAGCGAGCAGAAGTATACCGCTTCTCATGGTCCCCAGAAGAATTATTCGCAACAGCTCTCAGTACAAGTTTTCCATCAGGAGTGCTGTTTAGTTAGATAAAGGTAGCTTCTCAATATAGTTAGACGTGGACATACTGGAAGGCATTTTGTTGATCGGCGGTGTAGTACTGTAATTCCTGGTTACCCCAGCCATCCGGGCCGTTTCCGATCTTTGCATCCCACTCTTGCGTGACGGGGACATCAGGCCGGAACTGAGGCTGCCAGTAGACGTGGCCTGGCTGCTGGCCGCCGATGGGTTGCTGAGGTGGAGGAGGTCCAGGCGGTGGGGGATGCTGTTGTTGATTCTGAGCTTGCGGTTCACCGACTAGATTCTCGAACTCATTCTTGAGACGCTTGAGATGGTCTTTCCACGCCATGGTGATTGCTCAATATATCGGAGTGAGGGGAGATATAGAACGGGAATGGTATTGAAGATTCTTCATGATAGGGAGGGGTTGACGGATAGTCAAGGGTTGATATCGTTGAGTTGAGAACTTGGCATGACGTCACGCGCTTGCGTGGTAGCGTGGCTGGAGCAAGCAGCCAAGCCCAACAGCAATTCAATTTTCTATTCTATCACTGATGAGCCTTAAAATGAAGCTATCCAGAACTCATGGAATTTCCCAAATGACACGTGGGCTTTTCCGTGGCTGTAACCTTCAATTTTTGACCCGAGAACACCGAGCAAAATGGCCAGATACACAGACCATTTCCCGCAACCAGAAACACGCTGAACAGAGAATCAAGGAATTGAAACATTCCTCGTCAGCGATTCAAAAAAATTGAGCAATTGAAGTTTCAAGATACAATCGGGCCTTATCAAGGTGAACATTGAGAAAAGCCGGTGAATCTCTGAGAGATTGCCTGATGAGCGATCTGGCATCGGATACCGCGGTTCAGGTTTATCATCCCCTGGCGATGAAAAGGACGGAATCGGGATCCGCCGAGGCCAAGCATCAGATGGTTTGTGGTACCTGAAAATTTAATCCATGGCGAACTCCGCTGGAATGGATGATCTACATGCCATTCTTTGAGCCTCACCGTAGATGAACAAGATTAGAAAAGGTGATCATCTGTACCAGTAACAATGTATGCTGTCCAGGCAATCTGTTTCACCTTTGAGGCTCTTGACGCATATAATGGCCTGACCGATAATTCCCGATGCTGAAAGAAACACACAAAAACGCGAATGGTATCGCAAAATTTGAGACGCAGAAACTTAACTGCGTATATTTAATAATAGCCCTTGTTTCATTATTACATGCGCATCTCATGTTCGCCCACTGTATTCCAACTCAGATCTCCTCATGGCCCGATTGCACCGCTTGATTGACGCCCCGGAAGCACCCGACCAGGGGTTCCAGACGAGGAATCATCGGACCACCAGACGGCCTCGAAACGCCGCTCTCACCACGCGATTGACGGTTATCGATAATGCGAGATACGGGGGCATTTTTGCGTGAGATGATATGGTATATAATGAACGAGCAATCATTCTCGATTTGGATATCATCACTCTCAAGCTCATTAATTACTGCTCATCGAACTGCATTGCACTAAAGCGAAAGTCTGCTGTAATTTCGACACTCGCTACCAAGACATTTATTTCCTCACAAAACCAAAATGCAACCAGTTCTCAGAGTCATGCCCACCGGTCAAAAGTAAGCCCCAACAGAACCCACCGAGTCTTCCCATTCTAACGACACCAGGATCGTCCCTCTTCTCCTAACAGTTGGCAGCGCCACTGTAGTAGGCGGATGCGTCCGAACACAATTGAAGCCACAATCACGGACGTTCGACAGAAAATTCAGTCAATACAACAACGCACAAAGCGAACAGGTATGAGTCATCTCTATGTCCGATCCATGAGTCAGATTTTCTAATATATTGCTAGACAATGAAAACTGTTATTCAAGAACTCTGGTTAGAGGCTTAAACTTGGAGTCTTATACGATTAGAATACTGCGGGCGGTATAGACATCAGAATAAAGGCTAGAATGGCGTTCTGGTTGGGTTTATATATCACGACATAATGACAATATCATGAAGAACTATTTACACCAATTTCAGTGTAGTGATGCAAAAGAGATCTATTCAGGACAAGGAAAACTATCGCGATGCGACAATCATAGCTGCGAGTAGTCGATCTAGAGCAAGCAGCTTATATAGCCAATTCCTTCAGATCCTCATGAATCTGTGTCAGAATGCTAGGATACTTCGCCTTGAAACCCATCGCAGCAGCACGGTCGCCCTTCATGAGCATGTTAGAGCCAACAAGATACTTGACTTCTCCCTCACCAGCCTGTTCAAATTCAACACTTTTGGGCGCAGGGCTCGAGAAGATACCTCGCTCATGCATCATGTTGGCAAGCTCAGTAGCAAGATCCTTCCATGCAACTCGGCTGGTTTCCAGCATATAGAAACGGCTGTATGGGGAACCCTCGGCGGGGCCTTGGGCTGCAACGTCGGAGATCTTGACGAGGAAGTTGATGAGGTCTAGAATGTGGCACTGCAGGAGTCAGTATAGGTGCTGGGTATCGGAGAGAAGTACGTACCGTGCTAAGTAGGGCTGTTCCTTCGCCGACGTAGGGGACATATCCCAGAGGCTTGGCGTTTCCAGTAATAAGCTTATATCCCACGCCCAAAATGGGCGACGAAATACTCGCGCCTCCATAGACAACAGACGGACAAACGATGTAAGTGTCAATACCATCATCCCCATTCCCAGCCTCGAGAACAAGTGTATCAGACTGTCCATTAAACATCTCCTTATGAATAGCCTTGATATCATCCTCATTCGCATCATTCCAAACCTTACTCTCAGGGTTGAAGTTCCCCGAAGTTCCAAAGTCGATAAAGTTTCCTCCGCCGCTGATATGGATCACTTTGCCCTTGGTAGCGCGGGACTTTTGACCAGCGATGATAGCAGCGACTGGATCAGCGGTAAAGGAGTTTCCAGCGTTGACGGCGATGTCATGCTCTGCGCTGGCGGCCTTGACTTTTTCAAAGTCGGAGAAGTCACCGACGATGACACGGTCTGCGTTGAGTTGGGACTCAGATTGGGGGCTGCGGACGTAGGCTGTGACGGACCAGTCTGGATGGGCTTGCTTGAGGGCTTTTGTGTAAGGAGCTGAGCATATACAGTTAGTAAGGAGGGTAAAGAATATTGGAATAATTGACATACCACCCACGAAGCCAGAGGCACCGAAGACAATTACTGAAGGCATTCTGATATTAGTTTGAGTTAAGTAGTTACTGGAAGAGTTCTTGATAGAGTTGGTTTGAAAAGAAATGGTGCAAACTGTCTAAGTTGTATATGAAATATTTGAGAACACAAGAAGTAGCAGTTGATATTTCTATTATATAGATAGAGGGATGTAAGCAGAGTGTTGCTTCCTCGAATCATAATCCAATGTCTCTCACGTTGATACAAGTAACGTTAACATTGTTCAGCCAATCCACCCACGCCGTATTTACAAATGCACCAAACAACATTCCAAGCACCATATCACCATTGACGCAATAAACCAACACGCCAACAAAACAATTCCCCCAAAGGTAAAAAAGCTCAGTCATCCAAAGCCCCACAATCTCAATCTCACCAATCCCTTATCGCAGCTCGTAGCAATTTCTAAGCCACTAGCGCACGTCGCTTTGTAACTCGGCACTCGGCATCGTTGAGAGTGCGTTAATAGCTGATGGATCCCCTTGGGGGCAGGGGTCTCCAGACTCTGAGTGGACGGGCAACTCGGTCGCGTTATTCAATTCCTCCGTCGACCAATGTCTTCAGCCCTAGCAGGCTGAGCAAACTCCCTTTTGGGAATGGTGGGTGATGCAGGTGGTCGGATAGATTACGGATTTTAGTGCGGGAGGATTTTGGGATCGTGAATTTGTGTTGATTTTGTATGGACATGACGTATAATTGCACCAATTACTGTGGTTCGGTTACAGAATTGGATTGCTTGATAGTTGACGGAAGAATCATAACGCTGCAGTGTTGGACGGAATAGGAATTTGTTCACGATTATAAGAAGCGGTCGATTGCCAAGACAAGAGACTTTCTCATCATCGCAATTCAATCCAACAACTTCATCACCTCTACAATAGTCTACTACTCCAATCACTTTACAAAAACTCAAATATTCACCATGAGCTCTGAAAAGTACCTCGCCGGCAAGACTGCCATCGTCACTGGCTCCTCAAAGCTCAACGGTATCGGTGCCGCCACTGCTTTGACCCTCGCCAAGCATGGAGCTAACGTGAGTGCCTGCTCTATCATGACTCTCAACTCGATACTGACTGCTTGTAGATCGTTGTTCACTATGCAACCAGCGCTGAACCCGCCGAAAAGGTCGTTGCTCAGATCAAAGAACTCGGCGTCCAAGCCATCGCCGCCAAAGCAGATGCATCATCTGAGACTTTCGGTACCGATCTCGTTCGCGCAGCTCTAGACGGTCTCAACACCAAGACCATCGATATCGTCATCAATAACGCAGGCATCGCATTTGGACACCCCAATATTGCAGGCATCGAGACTGAGTCTTGGGATAAGATGTTCCACGCCAACGTTCGCGGACCTTTCCTCCTCATTCAGGCAGCACTTCCTCACATGCCCAGCGGAGGACGCATCATCAACATTGGTAGCATCGCTGGAAAGCTGGGTATCACTCCACTGACAGTGTATGGCTCGTCCAAGGCTGCCTTGCATTTCATGTCCACTGCTATGGCGGGTGAGCTTGCTAGCAAGGGAATTACTATCAACGTGGTTTCCCCAGGACCTGTTGCCACTGATATGAGTATGGAGGGTAACCCTATTGGTGCTATCTTGAGATCTCACCAGTCTATTGCTAGGGAGGGTGAGCCCAAGGAGATTGCCGATGTTATCTCTTTTATCGCTAGCCCTGCTTCAAGCTTTATTACCGGGCAGGTTATTCCCGTTGATGGAGGTATCAACATGCCTTAGAAGACTGGAGAGGGTTCATGTAGATACTGCTGCATAGGTACTTGCTTTGAGAATAGACTATAGAGCATAATGCTTCTTTGTCCGTCAATTTGTTGAAGACACTTTCCAATTATTTGTAGCGTTCCATTAATGAAGCGATATAAATAGAATGATGCACGATAAGAAGCCAAACCCGTTATCTTTCAAATCTAATCGGCTTCCAGAATGATAGGCATCCATCCCCACAGTGGAGATTTCGCCTCGTCAGGCATCTCGCCTCAATGAAACCCTCCAACGAAACCTCGGAAGTATCAACGGCCTCCGACTTATCCATTAACAGAATCAATAAGCGAACCAAGCACAAAAGAAGAAAAGCTTTTACCGCCAAGAACTTGACAGCGATGAGTCACTTGGCCTTACCTTTGAGTCCAAGCCATTCGCAGCAATTGAGCTACAGTGCTCAGACCGCATTAGGCAATTGCCGACTCTCAGCCGCAGCGGAATAAGAGCGCTCGCTCTGTAGTGCGTGTCAGGTGAGTGGGCCAAATTTCATTTAATTCTTTTCGTTTTACGATCGGCTTTGCGTTCAGGTTAAGTGCCGAGGAAACATGATCCGATGTCTGGAATGGACTGGCATTCGTTTGTGCCCAGAGCTTGGGGAGCATGTACCTACAGGCATCCAGGAGGATTGTCACGCTGAGGATAACACCTTCATGTAGAGAAGCAAGTGAATGGGTTACATCTCCGTAATGAAAAGGACCTTCTTATCTCTCCGTCACAAAACAACCAGCGCCCTGACTCCAAGGCTTGCAGCACCATGCATTAGCTCCCAACGCCCAATTTCAGACCCAAATTGGTGGCGCCTCTACTAGCCCAACTGCCGAATCAAATGTTTTCAGCCTACCACAGGGCTGAACAACCTCTCCGCATGATTGTTTTCACCGCTGGTTGTGATTGGCTGTCACACGCCCCGTGTCAAAGCTGTAATCTGCCAGAATGGTGATCAGAACGCCTTGATGCACGCTAACATTATCAGGCATTTTCAGGACTGCAGCCATTTTTGGGTTGTCGTGGAAAAAAAAAGAGATGGTGGGGGAGCTGGGGTATGGAGTGGAAGTGATAAGTATGGGAGGGATCCGCGTTCTGTTTCACATGCTCTTGTTCATCACTCTCCTTCACCGTTTCCCATCTTCTCCATACCAAAACATTTCTCGTCACTCTTTCATCTCTACTTTCTTGCCATCAACATGTCTACCCCAGCTCAGAACGCCCACAACAATGGTCCCATTGACCATAACGACCTGAACGAGTGGAAGGACCGCTTCAACGACGTCCTCGCCCGCCCTAGCGAGCATGTCAACTCGAAGTCTCCCGAGTCTTCTCAGCCTTGGCAGAACAGCTTCTTCGGCTGCTTTAGCCCCGTCAGCCTTTGCGCTATCACCTGCTGCGTTCCTTGCGTAACCTTCGGCAAGACCCATCATCGTCTCCGAAAGAACGGTAACCTTCAAGGATACGAGCCCATCAACACCTCTGTATGTTACTTATACCCCTCGATCTAACCGTCACTAACATCTTATGCCAACAGTGCCTCCTCTTCTGGGGTTCCACCTGCTTCGGTCTTCACTGGATCCCTCTCGCTCTCCAGCGCGCCAACCTCCGTGAGAAGTACAACCTCCAGGGCAGCTGTCTTGTCGATCTCGCCACCGCATGCTGCTGTGGTTGCTGCGATCTCATCCAGCAGGACAAGGAGGCAGAGTACCGTGAGGCTCATACATCTGCTCCTGCCGAGGGCTACAAGGCCAACGAGGGCATGACTATTCCCGCCTAAGGTATCACAACCTCGACACCTCAGATCGTCCTGGAAAACACAAAGTCTTTTCGCGTTCCTAATCGCACCATCGATACCCCATCATGATTGACTAGAGGAATGGTAGCCCGTGCTGGCTATGAGTAATGCATGGGTCAAACTTCTAAATGTCATGTCGTTAAAAAATTATAAAATAAGAATATTACTACTTTGCGTATGACAGCTTAACGTTGCCTTAGTTACAGTTTAAGTAATGTTTTATTAGTCTCCGCAAGGCGCAGTTTGAGGCAAAGTGAGACTGGAACCAAGGACATAGCTACGGACTATAGTAAGCTCAACGACAGGCGATAAAACTATCATAGAACACCAGGCTTATGAGGCATTGTATGCAGCATATTAAGAAGTGCATAAGGATATTATTAACAGTGAAAACGATAAAACCCCCAGGCACATATTAATATGTATCTATTCTCAGTGTTGCCATAGGTCTTGCATGCTATTGAAAGCTGCATTGCTGAAACTTAGTCAAGTCCAATTCGACCCTTTATCCTTGCAATCACGGGTCTGAAATATAGATCATTCAACCTGTCTCTAAGATAATGATTGAACCCATAGGTCAAGGCATTGGCAAGTCCGATAAACTGTGTTGGAGCTTGGAGAGCAACGTTGATTGTTTTAGAGTTCGGGTTTCCAGAAGCTTCCATAAGTCGATTGATCAGACCTGGTGCCCAGAGAAGAACATACATGAATGGGTATGCATTAAGTAGGAGCATTATTTTAATCTCGAGTTCAACTTGGTCGGTGCTTGGACGCATGTGGAATTCACTTGCGTTGGTTTGCAGGGCACTGATTTGGTTGTGTTGTGATTGCCTTGGCATATATGCTTCAGCAGATAGGTTGCCAGGAACTTCTAGGGTGGAAAGGTCTGCTCCAGATTTTGATGCTGTTGGTCGATGGCGCATGAACCCGCTCTGGGCCTCATTCGGACCAGCTTGTGTTCTTTCTTCAAATTCCAGATTTATCTCCTTGACTCTGTTCTCCCTAGGTGAAGAAGGCGGATGGCTTTCTTCAAGAAATGTTGCAGACTGGGTCGCTGTTGTGTTCGGCTGCACAAGCTCAAAGGGATCAAGTTCAGATTTTTCGTGGTCTGTGACATGAACCACGTTTCTCCTCGGGTTCTGTAGTGGAAGACAGGTAAATTTACGGCTTGCTGGGGCATCCTGTCGTAGCTGACGGGTCTCACCAGCTTTAGAACCAAATCTCCTCCTTAAATAGACCCAGATATAGATGTAAATAGCAACGATACTGAATATAACAAACATTCGCCAGCCATGTGCCATGGTATATCGTAGGTCGGGGCGACTCGTTGCTATCCAGCACCAGTTACCACCCACTGGTTGCATCTCACCCATAAATGTTGGTATGATGCTTGTAACGAGAGGAAGGATACAGATAGAAAGGCAAATGCATACCCTCTTTGTCATAGACACCGCAGGCATATAGATACGCCGCGTTACAGTAAAAAGAGTAACGACAGCGACCGCCAGTATTGAAAGATCAACTCCCTGAGCTGAGAACTGGCCTATGAAGCCATTTACAGTACAAAGTCTTCCAATACTGAGTTCGCCGTTCTTGAGATGCCAGATCCCAGATGTAGAGTTGTTCAAATTGTTTGCAAACTCTGTTAAACAGCTATTAGCCAAGAAAGACAATAATAAGGAGGATATTACACACCGAAAAGCATCAGCTCGAGAATAAGCATATGTCGAAAAGTATGAATATGGTGGCGATAAATCGCGAATGAAATAAGTACACTGGTAGTTGCAAAGAATGACATAACACTTCCAGCCAAAGTGACAGATGATATGACCCCGTGGATGTCGAATGTCATTATCGATAATTTTAGCGTATTTGAGGTACCAAACAAGGGACTCTAAAAATTCTAATTATTAAAATAGAACAGGTTCAAGATCACGCTAGCTAGCTCGGAAATAACCAAGGTACTTTGGTTTTCTAGCATTTGCACGACTCACTGAAATTAGGTCAGTTCACCTGCAGCCTTGGCATCAAGTGGGATGATATCAAATGCGAAAGACTGTGTGTTGCCATGTTAGGTAGAATTGCTACATAACGTTGGGCAGTTACACGGATGCTGTAAATTCGTGGCCGACACTTGACTTCCATGAAGTGATTGAACTTTGGGCAAATACATGTAGCTATTTTACCCTTTTGCAGTGGCGCGTCGCACCTATCGTTGCGGTTACTGAATAGATTGTTCTCGAGATATTGATGCTATGCAGCCCTTAACTGTCCTTTCGCGATAGTCTCATTCCAAAATACATATGATATATCATTCTCAGCCAAAAATATTGCGCTGCTTAAAGATTAACTTTTTATTATGAGATAGTTTGTCAGCCCATGGCATCGATATTATTAAATTGAAGTTTATTACAGAACTTTGGACAGTAGTACCAGGTTGTGTAAAACTAACCACCGAATTATATACTGCTACTTCGCTACACATTAGCATTCCCTGACGTTGCCCAATCAAAACTTAGCCAGCGTATAATCTCTCATGTTTCAGAAGAGATCTGGGCTCGTTTAACACAGCCTCGACTGCCGTACGAGTTGCCGGAAGGATTGACATCCAGGCTTCTTGGCGGAGATGCTGTCGATTTTTAAGTACCGAGGAAAATAGATAGAGGGCTAGATATGACGAGAGTAATACCGGCGTAATGTACTAAGAAGTGGATTCAATACGGGAGATTTCTTGTGCTTCGCTATATGTCTTGCTCGAAATGCTGCATACGCCTACAACTGTAGTAGAGAAAGCTGCAACAAGGAGGTCATAGGAAGGCGGCTCGTTTTTGCATCCAGCAGGCTTGTTAAAGGTTATCCATGGCTCAGCTAAACAGCTATTTGGATGAGCTATCTAGTTGATCCGTCTATGAGCATCGCGCCGCTGTCAATTCCCGGAACACACTACTCTGCTACGACCAGCTGGGATGGCCTTGTCGGCTCGGAGAGCGGAATCATATATTATCAGGACATGTCCATTACCAAACAACTGAATGCCGGAATTCGATACTTTGATATTCGAACCGAAGATCGTAACAACAACTGCTCCGCCACGTTAGATACATGTCACGGAAGTTACTATCTCGGTATCAATCGAGAAGGCACTCGAATATTTCTGTAGTTAGGTCGACATTCATCTAAATGAAGAAATCTTGTGCAGTAAAAGCTGATGAATAGACTGGCGCGAACCCACGAAATTCCTTGTGGTGATTAAGCTCTTAGCCACCGGTCCCAACTGCAAGTAACCAATCTGGCTCAAAACTCAAATATTATACTACAACGCCTGAAATAGAAAACCGCAAAATGTTTTCAACAGCTTTCTAAATTCAAAAGAGCCAATTGAATCCATCGAATACTAATAAATAGAGTGCATAGTACGAAAGTACCGCCGAACGAGAACAACGCCAATATTATCTATATCTTCTTTAGCCCTTGTCCTAATTCATCGATTTCTTGTAGACAGCTCGGTATGATACATCACTTTGATCGTCGTCTATCGAGGATAGTGACTGATCGAAAGCATTTTGATGTCATGAGATGCTAAATTTAAATTCCCACTGTCAGCTGCCTTGCGATTGCTGGTGAGACGTACTGTTATTGTTGGTAAGACGGCTATGACGGCTCGATACATGCATTGATCGACACACCTATACGAGCCTGACGTCGGATATTGCTGAAAGCAATTGGATAAGAACCACTTGAATTATGCCTAATTCTGTTAGAGAATTTAAGTACTCCTAGGCTGAGATTATAGATGTATTTGGTCTGGTTACTAATATTAACTTTACTTGCTGACCTCAGATGCCTTCATAAGAGCATAAATATCGCCTGCAATCCACCTTCATCTTTGCTTTCTCTTACCATCGTATGATAATTGTTTTACTACTGACTTGCACTAAACCTTCAAACACCAGCAATCATGCAGTCCTCTATTCTCTTCCTGGCTTCTGCTATGGCCCTCATCTCACAGGTCACTACTGGAATGGTTTCTCCTCGCGAAGCGTCTGTCGCTCACTTTCAGATATTCGGCGACGATAGCTGCACTACCGCCGAAAGTATGGGCGACTTCAATCTTTATCCTGAGGATACCAACAAATGTCACACATTTCCCACGGACAAAGCTGTGAACTCTGTCTACATATCTTACATCAATAATGAGTGTGCAAGTAGGTACTTCTTGTGTATTTCTAGCTGATCACATAAACTAACCAGAGCTTCGTCGGTGGCATAACAGTCGGACTTTACAAAAATACAACCTGTTCTACTGGCTCTGACAATATAGATTCAGGATATTGCTATGGCCGTTTTATTACCTATGGAAGCTACAATATTGTTTGCGTGTAATTGTAAATAGCTTGCGGACTGTGAGAGTGCCTTAGGCTATACCAGTGGATACAGTTTATCTTCCTCAATTTCTATCGAAGTAATGACTGCCCTGCGATAAGTCGCTGCGGCACGATGATAGCTGCAAGCTTGTTTGAATCATATCTAACGAATTGCTTGTTTCATAAGTTAGTAGCTAGATCGAGCTAACCCGATTGCTGCTCTTCATATGGCAAAATTATTAGCGAAACATAAATTAGCAGTGCCGTTTCTAGATCTTATACACGACAACACGGGGATAAATTGCAGACTTGTATAAATAAAAAGCTCTGCCCCCATACCTCTGATTCTTTGTAAATGCTGATTAGAATATAAGAAATTCACATTTATCTACAATGCCTTTAGATACATACTTCTATCTTAAGATAAATAAACTGCCGATTACTACACCAAGTATCCATATATTCTCGTCATTGCTATGTGGATAACCTTTAAACATCAAGAAATTCGCGTACAAGTGGGATAAAGATAAGGATCAACGACCTCTCCGATTTATCCGCTATGCAAGGGGAGCTTGACTCGTTAATTGATTGCATTGATCAGTGCACGTAAAGATAACGTCCACGAACGCGTGTGATTTTTGCACGTGGAATAACGATTAGCAAGATACCAACGTCTGCCAACCAGGGCCCTTGTGTATTTTAAGGGGTAAACAGAATTTTCACGTCAAAGCAACGCAAGTGAAACCTCCTGAATGACAGAAGAAACGCAGCTGAATGATCACCCTGGGCTCCATCACTGATTAGATCGACGGAATGTTTGATGGAACTCCACTGCATCCTTGGCATTGGGCTGATATCGCCAGAAAACCTTTATCTCTAAACGTCAATGGGAAGGGAAATGGTGTAATTGGGCGTTTGAGGCTCAAAATGGCCCCGATAGTGCCCGGCAGCTAATTTTAACCCTTGGGTTGGGTTTGTTTTAATCCTTGGCCGTTGGGCGACGAAACGGAATGACCGCCGAGCTTCGGTCAGAAGCACTCCACTCTGAACGTTGACCGTGGTGAGACTGACAGCGTCGCTCGCAACGTTATCTCAATAGCATTTTGTATCGTCAGACAAGTAGGCCATGCCTCGTATTGTATATCAGGCAGTATTGACACTTGTTCATGATTATGGACTCATAAGAGGCCTCATCAGCTTTCTTATCAGTACAGTCCAGACCAAGTGGCGAGCAAAACCTGCTTGACAACCAACACCTTGAGGCTCGGCCTTATCTTGCCCCTAGTCCCAAACTAAAAGTATGACACCGACCATTTGGAACCGGCGCCGGCGCACCGGGCCAGAATCCGCGTAGCCTCAGCGTCACGTTAATGGGCAGCCCATCCATGCCATTAAAACCCGGCCGCTAGAAATACAGTGGGTAACCCCCTGGAATGAGCCTCAATGCCACGGCAGTTCCAGCACCATGGCCCACTGTTGTACAGGGTTTAGAATCTTCCATCACGGTCTCATCACGAGATTCTGGTCCATGTCATGATTCGCAATCTTCGTAATGGTCCCCCTTTAGGCGAGGACCACAATGAGCCGACTAGTAGCGCTTTGCAGAAATGGCATCTCCATGGACTTTTATCTTTTCTTAGAGTCTATAAAGACTGCACCGCGCTACTTTCATTTCTGAATTGCTTCATCAGAGCATTCTCCAATGATTCACCATCAGCATTCGCTACGGCTTAATTAAAGCACTTACACTATCGTTTACAACAACGCAAAATGGATCGCCTTCGAGATCTTGAAGTCCCTTGGACGGACTCAAATACCCCCACGCGCCGAAATTCGGTCGATTTATCTGTTCCTTCGCCACCGGCTGAACACGACCCCAAAGCATTTCTGAATCATCATACAGCGAAATCGACAGCCAAAACTGATCCCTCACAACTTGAGAAGGGCAGTCAAGATGATAGTAGTGATGAAGAGCCTTCACAACAACAATTGTCCCTCAGACAACGCTTGCATCATTTTACATGGGCTTGGTTTACACTGCCCATGAGTGCAGGCGGTTTGGCATTGCTCATTCACGTACAACCTCATCAATTCCCTGGTTTGAGAATAATCGGTACTGTGCTTTACAGCATCAATCTTCTCATCTTTACGCTCTGCTGTATTGGTATGATATGTCGCTTCTTGTTCAACCCCGGCGACTTGACAAAGTCTGTCACACATCATCGAGAGGCATTCCTCTTCCCAACTTTCTTCCTGGCTATTGCTTCGCTCATCACCAGCACCCAGCGATACGCCATTCCCAAAGATGACCCTTCATATGTTTGGGCAACTGAGACCATCTTTTGGATCTACGTCGTCGTCACATTCATCCTAGCTGTCTGGCAGTACTCGTACCTCTTTGCAGGACATAGCTTCAACCTGCAAACAATGATGCCAGGTTGGCTGCTGCCTATCTTCCCAGTCATGTTGGCTGGTACCGTCGCAACTGTCATCTTGGACACCCAGAGCCACCTCAACCCTCTCCCAATCATCTTTGCTGGCCTGACGTGTCAAGGCCTGGGCTTCTGTGTCTCCATGATGATGTACGCTCACATGATCGGTCGACTCATGCAATCTGGTCTTCCTAATCGAGAACATCGAACCGGACTCTTCATGAATGTCGGCCCGCCAGCCTTTACAGCCTTGGCTCTTATCGGCATGGCCAATGCACTCCCCAAGACCATCTCTGGAGCTGACAACCTTGCTCTCAACGTCGATACCGTCCGCACAGTAGCTCTACTCTGCGCAGTATTCCTCTGGGCGCTGAGTATGTGGTGGTTCCTTATCGCTGTCGTCGCAGTGGCCTCATCTCCACCAAAGTTCTTCCATCTTGGCTGGTGGCCAATGGTCTTCCCCAACACTGGCTTCACGCTTGCTACCATCTCCATTGGCAACGAGTTCAAGTGCGAAGGTATTCTCTGGGCTGCGAGCGGCATGACTATCATTCTTGTCATCACATTTCTAATCGTCTTCTCATTTAACATGAGAGCTGTTTTTGTACGAGATATCATGTATCCCGGAAAGGACGAGGATGCAGATGATCACTAGACATTATTTAGAGCTGGGAGTAATGGTTTGGATTGGTTTGTACTATTAGAGATACCACGGGATACAGGTTTAGACAAAAGGACACAAAAGGGATTCAGAGTAGCAGCGGTCATAGATAGGGTCCCACCGGAATTAGAACAATAATAATGATCATTATTCTCAAACACGTCGTCCAACTTGGTGTAAACACCATTTCGGTTCCCAGCGGGCCAGAAGGTTCGATGCCAAAATCGTGAATCGACAGCAGGGAACAAGGATCTGGCTAGCAAAGAATTTTCCTTTATCGGACGAGATTTTACGATCCCTGGATCGTAATCGCAGGAATTTGCACGGTCTTACGCTTCTGTGAAACAGGGCCGATGAGCTCCCCTTTTTTCTAAATCCGTCGATCCGATTCTCGGCGAGACTCGCTTCGGCAAAAATGCATTTTCGCCGACACTCCTTTTCGATTTGTTGATTTTAGATATCATTGACTTGCAGAGAAATACTCAGTAAAATGGGAGATCTATACATGATGGTATAGTTCGCGATGACAGTCACATTTCTTTCTTCGACTTCGACGTGTCAGTTGGTTAAGTACAGGGCTTGTCCCGGCTTGCTCCTGGCATATCAGCGACATCGCATCAACGGCTTAGGGAGTGACTCGTTACAGAAGCTGACTCGTTCGGTAGATAAGCAATCGCATGATGAACAGGTATCTGAACACGTGATTTAGCTCTCAGTGGCCAGGAATAGCAAAGTGAAGCCCGGGTTTCACACTTTACATCTCGAGTCATAGGAGCTGTCTGAGAAAACTAGAACATGGTGTTGTCACATTTAGGTCGCGAATATCCTTTTTTTTATGATTTGGAAATTTGACGGTTACTAGATTCATTTAGTCTCTTGTAGCATGTAATAAGTAGATCTCCGTATTGTATCCAGAGCAAAATAAACGGAGATGGATATTGTCTGCAGAACTAGCTACTTCATCATGGCCCTTGAAACACTCGTTTATTGGTCACATTAGTATCAGTAGAAATCAAACAGCATCGATTCTAGAAGCTACCTGCTCGCACTAGGTACCGGGGCCTGCGAAGATTGTTTCATTCCGGTCAACTGCAGTTTCTTTCTTTACCTGATATCGTATTGACCCATCATCAGTGATATAAAGATGCCAGTTTGATTTCAAAGATATTATACGGCCAATGAGAGTCTATCAACTTAAGAGGACTAAGCTCTGGGTGGTGATATATGCACTCAGTGACAAGCCTCGACTGGAAATAACACATTCAGACCACAAGTTACACATAATACCACGATACCTGGCTAATTGCTGCATAAAAGACCAAACATGGAGCTCGCGTTACATGACTCAACTATGATTCACAGAAGCTCAGTTGTCAGTCACCATTACTAGTGTACTATATTGGAACAGAATACCGAAAAAGCTACTCCCCCGTGAGACTCTTGTCTTTCAGGCCCATTATTTTTTGGTAGAATGATGAGATTTCTCAAGTTCTTATGAAAGAATGATCCTTTAAGTTCTTCTGGAGGGAAGTAGATTAGATTTTTCTAATGCACGTTACTCGACTTTGGGTATTCTGTATATCGCGAAATGCCTATCTGCTTCAATATATACGCGTGAGCTAGTACGTAGTGGTAAACTGACTCAAGATAGATGTCTTTTCAGCTTGTATGTTCTTGGGGCAGTTATCTTTCCTCTCAGATAATTCTCGGACTTCTGTGGACTGAGAACAGACTGCGAAAGTCCGGCACCCTGAACATGAGTCACCCGGCGATAGAGAACTTCAGGTAGGGTATTGCGTATAAAAGATTCAATCTGATTGGGGGTGACTTGGTGGGAGTCAGCGTATATGCTCTCGGTCAAAAAGAGCTTCAGGTAAAATACAGAATCCGAAGGTAGAGCCCAAGTCGCTTTGCCTATCTAGGTATGCATTTCGACGACAGCCCCTTTAATGCTCCATTTTTAGTGCAACCAGCCACTCATCATAACAGTTGAAAAGCTGATCTTGCTGGCTTTGCATTTACTGATACCTTATTGGATGTTGAGATTCTAGCACGCGTAAGCACGGGGTATTTGAGCCGCCGACTCATCGGATACGGCACCTATATGATTGACCGTTCGGACTAGGAGTAAGTGATTCACCTCATGGTATATAAACCGTCCTTAACAGCGTTTTCTGCAATAGGAAAATAATCACTACATCAATTTTCGTAACAATCCCTGAACCAATACCATTCTTCATCATGAGCCAGACGCAACAGCCGTCAGACCCAACCTTCCGGGCGTATAGCACGCAGCAAGGCGCTACATACGCTGAACACCGCCGGAACTACAACCCCAAGCTATATGATGCAATTATAAACTTCCACAAGGAAGGGTCGGGCCAGTTTGATACTCTTATCGATGTTGGCTGCGGACCAGGAACAGCAACTCGCAGCCTTGCCCCTCACTTCAAGACTGCATATGGCCTTGACCCCTCAGAGGGAATGATTAGCACTGCGCGGTCTATCCCCACGGTCGATAATGTCAAGTTCGAGGTCTCTTCAGCTGAGTCTCTCGGATCTGAACTTGCCAGCCCCATTCCCAAGGGCAGCGTCGACGTGATCACTGGTGCTACTTGTGCCCATTGGTTTGACATGCCGCGATTTTGGGAGCAAGCTGTCAAGACCCTCAGACCTGGAGGTACGGTGGCTCTATGGACAGCTGCCGGTGTTCGAGTCGATCCCTCACTGCCCGCTCATGAAGCTGTGCAGGAAGTCATTGATGACCTTGATAACTTGGTCGAAGACTATATGCTGCCCGGTAACCTTTTGGGCCGTGATCTTTACCGTGGCCTACCGCTGCCTTGGACTCTTGATCCACCTCTTTCGGTATTTGACAAAGACTCATTCATCCGCAAAGAATGGTGTACGGGCCCAGATTCTGAGACTATGTTCTTTGAGCATTCGCCGCCAGTCAGCTTGGATATGCTGGAGATGGTTCTGGGAACCGCTAGTCCTGTTACTAGATGGAGGGAAGCTCATTCTGAAGCTGTCGGCACGGAGAATGACGTTGTTCGTCAAATTAGAAGAAGAATTGAGAAGATCCTCAATGACGCAGGCGTGGAGAAGGGTAAGGAGATGCTTACGGGTGATATGGCTGGTGTCTTGTTGCTTGTTAGGAAGCAGAGTGACTAGGTGTTTTTAAGACAGGAACCGACTACTGATCGAGATGCGTTGATAAGCATTATAATCAATTAGCCTAGTTCTCGAGCTGACATTCTTGTTCGCGCAATTGCCATGACTTATTATATCCTCCAGCCCGCTACTCATCATAGGCATCACGTGGATCATGCTCCTTCCAGAACTTATCGTAATCATCCCAGCTCTGAGAAGGGAATGCCAACGGAACAGTGATCGGACCAAATGGAATACCCTTCTTCTCAAACTCATCTAAGCGAGCCTTGGTCCTCTCCTTCGTCTTGTTGACGCTATAAATAGAAATCCTATGGCACGAGCTAGTAACGTGAAGACCCCAATTCCAAGCTGTTCGGACATCAGGCGGCTGAGTGTTGAGAGAGTTATCCCAGCAGCGACAAACAATCTCAACCCAACCCTCGACGTCACATGGCAGCTCAAACTCCCAGGTACGCCAGGTCCACTTACGCTTCTTGGAGAGTTTCTCAAGTGGAACGGTATACCAGTTGAAGCCGCCATCATTGGAGAGTTCAACTCGCTCGGGCCAACGTCCGCCACCAGAGTAAGCCCAGCCCTTGCACCGAATCTTGCTGTTGTGAATGACAACTTGCTTTGTCCAGGGTGACATGATGGCAGAACTGACAGGCATTTCCTGGATCTGGATACCATCTGTAAGTTTGAAGTTATGCTTGCCGACTTGCTGAGGGAAGTATAGGTATTCCTGACTTTGAACAGGTGCTTTTGATGGCTCTTTGATAGCCTTGATGCGGTACAGCCACTTGACGCTGCGTGCGCCGATGTAGCCAAATACCACGATTCGAAGAGGATATCCATGGATCTTGGGGAGTTCTTCACCGTTCATCTCCCAAGCTAGCATGACTTCATTGGCTTTGACCTTGGACCAAGGAACACTGACGAGATAGTTCATCGTCTTATCATCCTTGAAATAGGTATCAGCACCATAGAACTCCAGGTGCTTGGCGCCATCAATCAAGCCACCACAAGCCTTTATAACCTTCTTCAGGCTGATACCAACGTAGTTTGCAGTGCCAATTGCTCCTTCGGCCCAAGGTGCTTGGGGGACTTCATCGCCTTGGCCAGGGTATTTGAGAATCTGCTCAATACGACGAGTTCCAGAGCACTGGATTGTGACGTTCTTTGACATACGAGGGAACTTTGACTCGTCCATGAGTTCGTCCAAGGTAAAGGATTTAGGGTTTGCAACGAGACCATCCATGAGGAAGCTGAAGTCTTCTTTGTTGATGATGGGAATTCCTCCATGGTTTCTCACGAAGTGAAGGGAATTGGGTGTGAATTCCTTGTCAGTGACTAAGCGCTTGGGTGGCTCGCCATTGTAAGGGAACTGCAAGAGATGTAGCATGTCAGGGTGTTTCTCTTTGAGGACAGTAGCCCATGAGTCTTCAGGCACACTGGTGAGTTCACCTCCAATGGCATGATGCCACATCTTCCAATGCGTACCAGGAAGAACAGGGTTTGTTCCCGGAATAGGACCGAGCTGGAACTCAGGATTGGGAGGGAATGTCTGCGATGTCAAGATCTTGTGCGCAGCAGCTTTCTTGTCAGGATAATTCTCCCACTCAACGAAGCTTCACTGGTCAGCATGGCATGATACACTTGAGAAGAGTCTTACCCAACCCAACCCTTGCGTTCACGAGTGAAGAGCTTCTCACGGTCACCGACCGACTTGATAGCTTCTTCATCTTGAGTAAGGTCCCCAAACACCTGAGGATCCAGAGCTACGGTCTTTGGTCCGGTTTGGTCCAGTACAGGTAAGACCGCGCCGGAGAGACCTTGCTCGATCTTCCATTCATCAGGACGATTGGTAGTCTTCATGATTGAAAAGTAAGAATAAAATCAGTTTTTGGGTGTAACAGAGCAAAAGAGGGGGAAACAGCGAGCTTTGTGTTTAAGTTAGCCTCCCTCATACAAGGGCAGAGAGTTCAACATGCGGGCGTCTTACGAGGTTGTAACCCTACGATCTTCTCAAAACGATCTAAATCGAGTAAGACTACCAGGCCAATGACGAAGCAGACGGTAGTATACCCCAAAACAGCCACGACCTGATATCATTGGCTTGATAAGCTGCACCATGCAGGTGAAGCATTGAGTTTAAGCCATAGGGCCGAATTACCGTTGATGCCCTGAGCTGTGTAATGCTGTTGAAGTGAATGGCTGGTGCTTACGCTGTGAAGGTGGGGTCGTTATCAAGAGCTGACAGAGTTGGGATGCATCAGAAATCATCATGACAAAGTGGCTGCTGTACGAATGCGGGGTCAACTTAATTCAATGGCTTCCGAGCTTTCCGTGTAAGATTGAGGATGGACGTGATGGAGGACGGGGGTGATAAGATGAGCTGCGCTGCGTCTGTGAGGACGATGTTTGCTTCGTAGTATGATCAATTGGAGCAACAAGATACCATCAAACTAGCCATGGTGAGTATCAGCTTTATCTTGAGACTCTCGTAGAAAGCTTACAGGATCAGTCTCAGAACAATCCCATGTCGACTCTCGCCAATGGTATACGCAGTCCAATTCGTCTCAGTTATCTGTCTGACATTGTTATCTAGGGCAACCGAGCGAGAACCCCGGATCGGTCCAACAAGTTCGCTATGGAAAAAGTAATGGAGGGCTCATCGTCTTGAGCGACACGCAAACCATCGAAGTACTCGCTCACTTTGCTCGTGAGCGTATTCCGGAGAGGTACTGGTGAACATGACAAATTTTGGGACGTTAGCTGACAGCAGATCCAGGAGTGTGCATGCAAAAGCCGCTGGAGCCTTTGGCGAATTCGAAGTCCTCGAAGACATCTCCCATCTCACCGACGCAGACTTCCTCACGGGCATCGGCAAAAAGACGAAGCTGCTTACACGAATCTCGACTGTCGGTGGTGAGAAAGGATCCAGCGATACCGTCCGTGATGTGCGCGGCTGGGCGACCAAATTCTACACCGAAGAGGGTATCCAGGACTTTGTCTTCAACGATCTGCCTGTGTTCTTCATCCGAGATCCGATCAAGTTTCCGTCCATGAATCGCAGCCATAAAAGACATCCTCAGACGAATGTTCCGGATAACACCATGTTCTGGGATTTTCATCTGACCAATCCTGAGGGTATTCATGCTCTGATGCACCTCTTTGGACAGCGTGGTATTCCTGCGTCACTGAGAAACATCAATGGCTTCAGTGTTCACACTTATACTCTCAACAAAGCTGTAAGTTCATTACAAAGCTGATAAAGTCAAGCTGACGCCTTCTAGGATGGTAGCTACGTCTACGTGAAATGGCACTTCCGGCCTGATGATGGAATCAAGACAATGGACGCGGATACTGCTCAGCGACTAGCAGGCTCTGAGCCAGATTACCACGTCAAAGATCTCTTCAAAGCCATTGAGAAAGGAGATTTTCCATCTTGGGGTGTTTACATACAGGTGATGCAGCCAGATGAAGTCAAGGATGCTCCAATTGATGTTTTTGATGACACGTTTACTTGGCCTTTTGAGAAGTATCCTCTCAGACTTGTTGGTAGAATCACCCTTAACAAGAATGTGAGTTCTCGTGATGCTTGAGGTTCTCGGGTACTGACATGTTGCCGTAGCTCAACAATTACTTCCAAGACTTGGAGCAGGCCTGCTTTTCGCCTTCTAACATGGTTCCTGGCATTGGACCATCAGCAGATCCTGGTATATCGACCCCTCTACGTTTATAATTAAAGACTAACGAGAAAAGTTTTACAAGCGAGAATGTTTAGCTACCCAGATGCTCATCGCTATAGGTAAGGACGCTCATATTTCCTCATCGTGTTGTATCTGACAATTCCCAGAGTCGGCCCCAACTACTTCCAACTCCCCTGCAACAAGCCCATCAACAAGGTCTACGCCCCATACGTTCGCGACGGACCCGGAACCATCAACGGTAACTACGGAGGCGACCCAGACTACGTCGGCTCAGAGCTTCGACCCGTCAGTACGAGCAAACGAGTCCAAGTGCCTACCCACGAGGATTGGTCTGGCCATGTCACCGCTTTCGCAACTTCCATCACGGACAAAGACTTTGAGCAGCCTAGAGCGCTGTGGAAGATCATCTGCAAAGAGCCAAAGGGCAAGGAACAGTTCTTGCATAACATTCTTCCGACGTTGGGCGATATCCCTGATAAAATGAAGGACCAGGTGATTGGTAAGTTTTATAAAGCTATAGAAATGTTAATCTGCAGTTTGCTGACTTCGTCGCAGAGTATTTCGGGCGTGTTGATGGGGATCTCAAGGCTTGTCTAAAAGAGGGCCTCGGCAAGTGAGATTGGATTGTTGATTTTTGTTCTATGGTCATAGTGCTAGACACATTAATTCCACCTAAATTGACACGAGCCTCCTTCATAGTTACTGGGGTCGCTGCCTGAACAGACTTTTTGTCGGCGCGTAAATCGTTTCCGGGTAGGATCTTCAGGGACCAGGGTGTCCTAGAAGCCCCCACTAACCTGGCAATGCTGATCACTGTAAAGTGGACTCAGCCTGTTTCACGTCGGACCAACAACATACTAAAGGAACAACCGCTTCATGGGAATGCCAACTAAATCCCTCTCTTCCATCATTTCTCGCTGGAGACCATTGCAAAGTCACTGTCACTCCGTCATGGCGCCTCTTTCGCTGCTGGACTGCCCCAAAGAGGTTCAACTCGGCATTGCTGAATTACTGCTCCAAGCTGATGCAGCTAACCTCTCCATGACTTGTCGAGCCCTGCACAGCCTTGCCGAGCCCCTCGTCTACTCCACCATCCAGATAACTTGGTCCAGGCAGTATTATCCTCCCATCACAAAAGCGCTGCTGTTACTCCGTGCTTTGCTGGAAAGACCAGATCTACGGAACCATGTTCGCACCATCGAGTTCAGTGGTGATGGGTTCATTGACTATGATGATTCTCCATGGCCTGGCGAAACGCCTGAACCGCCTGAGGTGCCGGATCTTCCTCTCGATAAGCTCACTGCAGCGATCAGAAGGACAGGGGTGCCTGTGTCCACCGCAAATGAATGGATTTCTAAAGTAATTTACGCCGATCGCCATAGGTACTTGCAGGTTGAGGAGGAGCTCCAGCTGGGTATCATCAAAAAAGCTCAATCCGCAACCTCCGATGCCGCCGCAGCTGTAATAGTTTCTCTTCTGCCAAACCTGGAGCGACTTACTGTCTCCGAGAATTGGTACAATAAGGCGCGACTGTTGGGCCTCATGTTTCAGCTGGCACTCTGCAGGACAGACCAACACGCAACCCAAGGCTCCCAGCTCACCTTTAGTTCTCTGAAGTATGTCTCCCTCGACCCAATGCTACACGAGAGCACAAATACGAAGCCCGATAAGGCAGACCAAGATCTTTGCTTGTTCTACTTGCCTAGTATCCAGCATCTCTCCACCTCCATCCAGAATCCCACGCCATTCTCATGGCCTGGCGCTTCCGCCCCGAGCCCAGTGTCCTTGACCTCATTAGACATTTTCAGACTCCGAGAAACACGGCTCGTTCCAGTTTTATCTGTAGCAAAGAATCTCAAGAAGTTGAGGTACAATTGGTTCTACCGCCCTGACTTTGACAAGAAGGTCAACACGTCTACGCTAATGCTTGATGAATTGGCTATGGCTCTCCTCGAGGTCAAGGACTCACTAGAGGATCTCGAGATCACTGCCGAGACATGTCTTGCGTATACGATGGGAGATATTGAGCCACCTGATTTCACATTGCATGATTCGTTGGCAGAAATGAGAAGCATGCGCAGGCTAAAGACTTTAAATGTTCCTTGGTCATTTCTCACCGGAATGACTGGGCTTTCTCCAACTGGGCGTCTTGGGAATGCGCTACCCCAGACTCTCGAGCATCTTATATTGAGTCGTTTTCGTCTAAGGCCTGTACCGCATAATGATCGAGATGGAGCCATGGTTTCCGCTTTCGAGAAGGAACTGGAAACTGGTAGTTTATCGCATCTGACTCAATTGAAGAGCGTCAAGCTACCGCCGTCTTTTGTCAGTCGTGGGATGTCAGAGACGTGCAAGGAAAGAATTGAAGCACTTGGGAAGAAGTTTAACTTGAGGCTGGAAAGCCAGAAGAAGGACTTGAGTAAGATTATATAGATCATATACATTCTGCGTCCACCAATAATGTTATTTTCCAGATTATGAACCGTGAGCATAGATGCTTTAATATGTGGTAGCTGAATGAAAGACCAAAGAATATACCGAAAGACCATCGAGTTTAAAGAAGGATAAATACAACCAGCTTCATAGGCATATAACTGACTAGTTTACAAGCGAGACCGAAACTCGACCACGCTTTACTCTCCATCCCAGATTATGCGATTCCTCGTGCACATCTGAATCTGACCTTGTCTTTGTACACCTCCGGCAATCTTTTTCAAGCCATAGCCTTTGGGCTCAACGTCGTCATTGAGGTATTTGACTTTTTGATCAGGGACCAAGAGATTACAGCCCCACTCGGTCTGATATTGTGTTAATAATGAACAGAATGATATCCATCTACAAAATAGCACATGAGGCCACAGTACGACTCACCTTGCTGTCGACGCCTTTCTTGTTTTGACCGCATGGTGGTACTATCACATAGTTCCTGCCGTCTTTCCTGACAGAAGTGACACGCATCTTGGGATTGAGATCAGGTATTGGCTGGTCATTTGTCATGTAGTATAGGTGAAATGCATTGACTTCTCCACACTTCGCTTTATTCCTGTGCCACGAGTATGGGTTTGAGTAATCGGGATTGGCAAGGGCACGCTCTCTCCAGAAGACACTGCAGCGGTCAAGTGAGAGCTTCACTGGGCTTTTGGGCCACTCGTTGATGAAGCCCGATCTTCCTCTCTGAGACGATGCCAAGATAATCTTATTATCAAAGGCGAGAATGGTCATGACCGTGGGGAGAATCGGGAATTGGCCATCTTCCTCTTCAGGGTCATACTGCATCATGTCAATCTCCATCTCCTTGTGTGCATTCTGAGCCATCATCCGAATCTGAGAGTCGGTAATTGATGACACTGGATCTTTGAATTCAAGGTATGTCGACCAAACCCATCGATGGGAGCCTTCTCCCTCATCTTCTCCACGAACTGGCTGTGTTGCAAGTCCATAGTCAAGACGGACCTTAAGCAAACCTTTCGGAGGCTGCTTGGTATCTAAGTTTGCTGTTTCGATAAAATGAACAAACAAGAATAAGATACAGAATGCCGAGTAACAAAGAGTACTAGATAGAGGCGACATGTTGGCAGAATGCTGGATCAAAGTATCTTCTGCTCAAAACCACTGAGATTCAAGGGATTCTAGCATAGATAAATACATGACAGTACAATCAGAGTGCCGCGGAGTAACAGCACAGCGGTCATATCCGGGTTCACCACAAGCATCCGGGAAACAGAAGGCCGCCAGGTTTGCGCCTTTCCGCCAGCGGCCGCCAGCGGCTAAGTCGGAAGGCAGACATAATGATCGTAGCACTACGGACTTTTCTAAAATTAAAGGCTCATACCTTGATCCTTTGAAAAACTGCCGAAGCTGAAATTCCGGAATGATTTGACTATCACTACTCGCCTTGTTGGCCGTACAGCCCCATCAACCAAGTCGATTACATGTTGACTACGCGCTGTGATAAATATATGGAAACCTGGTTGGTGTTGTGACCAATGAAAGCTGAATGGGCCTACCATGCAATGTGGGTGTTGACACGAGCTTCGCTGCTAGAACCAACAACATACGCTAACAAGGGGTCTTGAAACACAGTTGTTGGTTCGACTTACCATTTCGACAGTGGCTTTTCTATAATTAACGGACCGTGCTGCGACTCATGCATGACGATCCTTTCGACTCAGGAAATGCCCGACTAATTTTATCCCTCATCTGTTGGTTCTCCCTTGTAAAATTCATTTACATGCCACCACGTGGGTCAAATGCGAACTGACCTTCTCGGCCAGACTGGATCATGAGGTGATAACTAAATCACGCAGGATTGTGGGGGCCATACTCAGTAGCATGGCCGAAGTGCAGATCTTGAAACTGAATTTGGGGGCCAAGAGGAGGAAATAGACAAACCCTGCAAGGCTGACTATCGGTTTGCTAACAATAGGTCCACTGGCACACATATGAAAATCGCCAAGTGTCTGTATTTCCCGAAAGAGAGTAACACCTTCTATTTGCTTGTAAACGGTATCATCATGCAGCGTCTACGCTATGCTTTGGCAATTTTCGCTGCTGCTGGCTCAGCAGTAGCACTTCCTTCTTCTGTTGACTTTGGATCTATGTCCACGAACAATATCTTTGGCAGACAAACTACAGACTTCTTCAATCCAGATGACTTGACGTTCATCAAGAAGCTTGCAGCTGTCGGGGACTCATACTCAGCTGGTATTGGAGCTGGAGACGGCTTACACGGCGAGGGCGGTAAGTTTGCAGTTTTGGGTTGTTACAACAATATTTGACGTGTCACAGACGAGAACTGCCGGCGATATGATCATTCTTACCCATATCTCATCAATCAAGATGAAAGACTTGGCGATACAGCGAACAGAAGGTTTCAGTTCAAGTCTTGCTCTGGTGCTGTCATCAAGAATGTAATTGAGGATCAACTTCCTTCGATAAACTCTGATCAGCAGATCATTCTCTTATCAGCGGGTAGGCCTTACAGGTATTCCATTGAGTTGTAAACAGCCACTGACAATGTTCCAGGTGGCAATGATGCCGAGCTTGTGAACATCCTGAACCAATGCGTCTATCAATGGTTTGCTCTGAACGACCAGCACTCTACTGTAGGCAAAGTTGCAGAGATGAAAGGTGAGCCCTGGGCAAAAGGATGGGACTGGGACGCTGCGTCTCGTGGTTGTCTAGGTCAACTCCAATATTCCAAGAACATCATAAACGACGATGAGTTCTCCAAAAGGATCGACTCGATGATCGAGGCCACCAAAAAGAAACTGTCGTCAGAGTAAGTTCTGCCCTGGCACGCTGACTGGATATCTACTGATGGTTCCTCTCTGTACAGCGGCATGATATACTACACAGGGTATGATAGTGCTTGATAAAGTCCCATTGTCCTTCCACTCATCTCAGTTATAGGTATGCGAAATTTTGGAGCACTGACTATGGGTCTGCTTGCGACAAAGTGTCATGGTCAACCTGGATATTTGTAAGTAGTTTGAAGTAGTTTGTGAGTCTTTCTAACATTTTCTCTAAGAAATCATACAACATTTGGCAGCCTGCTGCTCGTCTTGAAGAGTTGCGCCGAAGAGAGATGAACAGGCTGGTTGATCTCATTAACGACAAAATTGTAGGTGCAAACAGACATGAAAGGATCTCAGTGATTTAACTTGAGTCTTAGGAAGCCGCTGTCAAGAGAGCCGGCGACAAGGTGGCATTCATCAACTACGATGAGTATGTCGGCCACTTCAAAGGCCGATACTGCGAGGACGGCGTTGACGAGTCGGTGGTTGACAGCAACACAAGGTAAGCTTTAACATTCTGGAAGTTTGACTCATACTGCAGACTAACTGTCGTAGACCGGAGCTGATGTTCTATGAGCTCGATACCTTTGACCCTTGGGGTAACAGGCCATGGAAGCGGAGTACTGTGGAGCACACGAACGGTTCCTTTTCCGGCGACATGAATACGATGGCCCGAGCAGCTGAGTTTGTCGCACCGGATGTGACATTCAGGCAAGAGCACAAGATTGAAGATGACTCTGAGATTCAGGGTCTCCAGGCTGCAGCTAAAGAGGGAGCTACTGAGGATGTACCGAATCTTTTGCCTGACGGGTAAGTAAGCAGCCACCAGTTGTATATCCACTACTAACTTAAGTCTTGTAGTTACGGCCGTGTCTTCCATCCTCAGATCCTCCTACACGAGCTCATCGCCAACCTCGTTCTTTTTGAGGTCTCTAACCGCCGCATGGAGGGGAACGATATGACTCCGGAGCCCCTTCTTGACACATCGGTAGCGCAGTGTCCTATCAACCCTTCCGGCAACATTGTCCTTAAGTACAAGGAGGTTCAGCCGGGAGAGGCAGTCAAGAAGGGTACCGAGCTGAGGATCCTGCCTGTTGGTGACTCTATCACAGTGGGTTACCTCAGCGACAGGAAGGGAGGTGACGGGAATGGCTACCGTGGACAACTGAAGAAGGATCTTTCTGGTAAGAACACAGATGTTCGACGCGGCCATTGTGGCTGTAGGTGCTAACATTGAGCAGGAGACAAGGTCGTCTTTGCCGGTACAGAATCATCGGGTACAATGACCGACGGAAACTATGTACGTACACCGGCTCACCGCGAACACTGCGACTGACTCCAAACTAGGCAGCATGGTCTGGAAAGACCATTCAGTACATCTCGGACCATGTCGATCCTTCACTTAAACAGCGCCCCAACATCATCCTACTCGCAGCTGGCACCAACGACATGAACCCCAACCATGGCATCTCGAAAGAGGGTAACGATCCAAAGGGTGCCGCTGACCGACTTGGCAAGCTCATTGACAAGATGGTCAAGGCGTGCCCTGATGCAACCATTTTGGTAGCCATGATCATCAACACTTGCGATGAGAAACAATCGCCTGCTACAAAGGAGTTCCAAAAACTCGTCCCTGGCGTCGTCAAGTCACGCCATGACGACGGTAAGCACGTCTTGGCCGTGGAATTCACAACCTTCAAGACGAGTGACCTCCAAGACTGCATCCATCCTACCAACGATGGGTACAAGTTTATGGGCGACTATTGGTACAGCTTCATTCACCAGATTCCCAGCAGTTGGATCAAGAAGCCAGTTGGACCAGACCCCAACGTTGGGGACGGAACTAACGGTGGTATTGACAAGAACATTCCTGCTCCAGACTGGGGAAAGAGTCCTATTCAGGTCACTTCCAAGAAGACAGTGGCAGATGCAGCCGAGTATGCAACTGGTGGAAAGAACAAGTGCGTTATCTGTAACGGCAATCCTTGGTACAAGGGTACTGGAAAGATTGCTCAGGGTGGCGTTGGTAAGAATGGCGATTGGAAGTATCATAAGAACTGGAAAGCCGAAGGACAAGTTGCCGAGGGGCTTGGCTTGGAGAATCAGTATGTCAGATTGCATGACATGAATGGCGATGGCAAAGCGGGTAAGCATTGAACCTTTAGTGTATCAGCATCTGGCGCCGAGAGTGATACTAATGGCAGTTCTAGACTACGTATGGATACATCCCAAGACAGGAGAGATAACGTGCTGGCTCAACAATCTTCCCAAACCTTGGTCGAAGGCTGGTAACAACAATGGCATCATCGGTAGCGGTGTAGGCCCCGCGAAGACTATCTATCTGGCGGTAAGTTCTCATTCGATCGCTCCATTACGCGACACTAACCCACTGACAGGACATGAACGGGGACGGGGTAAGTAATTTGTCTGATCAAACGCGTCCGTGCTGACATTCAGTAGATGGACGATTACCTCGTCGTAGATCCAGACAACGGCTCGGTCCGGGTATGGTGGAACTATGGCCCTGATGACAGCTGGGACAACGGCTGGAAATTCGTTCCTGGCGGCGAGATTGCTTCAGGGGTGCCGCACGCTAACCTCGAGACTCTGCGGTTCCCAGACATCAACGGCGATGGACGGGCTGACTATGTCTATATCGGTGAAGGTGGGTCGCTGAAGCATCATTTGAACACTGGTTCAGTTGGAGGACGAGATGTGCTCTTTCATGCCATGGGAGGTATCGCTACTGGAGCAGTCAGTGATATCTCGAAGTTGGTGTTTGCCGATGTAAGTGGAGCGAACCAAGACTTAAATGCCGGGGCTAACTAGCGTGATTCACAGATGAATGGTGATGGTCGCGATGGTAAGTTCTGCCTTGTCGTACGTCATGTTCTCGCTAATACACGACAGACTATTTGATCTGGGACGAAGACGGTGGTCTCACAGGATTCCTCAACCAGCCTACCAACAGAGAGGGTGTTCCTCTCTTCGTCAATCAGGGACCCGCCAAGACCATTGCAGATGGTATCAGGAAGAAGCCAAGCACTATTCGGCTAGCAGACATGGATGGCGATGGGAAGGATGACTACGTCTACGTTGGTGACCATGGTGCACTTTCAGTTTGGTATAACAGAGGGACTACCGATGACTCCATGGCGATTGATGGTCTTCGTTTCGCTGATATGGATGGTGATGGAGTGGACGACTATGTCTGGCTAGACCCTAAGACTGGAGCTCCAACAACTTAGTAAGTCATGCTCCCGTATCGACTTTGTTATTGACTTGCTGACAGCTTAGTCTCAGCTCTGGAGTCAATGATGGTGACTCTCTTGGTTGGGCATGGAGCCCGATCAATGGCGGTAAGCCAATTGCTTCTGGTGCTGCGCCTGCAAACCAGGTCGTTTTTGGCGACATCAATGGGTGAGTGACCCCGGACTCTGGTTGACGGAGCGCTTTACTGATCAGTAGTAGCGACGGGCTGGACGATTACCTAGACCTAGATCCCAAGACCGGTCTATTGAAAGCGTATCTCAATCTGGGTCGGGAGTCAGACTGGAAGTTCCGGCCTATAGGCACGATCGCATCAGGTCTCGGACCAGGCAAGCGAGTACGCATCGCCGATATTGACGGTGACGGGGTAAGACTCAGGAAGTGATTCACTGAGCGACTCCTCTGCTGACGACCTTCATAGCGCGACGACTACATCTTTCTCAAGGACAACGGCGGCACAACCATCTACCGCAACATCTACGGGCCCGACAACGACGGCGATAAGTATGCCCCGATGTCAGACGCAGATGCTTCGGGTATCAACCAATCGCCGGACGAAATTGACTTCATCGATATGAACGGCGACGGAAAAGCGGACTACGTTTGGACATCTAGACTCGATGGCAGCGTCAAGGTTTGGTACAATGACTACCCCAAGAAGCCCACCTGGCGAGAAGCAGGAGAGATCGCAGGCGGCGTTGGAACATCCGGGGCAAACATCCGATACGCGAAGCTACAGAAGACGGGCCGAAACGATTACGTCGCCGTCGAGCCCAAGACCGGAGCCATCGGTGCATGGCTCAATGGCTGCGGCGACCCTGATACTTCTAAGAAGAAGCACAGGATCACCATAGCCCGATATCTCAAAACCGTATGGGTCATCGCGGAAAAGCCTGTAGACAAGGACTTTCCCTCCGATACCTGTTTCAAGACAGGAAAGGGCGGGGATACACGTGGTACACCGATCTTGAACACCACAGCTGATGACAAGTTTCCCGCTGCTCTAAAGAGTGGTGATACGATGGAGAAACTTTATGGGAATACGTGCTTTTATGATGGCAGTACGGAGAGAGTAGGAAAGCTTGTTTGCGATGGGGTCAGTGGGATTAGGTGCTATGAGGATGAGAACTTTGGGAAGTTGCAGAAGTGCAGGTTTGGATCTTACATGTATTCTTTGTACTGTGAGTGGTAGCCATATAATGGGAAGTTTGATGGTGGCAATTAGAACATTTCGATCATGGCAATAAAGAAGCAAAAAAGAGTTTTGAAGCAATCGAGCATTTCTATATATCATAACCAACCGAGCAAATCCCACTCTGTGTCATTCATCCAGATCCATGACGATACTCAGTCATGAGACAATCTACAAGCTAGCGTGTGGTGCGAGAGGAGAAACCTCTTGGATTTCATGCACCTCCATCTTAAAGCCCTTGAATTTTCTCGCCGGCAATCTCATCTCAAACATGTGATCAATCTCAATCGCACTTCTTCCCTTCATCTCAGGGATAAAGAACCAAGTCAAGAGAGTACCGACCAGGCAAAGTCCACAGAACAGAAAACCTGTCTTTCCTCCAAGGGCAGCCTTATCCCGGCTGAAAAGCATGGGTAGAACAACAGCCAACATGATAGAGAAACCTTTCTCGGCGATACCGGCCAAACCTTGAGTGAGAGATCGGAGTTGGAGCGAACTAGTCTCTCCCAGGATGGCATATCCAGCAGGCCATGCGCCCATACCACAGACGACAATGACAGCTGTCATAATTCCTCCGGTAGCCCAAGTGAGAGTCTCACTCTTCCAAAAGCCAGTCACACCCATGGCTCCGTAGAGAAGGGTCGAAGAAGCTAACGAGAACAGGGTCAAGCTGCGACGGCCAGCGCGGGAAAGAAGCCAGAAGCCTATACCGTTGGCGAGCATTCCAGCGACTATACCCGCGAGCGTAAACATGATAGCATATCCTGACTTCATGCCCATAGATGTCAAGAAGACGCTGGCGTTGGAGAGCAGTTCCAGACCGAAGAGGGCAGGCATAATAGAAGCCAGTACCACGATAAGAGTCCTTCGAAGGTTCGTGCCCTTGAGGCAAGACCAGTAGTTGACTGAAGCTGTGATGGCCTTCTCTTCCTCGATGGTTGCTCGGATCCGCTCAAGTGCACCGTATGGACTGACCTTTGGGGCGAACAGGCGAGTAGCTGATTTAATAGCTCTCTGTTCCTGACCAGTTCTGATCAAATGAGCAGGACTTTCTGGCATGACGATAGAAAGAATAAAAGGGCCTAGGGAGAGAATCCACTGTGATCCGAAAGCACCTAGATAACCACTGCTGTCCTCAATATCATTGATCAACTTGATAACAATAAGACCAATGAGTTGACCAAGCAATGTAAACACCGGAAACAAGGCCATAGCCGAACCACGCAGTGCCGTCGGTGTATTCTCAGACACCCACGTAACACAAGTCGTCTTGATAACACCGACCGAAAAGCCCTGAATCGTCAAACCAGCCGTGAGAATCGTACGCTTCATATTAAGCGGCTCAGGCATATGCGAGAAGAAAATACACGCGATAGCAATGACAGAAATGATCGTTCCGAATAAAAGCGTGAGTTTTCGTCCAATGCGATTCTGTAGCCATCCTCCCAAAAGACCACCGAGCGCTGCACCGGCGGGCGGAAGACCAAGCCAGAGAGACAGCCAATTACCGGGAATGTCCATCTCGCCGTCGATCTTTGACCCGTAGTCTGCTTTGAAGGTATCGACGCTTGCGACGGCGCCAACGATGACGAGATCGTAGCCCCAGCCGATGACGGGGATTGTCATGGCGAGGCAGTACATTGCGATTCTGGGATATTTCTTCAGTGCTTGGCGGAGTGGCATTTGAGCTTCTTCATCGTCTTGTTGAGGAGGCGGGTCTTGTTTTGTGGTTGAGTCTTGAGTGGTAGTTTGAGAAGTGTAGGGATCGTAAGCTGTGATGTCTTCATCTTCTTGTGGGATTGTCTGCCATCGTCTTGTTGTTTCGAGCTCGTGGTAGCTTGGTGCTATACTACCATCTTGGGGATCGCTGTTTTTGCGGTCGCGATAGCTCATGATGACTTTACCGGATTGTGATATCGTTTAGCGAATGGTTGGGATACAGAAAGATGCGAATGCGGAAAGACAATGGCAAAGGTGGCAATCAGCATCTATAAGGAAGAACAATCCAGCTCAGGCCTCGCATTTTTGGTGGAGGGGTCCATCGGACTCATGGTGATCTGCCCTACGGACGTATAATCGTAGAGTAGCAATTATCGCGTAGGATAAATCCTTCAGTGGGCGATGATACGCTATTCAGTCACTGGACCAATTAGGTCGAGGCTAGAACGAGGATGAAACTCAGTGCTTACAGGGCGCAGTCAGCAGAGCCCTACGGACTCGGACTAGTGAGGCTGGGGACGGGGCAGTCTTTGCGAGGATGAGGCTGAGTTTAAAGTTTTATTAAAGGTGAGGCATTAGTTCTGAAGATAGCAAATATGATCGTTTGGGAAGGTAGTGCTGATTATGATGGAGAAGAGATGCATTTTTGCACTCATGATGCCCTCGTGCAGTTGCAGTGCCGTAGAGGGACGATCGGCACGTAAGATGAGGATTCAGGATGCATGCATTACTCCGTACAACACCATTTTTAGGCATAACAATCAAGCATAAACTGCTCATTTAACTTCAGGCATTGCTACCAATTGCCGCTCATTAGTGTGATAACGTCGAGATCCGTAGGACCTTATCCCCGTCGGACTCTGAACGATGAATCTGACATGCATCCATTCCTTTTGTGGGGTCTTGCGAAATCCGCACGATTGAGCGAAGTCCGCTCCATGGAAGGATGCTTGGCGGTTTTGTGTTGATAAGTAAAAGCTATGGTTGCACTTGAAAAGACGCCAACATTTTAACGAATCATTGGTTCAAAGAGTTTAGTATAGTCTTGACACGTTTCGTGGATAATTTCCTTGTCGGTCGCTGATTTAACGCTACGATCACAAACTCACCAACGCCCATTTTATCACCGAACATCGCGCCAATACCACGTCGATCCCTAACGTATTACCGCATATCTCGTATCAATCAGTACCCTCCGACTCGACAATGCAACTCAACAACACCGAAAACCCGGAAGTCAAGCCGATATGCCACATCATCACTCCAGTGGGGATGCTAGGCTACGGCTTCGACGAAGCTCTCACGCACTACGAACTCTCTCGCCTTGTGCCAACCGGTATCCCAACGGCTATTATCTTGGATTCGGGCTCTACAGATAGTGGACCGCAGAAACTTGCTCTGGGGTCTATGTCGTGCCCGAGGTCGGCTTATGCAAAGGATCTTGCCAAGTTGTTAAGGCTTGTTCATACGTTTCGTGTGCCCTTAATCTTTGGGTCTGCTGGTGGTGATGGGACGGATGAGCATGTTAAGGCTATTGGTGAGATTATTGAAGAGATTGCAGCGGAAGAAGAGAATAAGTAAGCCATGCTAGCGATGCCAATGCTATCTTGCTGATACTTGACAGGGCTTTTGCTTTCAATACGATATCGTTATTCTCCAATATCAACAAGGCAACGATCCTCGAGCGCCTCAAACAAGGCCGTCTAACCGGCTGCGGCCCCTGCGTTCCACCAGAAACAGAGTTCGACATCAATGAATCCCTCCGTGTCGTCGCTCAAATGGGTTACGAGCCCTTCTTCGACGCCATGACTGCCAATCCCGACTTCGACATCATAATCGGCGGACGAGCCTACGATCCATCTCCATACGTCGCTTTTTGTGTTTATCAACTCACACGCCAGTCAGACCATCTCGGCAAAGAAGACCTTCACTCTAGGCTTGGTGGGTTCTATCACATGGGGAAGATCCTGGAATGTGGAGGACAGTGTTCACTCCCGAAATCTCATGGTGCTATTGCTACTGTTTATGAGAACGGTTTGTTCGATGTTCGGCCGACGGATCCTCAGTCTGTGTGTACGCCTTTATCTGTTGCTGCCCATACACTGTATGAGAATACAAGACCCGATGTTCTGAGAGGGCCGGGAGGATCACTTCATCTTGATGAGTCAAAGTATGAACAACTCTCTGACGGAAAGTCTGTCAGGGTGAGTGGTAGCGTATATCGCTCGTCAGAAGCAGATGGCAAGCCTTATCAACTCAAGCTCGAAGCTGCACGTATTGTTGGTTATCGCTCTATGTTCATGGGCAGTATCACAGACCGTAAAGAGCCCCTATCTCCAAGCTATGAAATCGTTCTAACATTATAGATATCCTCGTTTCCCAGATTGACAAACTATTGGCCCGCGTCAAGGTCTACGTTGACCAACAACATCCCGAGATCACCGGTCAATGGAAACTCGACTTCCACGTCTACGGCAAAGATCAACGCACGAAAGCAGGGCCAGGCCAACTCTTCATCGTCGCTGAAGCACTCGCGCCGACACAGCAATTGGCTAACAGCATTGCCTCCAAGGCTCGAGTAGGAATGATTGTAAGTATCCGTATCTACGACTAGGTCAAGCTAATGCGAGATAGCATGCACCGTACCCAGGACAGAAAGCGACTGCAGGCAACTTTGGCTTCGGCCTTGGTGGGCTGATGGAGATTGAACTTGGTCCCTGTGCTGAGTTCTCGTTGTACCATCTCATGGACCTTGAGCCGGGCGAAGAGAGGTTGGCTCCAGGTGCTGATAGGTCTGTGCTCGAGGGGCCGTTGCTGAGAGGGACGGTCTCTCGAATTGGAAAAGGGGTCATGAGCGGGACTAACGGAACCAACGGGCATATTACTGTGTCTGAGGTCGATAGCAAGTCTCCTCAACGGACAAGCACAAGTCCCCAACGTCCACCTAGCCCCCCAAACCAAGCTATTCAGAAGCCCGAGACGCTATCGGACCTATGTCGCATTGTCCGATCCAAAAACGCTGGTCCATACGAGATCACTATAGATGCCATATTCGCATCCAAAGAAGCTTATGAAGCTATCAGATCCTCCGATCTCCTCTCGGCCAGCAACGTTGCGAAAGCCGTCGGCATCTCAGAGGAAGATATCATCTGGGTTGGCTTCTTCGATCCTGCTATCTCTTTCAAGGTCACCATCCCCAGAATCCGATCGGGTAAGAAGAAATCTGCCGGCGGATTCATGGAGAACGATATTCATGGGTCGCAGGAGCACATGGGCCTGGCAAGCTTAAAGCTCCCTGAAGGATTCAACTTCTAGGTCCATTACCAGGTATTTGGGTAATCACCCTCCAGTGATGTCGGATCAAACTGGAGTAAGCTCGTGTACGGATCACTCCAAAAGTTCTTCAGAAACTCTGGATTTCCATCCACCTGACTCATCATATCCCCATGATCCGGCAGCGCCTCTGTCGTTGTCTCCTCAGCCGTTCCCCCATCACCTTCCTCCACCTCAACAGGCTTGCCGCGAATTTTCCCCGCTGTATTGACAGCATCAAACATCAATGACACCCCCATTCTATGATTAAGCACCAACTTCGTCTTATCTTCCTCCTTTGAAGTCTCCCGCCTCAGTGCTTCAAATACACTTACAATGCGACTGAACTCATCTTTTGGATCAATCGTACATGCTCTACACAGCGTTTGTGTCATAGAGACATGATTCGCTACTATTTGTCTCTCCTCAGGACCATCGGAGCTCTGGCGGATGAAGAATTTGAGGAGAAAGATTGTTGAGAAACCCAAACATCTGTGGCGATCTTTCGGTTGGCATTTCTCGCGTCGTATGAGGGTAGTGTTTTCGGGGTTGGCGCGAATGGCGCGGGTCCCAATTTCAACGATTCTTAGGGCTATGTCGCGTGCGGTTCGGAGGAGGATCTGGCGAGAAGATGAGTTTGCTGGAGATTTCGTGATTACAAGTGTGTATATGTGTATCTTGGCGTCTAGGATTGCGTATTCAACTATGCTCTTCGTTTCTTCGTCTGGAAGTATCTCGTTCTTTATTGCTTCAAGTTCAGTGTCAAACAAGCGGAGGAATGATGAACTCGTGCCGTCTAGCAGTTCATGGTTGAGTAACGCTGTGAATTTTGCGACGACTAGTTGGATGCGGACTTCAATCGCAAAGGCTGGCGGTACGGTCTGTCGTTTCAGGAATGCATGAATAGCAGCAAAGTCTAGCTCCGATTCGATAGGACAAGGAAGGCCCAGATGTAAGCTCAGTCTGTTTACGTTAATAAACTCTACCAAATTTTCGTCTTTTTGTTGCAACTCACGATGTAGATACACTGAAACAGGACAACCATGTGTTGATCCTTGACCGAATACTCCCCGATGTAACTCCGATGACTCGAAGCGATGGAATGGTTTGCTGACGATCAAGACTCAAATATCGAGCAGCTTGGATAGCAACACCGCAGTAAAGCCAACTGGGCTCTTTCCATTGTTTATCAGTAGGCAATGGCCAGTTGCAGAGAAGTAACAAAGCCTGGATTTTATACAGTGGTAGTGGCGCGTCAGTAACAGTCTCCTGTACCAATCTCTCATATGGCGCTCGAAGAAACTGGAATAAGGCAATGTTCTCAGGTTCGGGTAATCGACAGAGTACAATTGTGACGATTGTCCAGAAGAGAAAGGGCTGGTTCTCATAGGCTGCTTGGGCGGAGAGGGAGGCGACCACCGGAAGTCGAGGACGCATGTACTCGGCAAAACTGAGATCTATGAGCAAAAGCAGAGGGGGCAGAGAGTGGTCTTACATCATGAACGCCTCTGTCGCAGTAGAAGAGTCGACGACTACTCCAGCCAAGCTCACGGTAAACGATGTAAGCTCAAAGTCATCTACACCTTCATCGTGGGACGCCGGTGATCTGCTCTCGGATGTAGAGCTCGATCCGGCCACCAGCTGATCCTCTGTACGATGAGTCTGGTTGCGTAGTTCTTGAAGTTCCTTACTCATAGCCTCCAAACGCCTACGTCACCATCAGTTGAGTGATACTCCCGGATCAAGCGGTCTTGATACGTACTTTCTCGCCGGCGTCCTCTTAAAAGTGGCGTCCACCGTGCAGAACAAATGTCTTGCATTGCATCGAGAGCACGGATCAGGGAATTTCTCCTTGGAATCACATCGCAACTTGCTAATCAGCTGTTATCTAGCATATATCGATTGTAGGAGCTCGTACCTTTGCCTGCTTACACTCCGTACACGCCTTGACCGGCCTCGAGGCTAAGTGACTCTGCGGCATTGAATAAATCTGTTAAAAATAGATGTTTGTTGGTTACACAAAACATGCGGGCGCTGGGAACTTTAAGGAAATTGCCGACGTTGTAGCCGTTAGACGGGCCGTTCTTGCTACAAGCTTATCGATAGTGTTGTAAGCCACGGACTGTTGGTTACTGAAGCGGGAAAGGCTTGGCGGCTGCTGGATTTAGCCGGGAATGATCCAAGGTCGAGCGGGGATAGTCATTCCTTGTTGGTGATTGGCAGATTTGGAGATCTATTTTTAGGTCGTAGGGTAAGTTGATATTGCGAGATCTTTGCGAGGTTCTTGAGTTAGGTATTAATGACTCTGGCTTTTAATACTCGCTTGACAAATAGTTTAAGTATTTAGTCTGCAGTATGATGCTATAAAGTTAACTTTTTAGTTAATAGCATCGTGCGTTATAAGACGGAATACTGGTCTGCTGCGGTGTGATATTTCAAGACTCTAGCACGGTAAGGACAAGGACAAACCCATAGATGTTGAGTACTATTATACCAACTAAGAACTATTCTTCTCAAAGTTCCTCTTGTTCTCTTGGAGCCAGGTTCTGAAGTTTTGCATCCCAAGATTATAGCCACGACATTCTCGTACATCCCCACCGTAACCCTCATCAGCAAACCACTTGAACATATCACCAACAGACCCCTTCAGTACAAACTTGACCGCATTCGCAACCGGACAAGGCGCCAGAGTCATCTTTTGACCGATGACTTCATAGTAGATAGCATCCGCCTCACGTTGTGTGAGCTCATCACCCACGAGCGTCAACGCCGCATTCTTGTACATCTCCGGCCAGATGAGACTCTGAGCCGCGAACCAGCCAATGTCTTTAGTCGACACCATCTGGAGCTTCTTACTTCCCATCTGCTCCCACATACGCGCGAAGCCCTTTCCGTGAATATCAGTCGTGATGTTCTCGAAGAAGGTCACCGGTCGAAGAATAGTGTATGTCATCTGCTGCACGCTGTCGCGCGCCTGCTGTTCAAGATGTTTCTCAATGGCATATTTCGCAGCAAAGTTCTTGACATAGGTTGGATTATTAGGAGATCGCTCAGGTCCACCACGGTCTCCGGAGGAGTAGACAAAGTGCTGGACACCATGCTCTACGGCGGCGTTGATGACACCTTTCCCTTGTTGTTCTTCTGCGTCTGAATTGATCTGGACGCTGTAGACACCCCATACTGGGCCAGCTTTGGCAAAAACTGCACCAACGTTGTCCAAATCACCCTCAACGACAGATATCTTGGGGTTAGTCGCAAGGGCTTGAGCTTTGCGGCTGGTTGGGTCGCGGGTCACTGCGATGATATGGAAAGAAGAGTCAGGTGAGTTTGAGAGGATGTTGTCGATGACAGCGCCGCCTTGCTTGCCGGTGGCGCCAAAGATTAACATGGTCTTTTGGATATTGACTCTCGACATCTTGAGATTTGGGCTAGAATAAAGCTTGAATGTTGTATGTTGTATGATTGTAGGTAAGATGTTGAGAATAATTTATTGACTGCTGAGATGAGAATAATTCTCAAGCTTGCAGAAACGTTCGTATTAATATAGTATAACTATTCGCATTCTCTTGCAGGAAGACGGCGTCCGGACTGACATTTCTACATACGAAGATTGAGACGGAGCAACTAAATTATCTTGAAACTCATAGCTGAAAGATCACCGTGCGAGTGCGAAACGATTGAGGCCCCTTCAGGCGGAGCAAGGCTTAGCTTGAGGCACACTAGCACGTTTCAAGTTAGACTTACTCTCATATTTCCTCTTTCGATCTAGCAAGCGAATGCGAGCCGGTCAGTCTATTCATCCATTTCTCGCGCGACCATGCTATTTTTTTGTTCTCCTTCTTAACAAAGATTTCCGGACAAGGCTCTGACGTTGGAGTGAAGAACGATCTCAGTTAGGAGTGCCTGTCTAATGACAGAGCGAGAGAGAAAACAAGGCACGCATCAATCTCTTATTACACATTTCTACTCTAAAAAGTCGAGTCTAGCTCTATCGCGTCAACTAGTGACGAGAATCACAAACCAATCATCCAATCTATCCCCTAGTCATCATCACTATAATAGTGGTTCACAACAGGAGGCTTAGCACCAGTACCATACGCACTACCACCATAGTTCAGATAACCTTGCGAGTAAGGCAGAGCAGGGAACTTGCCCTTGATCTCCTGCGCATCGCCAAACACCCAAACTGTCGCCATACCCATGGCCTGATGCTGAGCAATATGGCAATGCATCATCCAAGCTCCAATATTCTCCTCAGTAATCTTGATTCTCCATGCTCTCCAACCAGCTGTGTGGTGGGGTACGCCCTTGGTAGCATAGCGATACAGATTAGTCGTGTCCCGAAGAACAGGCGTGAAGTTCTTGAAGTGCTTCTCGTTCTCACGCGCATCGTAAGTGCCATTTCCCGAGCCTAGATCATAGACATGGTAGCCGTGGACATGCATCGGGTGAAAGTCCCAGCCTCCTGTAAGACCGTTGTTGTTCTGCCATACAATATCTAAGACTTCACCGACCTTGGCTGGGAAGGCTTTTGTGTTGGGGTCAAAACCGCCGTGCTCTAGAGCAAGGGTGTAGTTGGGTGTCTGGCCGGTTTCGTAGACTTGGATGAGATATGGGACTTGGTTGTGGTGTGCTTGGACACTTTCCTTCCATGGAAGACCATTTTGACTAGATGAATTGGTCAGCAAGATATAGCGAGAAATGCAAGAGGCTACTCACACCCAGACAAGTGTGCCGTTCAATGTTCCATTCTCATATTGTCCAGTGGTCAGAACCTGATTGATCTGGATAGTCACCGTCCTGGTAACCTCGCTCAGACGAGGGAATGCCTTGTTGTTATACTCCGAAAGTCCCTGGAGCTTGTACTCGAGGTAGTCGTACGTCTTGTTCGGCAAGACAACCGGTGAGGAGGGTGGCAGAGTTCTTGGAAGTTTTGGTCCCTTGGGACATCTGTACCTTAGGATAGCGTAACCACTGATCTGTTTCGGTCGATCACGACTCTCATACCGGACCCAGAACTGCGAATCCTCTCCATGGCAAACATCCTTGGCAGACTTTGTCTTTAGCAGGTAGCTGAAGCGCTGACCGGACGAAACTTGGACGTGATCCACCTTGGCGGGCTTGGTATATGAGCCGTCGGCTTCAATGACTGTCAGCTTCTCGTGTCCGTCAATTCCGAGCTTGATCATTGACAAAGCAGTCGCACCGATAAATCGCATGCGATACGTCTTCCCGGGATCGACTTCAATGACATGAGGCGTGCAGCTAATGTCAGAAGCAGTATCGAAACTCTGATTTCCAGAATTGCCGTTGATGGTAATCGCCTGAGGCTCCCCAGACCACTTGAACGGATCTCCGAGCAGACCCGCCTCAATTGTTTCATCTAACGCCTCGTAGTTATCTGCGACGATGAACGCAAGGTCACCGTCGTACTTGTATTCGGGCTTATCCGCATCCTTGACGATCAGAACTCCATGCGCTGTCAAGCTCTGGAGCCCGACGTGCGAGTGATAAAAGTACGTTCCCGCATCTCCACGCTGAGGTCGAACTTCATAGTCGAAGAAATTATTCGCGGGAATGGGCCATTGACTGACGAGAGGTGTACCGTCGGAAAATGGTGCGGCTCGTTGGCTTATTCCATGCCAGTGCTGTCTCTGTCAGCTGACGCTTCATCAATTGGTGCAAGCAGACTTACGACAGTGAGGTTCTGGTCTGGCACGCGATTGTAGACACGGATCCAGACTGTCTGTTCTTCTTTGAGGTGTAGCGTAGGCCCCGGGAAAGTACCGTTAAAAACAACCGATTGACGAGATTTGCAATTGATTTTGATATCCTCTAGCGTGGCTTCGAGGACATAATCCGGCGTAAACGTTTGATCATGCACCTTGCATTTGGCAGCTGCCAAAGCCAACAATGGCAACACAGCCAGAAGATTGAACATCATTTTGCAGACCCTGCCTCAAATCATAAGAACGAGATCCAAAGTAAAGCTCAATTGCTATATATACTTCAGCATGGTGCGGCACGTTGCATTGGGGGCCAGGCAGTCCAGGCCCTCCGAGGGGCATTGTCACCCAACAAGCTTTCAGCCCGGATCACACGGCGTGAGCACTAAAGTATCACCTGAAGAAAGGGGCCTAGCGACTTTCCAAAGCGAGCGTGGCACGGTATGCAATGACATCTGTGATAGTGTCAACAAGCGGTGCGATTTGGTAATAACCAACAAAATACGAATAATGAGGGAGGAAGCTAGCGAGGCAGTAAGCAGAGTCCCGTTGGTAATTGGTCATAAATTCAAGATCGTCGGAGTTCTCACCGTTGTTTGGGCGCTGAGTCTGACCGTTTTGGGCATGTGCATGGCTTAGCCGGACTAAATGTGCTGTTAGCTTGGGGGCGCCTCGGGGGGAAATAAAACACAGACCCCCGAGATCAACTGTTCCATTAGAATATCTACAAAACTACTAAATAATAAATACTGTATAATTTATACATACTACTAATAGATAGAGAAAAGTCTAGCAATTATTATGATATATATATTTATTATATGACTATTTTATTTTATTTTATTAAATCTAATTAAAGTAATCTCATCCAAGTATCCAAGGTCCGTGTTTTATTCCCCCCCCTAGGGGCGTAAGGTTTTATCTAGGCGCTATCTAAGCATCTGCCGTGTTTGAAACAAATTGGCATATGCAGAGAACTTCGCAAGCTTCGCTAGCAGCTGGGGTTGTCCCCGCTTGCGTTAATTACAGCCCCGTTGATCTGCATGACAGTTATTTCGGGACTTCGGAAACGGCAAACTCTAATGGGGAACTGTTACGCGGACTGCCATGGATCAGACGACGTGCGATGGCTTCAATGAGATCCTGGGGGTATGTCGGGTGTCGAGGCCGCGCCACGCTTTTGAATATGGCTCAAATTTCGTAACTTCATCGTGAAGCGTAGCTTCAAATTGAGGTAGGCAAGATAGACTCGTGAGATGTTCTGATCGATCTTCGACAGTTGCTCCATATATGTTCGAGTCATGTTCGAAAGCTTGAGGACAGATTGGCAATAAGTTCAACATAGCTCATGCCTGAGACCATCTCAATGATACTTCCCCTGGCATGATACCTAAAGTTGTTGTAAGCGAAGTTTTGGCGTCGTGGACGGTTTGTGTCGAGTGACACAAAGCAAGGGAGTTCGTTGGGGTTGCGACAGAAGGAGCTGATTGTTTGACCGAATGAAGAGCGCATCTGACCTACAAAGACCAGTTCAATGGCTAAGCAAGTCCGAATCGACGAAACCAACATTGGTGTAACAAAGGTCGTCGAGAAAACCGTCAACACGACCATCCCAATGAACCTGTCCATCCGGGACGAGACGAGTAATGGCTAGAGTTTCCAACCCTTTGCACATAGAACCATTGTTAAAACCAGTATCGGAATCTGATCGAAGTCCTTGGTCGTTATCAAGAGAACCAAGATAATTGTCGAATGCCTTCCCTTGACGGTTCAATGGAAGAATCGCAACTTGGAGTGTCAGATATAAAACAAGCTTGCAGGATATCTGCCCCGGTGAGACTGAAGACTTCTTCCTATGTTGATTTACTGCCTGAGAAATTGTTCTACAACTCGAGGACGCCGTATGAGGGAAGAGTAAAATTAGGCAGTGGATGTTGTGATTGAAAAAGTAGACAAGAAAAGAGGAGTGCGTTGCGGCGAGCCACAGATTTCCTGTCAGGTGATTCTATCATTATGAGAAGGATGAATTATCGAAGAATAGTGTACTTATACTTATGATACTAATTAAAGTGAAGTTTGAGAATAAAGTGGCTAGCTACGCAGTTCGAACCGAGCAGGGCTCAATGTGTTATTGCAAGGGTTGAATAAGAACTGTTACAAGGACTGTGATGGATCCGAGATGAACGAGCCCCGTGGTATGCGATGCATTTGGTGAGGCTATAAAGTATGTCACGTAAGCGCAAATATTTAATGACCGAGAGTGTATTGATATCTGCAACTTAACAGCTTCAATGAGTGCAAGTCCCTTGGCTCAGTGATATTTGAGCCTTGCCAGCATGTCCATAGAAAACCTCAAAGCTGGAACCAAGATACCAGCAGCCCTTAAAGCACCCGTTCCATTAGGCAGGTCTTCTTCATTAGCCACCGGACAGCCGTAAACTCTCATCTGCCCAGAACCTATGGATCTTGTCGTTCTGCTGTTGTCTCAAAGATGGCCTAGCCAATGTCTTTTGACTGGTCCCTGTTAGAGAGGTGGCTTGAGCCAGTGATTTTCATACTCACATTAACAAAATCCTTGGGTATCTCTACTTTGGGATTGGGATGTTGACTGGAAGGATCGTCTCAGGCCCTGCGTTTTGCAGGAGTAGTCACATTGATAGACGAGGCTGTGTTCTGACTGCCTGTTTGTGTCTTTGTTGATGTCGAAGCGCCCGACCCAGATTGATCGCCGGATGGGGTTTGAGGATACTCGGATGCGTCGGATTCCTCGTCAGTCTCGTAATGGTCGTAGTAACGTTGAAAGAAATTAATCCGGGGGTTGCCTGTGTCATTCTTCTCGTCGAGGTCCATGTCGGCAACAACAAGACGGACGTCGAAGTACTGTACCGCCTTGGTGAGATGCTCGCTAGTCACCACTCGTCGTCCTCCAGAGTGTTCACGCCGACGGGCAAGACATAAGAGGGTATGCTTGACCTCATCTGCCATCGTACGTCTCCAGTCATTGTTCTGATGCAAGGCACCGAAGGTTCGGGCGAGAAGATGATTGAGATTTTGAAGCCATGTGAGATCCATGGTGGGAGGCGCCGCATTGCCCAACTAGAGCCAGGGCAACTCTCCGACCATGTCTTCAATTTCTCGACAGAGGACTGTCGTAGGTTCAGTTTCGGAATTCAAGTTGATGTTGCTGGGTTTTGTCGCGGCCGGCGGACGACCTTTACCGGTGGGCGGCATGTTGGATGACCAAAGGTCGGTGTCGGGAAGTGATAATGTGAATCGTTAGTTGAATGAAGGTGGTGTGTTGAGATTGAGGAGAGGAAGAAGACAGGAGAAGACTAAAAACAGAAGAAAGTACAAGGACGCGCTTGACGCGCTAGAGGCAATGATTCATAAACACTGTTCGCCTTCAACTTTTGTCGATCAAAACACTTAAGCATGGAGGCCAGAAGTCAATTACATAGTAAGCTGAAGTGGTCGCATCAAGTAGCTGTCTTTCTTTAGATAGAAAAGTTAGGATCTACAACCGTTTGATCAACTTCTTACTCAACATAAGCCTCGACACGACGATCAAAAACGTCGCAGCAGACCCAACACCAGCCGCGTAAAAGATAGCCGCCCTATACGGCCCAATTGATGAAGCCTCTGACGCGCCCGCGGCATCAATCAGAATTCCCGCCAAAGGCGCGCCCATCAAATATCCAGGCGTCCAGAATGACGTCATCAGACTAATAGAAGCGGCAGCTGATCCAGGCGCAAGTGCGGCTACAGCTGTCGGCAGTGCAACAAAGAAGCTCCCGTTAGCGCATCCGTTGATGATGGCGAAAGCGAAAAGTGGCGGAAGCGATGAACTGACGGGCCAGATTGCTAGCATAGATATGCTGTTGATCAGAGCTGCAAGAGCCAGAGAGTTGAAAGCACCCATGCGATCGCAGATCCAGCCTCCAAAGAGACGGCCAACGGCTGTGGATGCACCGAAGCCTGCGACGAGACCAGCGCCTGTCGAAGCCGAGAGGCCGATCGACCTAGTGAAGACAGGTAAGAAGAATGGTGGCACGAAGAGAGCGAAAACTCCGACAGCGCCCGACATGGTAAGAGTCAAGAATGGCATGCTCTTCAACTGCGACCAGTCAAATCTCGATGTTGTTGGACCACGCCTAAGCTCTGTGAGGAGATAGGCACACGGTATTCCTGTCACAAGAATCGAAGCACCGAGAATTCGGAAAGTCCACTGAAGTCCAACTTTGTCGATCATAGCTTGCGTCGCCAGAGGAAGAACAGTTGCGCCAACACCACCTCCAGCTTTGACGATTCCATTTGCTGTTCCGAGCTTGCGGCTAAACCATTGCGTAGGCATAGTGTTTGTCGCCGTGTAGAGCAGCGATGTTGATAACCCGACGAGTAGTCCAGCGATACAGAAAAGACCTGCAAGATGCTCAAGAGTAAAACTCGTGATGATCAAGCCTGATCCAAAGAAGATTGTCGCTACGAGACTGGTGATCCGTATACCATACTCTCTTGACAATCTGACCGATATCAAGCCAAACGCGACCATGCAGGCCATGTACAAACTCCCAACAAATGTAATGGTTCGAATGTTAGTGTGAAGCCGTGGCGACTGAACAATGGCAGCTTGCAAGACTCCCCATGCCGTAGTGTACCCATTTATCCAGAAAAGTAGAGTGAAGCACGACGCAACAATTGTCCAGCCATATCCACCATCAGGAATTGCACTCGTGGCGTTCTCTGGTGGCTCTTCCTCGTTTCTCACAGTATCTTCAGCTGTGCTGAGTGGACTTTGGCTCAAAGAAGACATCTCGATGGCATCGCCTTGGCGTGATGGATCCATGCTGGATGTTGTGACAGACTCGGCGATAGTGTTTGTGACCATTTTGAGGACTGGAGATGTATGCGCCACTTCAGCTTTAGGGGGTGAGAGCTATATAAGGTACATAGGTAAAACGCAATTGATGCAAAGAGATTTGACGTAGAAGTATATCGTCATCACATGAAGGGCGCACTTTCTGGGCATGGCAGACCTGAAGGGCGCGCGCATAAGCAGACGCATAAGCAATGACGACATTCAACAAGCCTTGATCTTGAACATGGCCTGCCATCTTCCCAGTCAAGTTAGACACTCTTTCACCGCCGATAAACTCTTTCCTAATATGGCTTCAACGCGGGGTGAAACATTTTGTGCTTACAGATCTAAGCCGTGCCATTCCATCAATTGACCTTCATCTCCATTATGACACTCCGATAAAGATCACCAACCGTGGTAATTTCTTTCTAGTCTTAACTAACAACTCAGCTCTGATTGGAGGTTCTTCAGGCAGAGATAGATTGAAACGCGCAATCTTAGGACTCTTCGCCTTTGAAGTTTGTCAGCATATGTCACCATGATGCCATGATAGATAGGCTTAGAGGCGGCGGATTGCCAGTCTAGCCAGTACACAATGTTGAATGGCAAGAACCTGATTCTTGTCACGGAATACAACGGTCTACATGACCAAGCGGAAGAGGATACAGTTGCGGAACAGTAACAACGAATCAATGATATCCTCCGCGTTTGTGATGTCGTGAGCTCCGCCGGACAAGGTCTTCTTTTCACATACGGAATTCCGCTCCCAGAGCACAATGAACCCCATAGGTCCGTTCCATCAACATTCATGGGGCTCCGCTACCCACAAATCACCAGCTATAGCCACTGTGTAGCAGGGCTTTGTGCTATGATGTCCTGAGGATAAACTGGTACCGAAATATGTTCCAGTCACATTACCAAGTGTATCTACGGGGCTCACCCCGAACATACTCTTCGGCCATATGAAACTTCTACTTTGACTCTGTTCTTCTCCCTTTTCACTCACTCTCCCTTCTTGCTTGGACATGTTTGGTTAGGGCACGTCTCAGCTGTTAAAACTACCACCACATACACACTCCAGTCCTGTACTCCTGGCTTGAGATGCCATTCGTAAGAAGGCACGCCTCCCCTAAGAATGCTTATTCGTTCTTGGATATCGGCACCGCGTATGTAAGGCTGGCAGTAGTCCCATCTAACAAATTCCACATAGCCACAAGCCATGTAATATTTGACATCCTTTATACACATGGTGCTGTTGACTTCGGGGTTTTAATAATCAATATGACGTTTATGTAGAAGTTTCTGTCAAAGACTTACAGGACTTAGCTCATGTGTTTGAAAGCAAAGACCCAGATTTATACGATGACATGGCATATATTAAGCGGCACGTCATGCTGAAGAGATATAACATATGAAACATTTTTAAATAGTTACATTGAGAGAGAATCAGTGTCTAAATACTGAGTCATTCAGAAGGTGTTGGGCTTAGCTCTACATGCTGTGACTGAAGAATAAACTTGACGCGACCTATCTATTGATTAAATAACTTAGGCCTTAATGTCGTTTCCATGTTTCTTCTCATTCTCCCGATCACCTTCAGGCTGTTTCTATATCACCTTCCCCTCCACCTCCTTTGTGTCCTCCTCTCCGGCTTTTTTCTTGCTAGGGCATTCTGGATTTGGGCAGGTCTCAGGAGTAAAGGCGCCGCCTACGATAGTCTTCATTTCCCCGTTGATCACCAATGACGGAGAATGGAAGGTCATTGAACTAGTCAGTCCTAAATATGATGGGCAGTATACCCACTTCAAAGTCTCGGTATGCTTGCAGGCAGTACAGTATATTATCTCACGGATGCACATGTTATCGCTGGCGTAGGTAATGTTCTTGAACACAATATCTTTGTGGTGGATAAGAAGTCTCTCTTGAAAAGAATTATTGTTAGAGGGACAAGTTGACACTGAGCAGTGGAATTTATAGTCGCCTTTTTGTGGTGTACTACGCGCGACGGATCATGGCATGGATACTGACTTGAACCCGATAGCGACCTGGTGGCTGTTGACGAGTAAACTGGTGAATCATTAAACATGAAGAGAAATAAAATCTAGACTTGGTGAGTAAACATCAGACAGTATTACCGTAGCCAAGTTGACTTCAGTCACTGCAGGGAATGCTGCACAATTACCTTGCTTGCACGTAAGCACTGTAAGGATATATTCAGCCTTGGAAGTAGAAACAAGTAGCAATGGCAGATAATTGAAGACGCACGTATAATATGAGAATGCCCATATCTTTCATCATCTCTCATGGTATTCCGTAGCGATGGCTCTGTAGTGAGCCGCATACACGAATCGAAATCACATCTCCCTTGATCAACTAGCTGTCTCAGCTATCGAGCTAACCATAACAAGAGCGAGTGTTCTGAAAGTCAGGTGTTGGCATTGCATTTCCTTCATAATCACACTCATGATGTGTGACTCATCAAAGCTTTTCTAGATGTCACAGTTCTCAAAGGCTAGCAATGTCTTTATTTCAGCTATCTGATACCAACTCCCGTCATCATGGCCCCTTTCTAACAAGCGCTACGCGTCTAGGATAACAAACGTATTCCAGTCAGGCCGATGCGTGCCGTCAAACCTCCAGGACGCTAGAAGAAAGGAGGGTCTGGTGTATATGATCTGCCAGAAGCAATCCAGGCATTGTATTGAGCCACACATGTTGCGCAATGATCAAACGTGGAACTTCTATCCTGATCAACTTCGGAGCAATTGCTCAAGTCACAACGTTCCTTGTTAGCCCTGCGAGCCTTTTCACATCGACGGATTTCAAGGTCGACGCCTGTCGACATGTGGCATCGTCTGCAGCGGTAGGTGATGTTTGTAAGCCAACACATGATGAGCTAGCAGTATATGAAAGATTTTGAAATGAGGTTGTTGGTAGTATAGTGGTGTAGAATTGAGGAGTGTAGTGTTCGTGTTGATGTAGGGGGGAGAGATCTTGAGGCCGGGATTGCGGGCTTATATACTTGGGAAAGGTCAGTGATTCACAAGGACAATGTGTCGATTTCAAATACTTCGGCACTACAGTGTAGCAAATCTTATGATCCAAATGCCATGGGTTGTTAACAGCGCATCAGGCTCAACGTCTTACCTTCACAGCCTCTGGGATCTTCCGGATGGTATAGATCCCAACGCAGCTGAACGATGTAAGTAAGCTATTGATGCCTGGTTCAGGTACATTCCCAGATGTCTCAAACATGATAGGCAGTAGCTTATATGAAGTCAGATTTACTGAATCACGGCGATAGACAGGTGACGTATGAACTTTCTGATCTTTGCCAGGATAACATGTTCAGAAACGTTGAATTCTATGTGTGTACCTGATCATACTATCTACTGTACTACTGTTCGGGGAATTTATAAATATGGAGGCGGTGACATCAATGCCAGAGGTAACTCGTTGGATTCGAGGTTGGGGCTGTAGCTGCAGACAACAGCCGTACATTTCTCTCGCTCTCAAAACTCGGAGCTTTCTATGCTGGCTTCATGTAGCGAAAGAGCCTCGTCACGGGTAAAACAACAAATCTTATATCTTTCGAACCAGCGGCATAGGAGAAGCCCCCCATTAGGTCAGCTGTCACTTAGCTAACAGTACATCAAGACCATAGAAGATATGTCTGATCTCTACCATAAGAGACTAAGGCTACTCCTCGGGGCTGACAGCCCAAACTCCAATAAGGCCCATCCTAGACTTGCTACTCTAGGCAAAAGGTGGGCGAGGATAGTAGGGTCTTCCCGCCCTCAGAGCTGCCTGCCATCGATCGTACTCCCTCTCACACACGGAACATTCCTGCCATCTCAAAAGCCGATTTACTGTCCCGTCGGTGCAATCCTCCAGAACACATCGCCATTTGCCCTCTGCAGTCGCTCTCGCGCATTTCTGGGTGCTGTACTCGCTACGTATCACCTGGGCACACCGTAAGCACCGGAAATAAGTGGTGACACAGACACACATATCGGCGCGCGCGTTGATATGCTTAGCGATATTATATTTATTTGAAGTAATATTGGTCGTGATGGGAGTGGGCGAAAGAGAAAAAGCAGTCCAGGCTCTGAGATTGGGGGAGTAGATATACTTGGAGACCATCAGTGATTCGCGGTGATAAAGTGCATCATGGAAGAGTTTGTGTTCCACTGAATACAGCAAGCGTTAGCTTTCTTTATATATGTAACTCAAGTTTCACAATCATGCTGATGAGATCAAGATTGTATCAAAAGTGTAACATGACAGATTGGCTAACATAGAGGCACGCCATGTTGCATAACTTCAACATGATGATTAACTAACTGAGCAGTATCAACCCATGTTACACAATACATATAACAAAAGATTTTAATTTAGATCACTTAATCAACATCTTCATAGGTACTCATCAATTAATCAGCGATAATATATGAGCAGAATGTGCTTATGTTAGTGTATTTCTGGTAAGCTGAAGGCTACTATATTAAGGCAGGTTCTTCTTCCAGGCTATCTAGGATCTCACTTCCCATAGTCCTCAAATCCAGGGAAAGGTGGATCAGGTGTTGGAACTTCGTCACCCTCATCTACACGCAACTTCCAGAAAAAGAAAGCCGCAAGACATGTTTCACACTTTTCATACGGCTCCAAAATCTCCCAAGGGGTTGTCCACTTCGCATCTGGGCAAACATGAATACCTTTGTCCCTGGCTTTAGGACATTGCCTGACTTGGATATTAGATTTCAGCTGACATTTGCAGCGTTCGCAGAGGTGGAGGGTGTCTGTGACTCTGCACATATTGGGGCTTGATTCTTGAGATTGGAGGGATTTTTCATTTTGGTGAGAATCAAGATCAGATAGTTGGAGTGTCGTGGTGATTTAAGCGAAGTGGGATTCTTCTTTGTTATAAATGAGAAGAGATCTTTCAAAGAATGTTGATAGTATTTATATATACTCAAGAGGCCCGTGATTAGCAAGTCTTAGCATCAATTGGCTGTGCGCCGTTCTGGAGCGATCAATGTGCTAGGAGAATGATATGTGATGCTATTGAGATGACTCCACTGAGTAGTGGTGAAGGTGGGCAAATACAACTCATGTATTAGCTAGTCTGCTACGAATGACTGATCATCAAGATTCCTTCGATCACCGCATCACCTTAAAAAGAAAAAGGGCACTTGATTATTTGCGGTGGTCCTATACAACATGCCTGGTACCGAGAACATAGCAGATCAGCTGATTTCACTAGCTCTATGTTTAATCATTCACTGGAACACAGGTTGAATTAAAGGAAAACATTACTTAGACAGTTTAACGGAGAGTTTCCTGAATATAAAGGATCTATACCTTCTTGTGAACGTCAAGTTAGTGGCGTCGGAATGGAGGATAAGGGTCCGGAACGGGCCATCCCCGTCTCAGATCTGCCTGCCATTGATCGAACTCTCTTGTGCATGCCGAGCAACTGGTCCAAGGTTTTTCTCTCCAGACAGGTGCCATCGAGGTAGTATTGCTGCAGCTGCTGACGCCTTGCTGCAGGGCTGTTGTGCATCTTGTAATGTCAACTTCGGAACCGAGATCTTTATCGCAGCGTTCACACTTGTAGAATATGGCTGTCCTGTAGCACATTATCAACTTCTTCTCTTTGCGGTAAGTTAGAGGTCTCCAATATGCTTAGTCTGTACTTCGAGTAGAGAACAATTGTCTTCTGGTGTTGTTGATGGTTATAGGCGGAGTGCTGCAGGGTCTGGAGAGCTTTTATACGTATATCTCAGCTTCATTCAATCACGACAGAGCAACATTTACGCATCGCTAAATTAGATTTCACAAGATGCTTCTATAATCACTGTGACACACAATACTATAGAAAAGATATGTGACAATTTCTGGAGCAAATGAGCAAGCAATGAATTTTGTACTATTAGGATTCTACCTCTTAACTAGTAGAATGGTGGATTAGGCTGATAATAGTGTCCCTGTCGCTGAGCAGTCAACCATGCGTTGTACTCGGCCATGCAGGATGTACACTGCTGCCAAGGAGTTACCGAGTTTGCTCTCCGTTGCTCGCAATGGCTCCTGTGGCAATCTCTCCCGTGTGCTATAGCCTGCGCACAACAATGGCGACGCTCCTCTTCAAGTTTGATTCTCCCACACCGAGAGCACGTGTAAGTATATTTAACAATGACACACATTCTCAAAATAGCTTCACACTCTTTTGTCTTGTTATAATGTGGACTTTGAGAGTTTGATAAGTTCTATTGGTGCGAGTTTATTTAAAGAACAGGAAACGGCTATCTGTCTTAGCTAGCCAGATTTTATACATCAAGAGAGTCTGTGACTAACTCTCATTTTCCGAAGTCATATGATTCAGCTTCAAATGTTGATCATCTCAAATGGTGGATTAGGTTCATAGTAGAATCCAGCTTGCTGGGCCGTGTACCACGCTTGGTATTCTCTAGAGCATGCATCACATTCCATCCAAAAGACTGGCCGGTTGACTTCACTTGACGTGCAATTGTGTGGCGGGCAAAGGGGCTGGTTGGGGTCAGGGTTTTGTGCACATTTTGCATAATCCTGCTTCGATCTGGTGATGCAACGACAGCGGCAACAGCGGAAAGTGACGTTTACGATATGGCACATTGCTTTTATCTAGTTGTTGGTGCTTTCTGTTGAGTCCGGTGTTGTAATTTGGGTATTCAAGATTGTTTATTAGGCAAATTGATGGGAGAGGAAAGGTTCTGTGGAGTACTAGTACTATAGCTTTATATACTTATAGAAATATGGTGAATAACAAACAGTCAATAGTGCAGATGCCGGAAAAGTATTGTTTCTAAATCTTATGATGAGTGAATGAGGGACTGTTTGTATCCACATGAATATCACTCACCATATGCTGTTTGACAGATTTGAGTCTAACAAAGATCACTGCATCAGTGAAGCCCTTTGTGTTACAGTAATCATATGCGTCTTTTTTTCTTCTAGCAAAAAGGTCGACGTTACCACCAAGGCCTAGGCCAGTATCGCCATTGCATCACAGCATTACCAAATTTGGTACCGATACCTTTCTTCCTCCGCTGCGTAGTACGCTGCAACACAAATTTCACAATACCACCAATTCAGCACCCTGTCTTCCGAACTATGAGTGGAGTAACGACTGGCACATCTATGGCGTCGCGACCTTGCTCTGGCGTGTCTGCATCGCCTGATATCTCGCTCGGTGTCTGATACTCCTCTGCATTTAGCACAGATTGTCACGGCTATCATGTGGCACATTAATTATGTTTACTTCCTTTGATTGGCTTTAGTGAGAAGTACAAGATTTCCCTTTGTTGAAGATGAGAAGATTGCGATTTATATACCTGGGAGGCCTCAGTGATTAATCGTAGCGGCATGAGAATAGTATTCATGTACGCCTTCGATTGTTTCTTATTGGTAGTGGCATACCATACACGCCGGTGATTCACTGTGCAACTAGGTGGAAAAAAAAACTTACGTTACTCGGGAAACTCTGTGTGCACTGTCAATCGTAAGGCGGCCTTCTCTGTTGTCTTACAAGGCAATGGGATTCCATATATTAGTTGAAGCACCAGGCGAGCAGACAAGATCACAATCCTTGCGCTTCCTTCTGTTTATATGATTCATTTTACCTTCTTTGTTAAACCTTTTTAGCTCCTTCTAGGTCCTCTCATGACTGTCCCAGGGATGTGAACATCCTGTAAGCCTCTCGAGCGCTCAACTGCAACAAATACACTTCACTGACTTCGACGTTCTTCGCCGGAACCAATCAAATGCCAGCGCCTTAAAATCAACATCAATCTTCCATTATGTCAGTCACAAAATGACGTATCAAATCCAGTTCCCCTAAAATGAGGACGCGCAGCCATCATCTCAGTTAAGGCTCTCGGAATCCCGAAAAAGCGTCTGACCAATGGCTGGCCCTTGGCGCTCAACCAACAAGCCAATCATGGATCTTCAAAATTGCCGCTCGGCCTGCACAAGTGGCTTTATGTCTAAGTTTAAGCATAATCCTGATGATCCGGGATCCCGATAATGCCGTCTGATGTTTTGATATAAGGTTGAATGACACAGCCCTCCAGGGAGACGCGGTTTGCTTGTTTTCATTGCCACAATGATGTATTGAACGGGATTTCCGTTACCGATTATTGTCAACTGCCGAAGATAAAAGAGTCGTGTTGTTCCAGTTTGTGAACTAAACCTCCATAATACCAACACTCTTTACTATCTGATGAATCTCGACTCTCGACTTCCAATCATACATTAGCTTCACCTTTGATCAGCCTGTTTCGAGCATCTGACTATCAAAATGAGTACCGAACAAAGAGAACGATGTAAAGAGATCTCTCCCGACTGTCCCCTCGAAGACACCATATATGGCTATGTCCCCAACATGGGCGGCAACGCCTTCTTCGGCGTCGTCTTTGGGATCTGTACCCTCTTCCAAGTCTACTTCCTCATCCGTTACTGGCGTCTCTGGAAAGGCTACACCATCCTCGTCCTCATCGGCAGTCTGCTCGAATGCTGCGGCTACGCTGGCCGTATTCTCATGTCCAAGAACCCATGGGACGGTGCAGCTACATCAATCCAGTTCGTGCTTCTCATGGTCGGCCCATCGTTCCTTGCAGCAGCCTTGTATATGACGCTTCGAGCTTTGGTGCAGTACTTCGGGGAGCAGTATACCAAGCTTCCGGCGAGACTTTGGACGTGGCCGTTCGTCACTGCTGATATGCTGGGGTTCTTCTCGCAGTGCGTTGGTGGTGTTCTGGCTTCAATGACGGAGAAATATCCTTCTCTTGGAACTGTTGGGAGGGCAATCATGGTGTTTGGTGTATCATTCCAAGCTGTCGTCATGGCTATAGCAGGCATTCTTGCTGCTGATTTTGCTATGCGTATGCGTCGAGAACGCGGAAGTGTCTTTCGGCATTTGCCCAAGGACCTCAACATCTTTCTGATCTCTCTGACGGTTGTATTCCTTCTCGTTCTCACCCGCTGCATCTACCGGTAAGCGGCATCATCCCATGCCCCTGTCGAGACGTCCTTGACTAATAGCTTCAGTATCCCCGAGTTGGCTGGGGGCGTCGGTGGACACATGATGCGACAGGAGGTTGAGTTCATGATCCTCGATGGATGGTAAGTTCACTTTATCTCCTTCTATCAAATGACCCTGTCTAACATTAGACCTTTGCCAGTATGATCGCCATTTCGGTCATTCTCCTCTCCGTTATCCATCCCGGTATCTACGCTACCGCCATCCATGGCCATGCCGACCATCGATCTAAGTCCGTCAGACTCATGGATCTCGAATCAAGTGCATCTCGAGATGGATCTGGCAGACTACCTTCAGATAGATCGCCGAGAGGATATTCAAGCAGATCACACAGATCGCCTTCGAACAGATCACGTAGGTCGTCCGCAGGCCGATACGAACCTCGACGAGAACATCGACGTGCGCCCTCCGGCTACTGAGTTTGTGGACATATTGTAGCAGATACACGCCTTGGGAGTGAGATGATATCGCCGTCAAGAGTAAGGGGTATACGACACCGTCAATGATGGTTGTAATTTGGTGCTCTGGAAGGTTTTCTTATGTCTACTGTTCTAATTTCGGGTAACCTCGTTTTTATGTAACTTATGGCTGTTTTGAAGATGGAAGTGTATGTCAGCGGCGCAGCTAGACTGTCACTGCTCCATTTACGCATCGTAATACGCTTTGGCTCTAAACGAATAGTCCCGCCCCAGAGCTTGCTGTGAAAAAGGTAAAGGTTCGAACCCTAACCCAGGACACTTGTCCAACTGGGGTTTGACGTCCCAGCCCCATCAAAGTACACAAGATAGTAGAAGACAGTAGTGATAAGGTTGAACACCGTCAGCGCAATGCTTGTACTGGTGGCCGTGTTCAATTTGAGGCCTCGCACAACCAATTGATCTGGGGCAACGCCTATCCGTCCCAGCCATGCTCCAGGGTGACCCGTAAAGATCTGGGGCCTGCTCTCATGCTGCTCTTCAACATTATCTCCACTCGAGATGGATTGTAACTCCGCTTGCTCGCTCTGTTCATCTTCCAAGCTACCACGAGACAACACCAATGCTATGAGAGTTCCAATCGACTCCAATAGCTTGGCGATAGCTATACTGACAATGCCGGTACAGACGATTGAACCCGAACTATAATTGAATACATCCATCCACCTCGGTGGGGGCTTGATCGTCGCTTGCGATGTATCCCTCGAGAAGGCTGTCTTGAAAGCCCAAGGACCACTATGAGCAAGTAAAAGCCTCGCATCGGTACTATATACCATGATCTAGAGAGGTCTAGGCGTCGTCGTGCGAGCAGATACGCAATCCATATTCCGACCTGCAATACCATAGAGGAGCTAATAACCATCACGGCCCAGTCGCAAAGATTTACTAGATCAGAAGAAAGTTTGAAGGAGGCTTGTCGACTGATATTGAACCATATCCAGAACTCGAATGGCGCCTGGAGTACTGAGGACAAGAAGACGTCAGTTGAGGTTGAATTATCCTTCTCTTGGGGGTTTCCCTCCGGCTCCCATCCACAAATGGATACCAGGAGCTTGGTAATAGTGCCAAAGAAGAAGATGAAAGCACAAATTTGCGTTGCAGGTACGCCCTGGAGACTAAAGGCTTTGATGGTCTGTGGGAGGACGGTGAATATTGTCAAGGCTGATCGGACGACCAGGCCAGTCGTTTTTGGTGAGTTGCGACAAGTTCGTTGAGTAGAATGATGTGACGAGAAAAATCTGGTGATACCTCCTGCCAGTACAAATAAGTCGAAGATTGAATCGATGAGACAGACGGCGGGGATAGAGCGAACGATATCGACATTGCCTCCGAAGATGTCATTTTCTCTTCGTCGATTACCAGATGGTTGAGCTGCTGCTGCTGATGCTAAAGAGGCAAGGATCCAGAATGCTGTTGGGCCGGTGACCTCTGCTGGCGATTGAGAGTTACTGGTCATATTTGCATGGCTTCGTAAAAGAATGATGTCTAGAAACCGATTTGTGTAAGATGACGCTGCAAAGATATTGATAACGATAAGCAAGGATAATTGGAGCGGTTGTCAGCCTTGAATCTGCCTGGTGATGGCGAAGTTGTTGCGCTAGTGCTGTACATGAATAGAGGGGAAAGCTACAAGCCAATGTCATACATCTTTGTGTATGCTAAGGCCCGATAAGAAGTAGAGATTGCGATAAGGCTAGTACTGGTTTAGCAACTCAAGCAAACCCCGCCAAGTTTCCAGACTCAAATACCCTGTAGCATGCGATCTACCACGAATGATATGAAAACAAGCCCCGGGGACCAGCTTGAATGATGTCAATCAAAAGTAAAATTTATGACAAGTCCAACTAACAGTAATTCTAGTAGTTGCTTCACATATAAATGACACCCAAGTAACAGACTTCAGCTACCTGTGAATTGACTTTTGACATTAGGTTAAGCTTATCGCCACTTTTCTCAGTGCAAAGGCTCTGTCGTCAACGGCTATAGGATTAACTCTGACCATATCTCAAATGAACAACTGTACAAATGACTTGAATGTAACCTGCCAGTTGCGATCATTCACTGGTACTAATGAGAAACGCGCAGACTCGTGCCTTTTAATCTTAAGCTCATGAGGAGGTCACCTGTCTCGCCAGTAACTGGACAGTGTCTACGCGCTGAAACAAATGCTCTAGCAAATCAAGTGACCATTCAGATTACCCTGAATGGAATTGGAAGGTCGTGACTGGACTCCTAGTCCGGTTTGGGTGCATCATCCCCGGACCTCGGGCCAATCACTCTAACCAGCACGGGCTAGTTTCCCTTCTCGGGAAATATTCCCCCCAGCAGGGTTGTAGGGCATGAAATTTGCGAGCGACTGATGTAACGCTCTGATAGGTCACGCTTCCTGATCATAGGGAGAGGGATGCGAAAATTCTTGTCATTGAGGGTTGAGTGGTGACTTTACTTTGGATCATGTCTGGGAGATGGAGAATCATTATGTTGAGATACTTGAGCACGAGAAGTGTTCTTCTAACAGAAACAGTTATCTTTTGAAGTTGTTCCTTGGTTTGAAGTTTTCACTTTTTCTAAGTGATGCGATCACTAGATCGATACGCTAGTAGCATGACATGCGGGAGGCTGTCAATGCAGGTCCGTCGGCATTGAGCCATAAGATCTCGGGCCCTTGCATCTGTTAGCATGATGAATATGACCCATGGCACTGGAATTAAAGGATAGGGACTATAGCTAGCTACGTACCAAATGCCATGCTTCCCCCTATCCTATAAGATTGAACGGTTTCAGCGCCACCATTTTCATTCTAAGCACTCTACCTAGTAGTTTTATTCGGATATCACTTATTACTACTTCTTACTATCGTCAAGATGTTTTTCAAGCAACCCCTTACAGCAATCTTATCGCTCTCCGCGACAGCTCTGGCTTGGGATGCCCCAGGCTACAGTGGTTTTACACGCGTCTGGCAGGATCCTTTCTCTGGCGCTGCCGGCACTCTGCCTGACACTAGCCGATGGAACATTATAACGGGATATCTCAACGTCAACGCGGAACTCGAGGTCTACACATCATCCAGTCGCAACGTCCAACGAAGCGGCGGCGATACCCTACAGCTTGTCCCATGGCGTGATGCTTCCGCGCTCAAAGGCTGGACCTCTGGCCGTGTCGAGAGCAAATATGTCTTCACCCCCCAGGCAGGCAAGATCACAAGAGCCGAGGCCAACCTCCGATTTGGCTCATGCTCTACCAACAACAAACAAGGAATCTGGCCTGCTTTCTGGATGCTCGGAAACATTCTCCGTAACGGCGGTAGCTGGCCATCTTGTGGCGAGCTCGATGTCATGGAGACTGTCAACGGCCAGTTGACCGGATACGGGACTGCACACTGCGATGTTTACCCCGGTGGCATCTGTAACGAAGGTACTGGCATCGGTGGAACAATTGGGGTGCCAAATCAAGATTGGCATACCTGGAGGATTGAGTTCAACCGCGCCAAGAGCAGCTGGCGAGATGAGACCATCACCTGGTTCATGGATGGACAGCAGTTCCATCAGATCTCGGGTGCGAGAATCAACAACGAAGGAGTCTGGAATACTTTGTGCCATAGCCCCATGTATTTCATCCTCAACGTCGCTGTCGGCGGCACTTGGGTAAGTGATCAAACAGCCTACAATATCTTTAAAGTATAAACTGACAGTATAATAGCCTGGATACCCCAACGGCAACACCTGTGACGGCTATGGTAGCATGATGGAGGTCGGCTATGTCGCCCATTACTCTAACTAAGCCTGACTTGATGACCACCACCATCACTTCGACCTACTTTACTTACCTCTGTCGTTTCTGCTTTTGTATTCCTTCATGCATCAAGATATCCTATCATGTATTTTTTCTTTGTCTCGCATTTTCCGATGTATTGGATGACTGTATACCTCCACATTCGTTTCTCGTTGTATTATTATTAGACTTAGCATAGAATACGTATTTCATACCCCTACAAGCTGACATCACTTTTGCGACGGTACTAGTTTCCTTGTTGTGTGGGTGAAACCTAAGTAAAGCTGAGGTGACAATGTAACTTCCATACAACGGAAGGTTTGCGCACTAAGAAGAATGCTCGCTAGCGCTGGCGTGGACCTTTCTGTTGAGAAGAAGATCTTGCCTAGAAAGGAAGGATCAAAATGTCAGTGAGTAAGCCAATAATAGTCTAGGTGGTGATAGGATCTGCTCGCACTCCATGCTTCTCGGCACGGACGGGCAAACTTTGTCAACGGATCGGCGAACGACGTGCAATCATGACAAGGCGCGTATTTTGTAAAGTAGCTTAGTAATTTATTATACGCTGAAGCTTCCTCATATGGAAGGATCAGATACCAAGAAGTAACTCCGGAGTATTTCTCGAGGCCTTCAGCAGATAAATGAAGTATAAAGAAGCAGCAAATGTCCAAGACAGAGGAACATCAGAAGCATTAAACTGACCAAACTACAAACCATTCCACTCCCATCTGCTTCTAGGAACCATTACAATCACCAAAGGTTTCATAGTCATCTTCTCTCAGCTGCAATGTCTACCTCAAAGTCCTCAAAGATCAATATTGTCCTAGGAGTAGCAAACGTAGGTTAAATCCCCCTCTTTCAGTTTCCAGAATGGCCCATGTCTGATCACTCACCAACAGGTCGGTGACGGCAATGTTGACCCCATGGTTCGCTTCCACGAACCAAACGAGGTCATTGCCTTTCTGGATGCCTTCACCAAACGAGGGTATACCCAGCTTGACACTGCACGCATCTACTCACCTCATGCGCCTGGTACATCCGAGCCGAAGATCGGAAACGTTCCTGAAAAGAACTTCATCATTGACACAAAGGTCAACTCATTCCACGACGGGGCTCATTCCAAGGAGAACATCCTCAAAGACATTAATGATTCCCTGGGTGCCTTGAAAATACCGCAGATCAATATCGAGTACTTGCATCAGCCTGACCGGGCAACCGATCTCAAGGAAGCATGCGAAGCCATGGATCAGGCCCATAAAGAAGGAAAGATTAAGTACTGGGGCATTAGCAAACACACAGCTCAAGAGGTTGAAGCCATTGTCAAGATTTGCCAAGAGCACAACTTCGTCAAGCCTAGCGTCTATCAAGGAGAGTATAATCCGATTGCGAGGTCCGCCGAGAAGGAACTATTTCCAATCTTGCGACGACACAGCATCGCGTTCTATGCTTTCAGTCCCGCTGGAGCTGGATTCTTTGCTGGCAACCATAAGAACGTTCGACCGGGCGGCCGCTTCGATCAATCCGTACGTGTTGATACATGCATTTAGTCATATACTGACGTGTCTATCAGCTTTTTCATGGCGGTCTATACTCTGACCGCTATCTCAAGCCCTCCATCTCGGAGGCCACGGAGAAAGCGCTGGCTGCAGCTTCTCGACAGGGAATTAGCGGCCATGCTGCGGCTCTTCAGTGGACCGCGCACCATGGAGCTCTGAGCAAAGAACTTGGTGATGCTATCGTCATTGGCGCCTCGAGCGTGGAGCAGCTGAGCTCTAATATTGATGCTATTGAGGATGGGCCGCTGCCTGATGATGTCGCAGATGCCCTTGGAGCTGTCTATGCGGAGATTGGGGATGTTCTTCCATATCATGTTTAGAGAAAATATATTTTGTGATTAGTTATCCAATTAGTCGCTAGTCCGTATCAAGTAGGATCAATATTCAGCTGCATCATTGGTGCTGACAAATGCCGAAATAGACAGACCTCTGATACAAAGACGGATTCAGATGCCTCGTAAGGTGTGCCGAAAAATTACCCACGGAAGAGAAACTCTTTGAGCTTGTCAAAATGAAGTTCATTCAAGTGGTGCATGATGCAGGGCCCGAGGCTCTCCGAGAGTCAAAACGCGAAGCTCGTTCGTACTCTGCCCAGGTGGCACACGCCAGAGCACGGAAGCTTCGCGGACCTGGAAAAGCAAAAAGGATTGCAATGAAAAATGGTCCAAAAACAGAAAAGAAGCATACTATGAAAGTCCTCAGCCCAAAGGGTCAGCCTCTGAACCAGGCCTTGCTTCCATACAACCAAGCGACTCTATCTATAGCCGAGCTTCACATCCATCAGCCGATACTATCACCATACATCAACTTCATTTCAACTCTAACGGCAAAAGAATGCTTCATGTTTGACCACTGTAAGTTCTAGTCTCAATCTTCTGGGTTCTCCGACCTGGAGGCTCCCCCGTGTCTCGTCAATGGTAAGCTAATTGAACACATAGATATCAAGATCGTGATGCCGTATCTAAGCGCTCACTGCCCCATAGCGAGGACCATACGTCAGTACCACGAATATGTTAGAAATAATTGGATCATCGTATCCTCGCAAGATGCCGAATTCATCAGAGGGTTCCTCTTGGCCTCTTCTCGCCATTTGTCCGTGGTGGAGTCGAAGACCAAATTTGAAGAGATAGCTATTCGGTATAAATTGGAGCACCTGGCAGAGCTCCGAAAGGACGTTGCAATACAGCCAATGTCAATGAGCCCTCGATCGGTCTCGAGTGCTTTGGTTCTATCATTTGACGAAGTAAGCTTTCCCACTCAAATCTGGCGTTCGCCTAGTATATGGAAGCAAATATTAACAGCCAAGTGTAGATGCTTCTGGGAAATATCCCAATGGCATTACGACATATCCATGGGGCAGCGAGTATAGTCCAGGCAGCTGGCGGACCACAGTCACTAGGCCTGAGTCAGTTTATATCATATACCTTGTTCACTTGTGTCCAGGAGGACCGAATCGGAGATTGGGCTTGGGTTTTGAAGTATGATAAAGATTTCATGAAGCCAAACGAACACCATTAGAGGAAATTTCAGGACTAAAACTCAACTCGTCTGTAATAGTTGGACATCTGAAACGTGGTTTCCTTTTTTTTTTAAACCTTTTTTGAGAGCGATCAGGAAGCTCTGAAGGTGATATAAGGGTTAACATCTAAGCCTAGATATGATTAAGTGAATTCATTTACAAAAGACAATTCAGTTTGAGAACTCCAGCCATATGCTATTAATCCTACTTGTTACTGGCGTGTTCTATGATATACAAGCCGACGACCAATACTTGCACCTCCCCTCGTGCAACGATTATTGCTGAGGGTTGACATAAGCCACTACACGAAGGTCACCCTTGCTTTGTATCGAACAGCCAATGTAGGTGTGAACCCCTAAGCCATTCGACAGTGTCTCCTTTCCACTTAGGGTCGTTAGCAACAACGCCGCTTGTTGTAATGGAAAGAACCCGTCACTTGCAAAATGCTATCCAAGCAATCTGCATATTTCTTCGCCCAAACCAAATCTATCGCAACATCGGGTAGTTTGCTTATCTGATCTGCCAAAAAGCCTTCCAAGGCCTCGAGGATTTGGAAGTCATTTTTCGCATAGTGCCGGACAGGTATATAGACCTTGACCTTTGGTGTCGTGCTTTTCGTGCGGAACTCGACGTTATAAAGAATTCCAGCTGTCCGATGGTTGTTGTATGGGAGAGGAATGTCATCAGACACTCCACTCGTTCGTAGCAAGGCGTCCCAGAGGTTCCTCAAATTTCTCATGCCAACGTCAAACTCTTGGCCATGTATCCTGCCTCCCAAGGACATCATCTCTGTGACTGACCGAAAGCCTGTTCGTCTGTCTCTAAAGTAGACCTTCAGTCTTGACTTCTCGACGGGAACCAAGTCCAGTGCCAACATATCCATTTCAAGGCCCAGGTGTTGACGCTCATGGACGAATTTAGCGAAGCTAGCGAAAGAGCTGATGTTCTCTGGTCGACAACCCGGGGCAGAAGTGATGGCATCCGCTACAACTTCAAGTGTTGACTTGTCCGTCGCGTGGGCAACAAGACCTGGGAAGAAATATGCCTTGTTCATTGTAATGGACTCTTTCAAGTCAAATGCCCAGAACATAGTGCTACGGTGACCCTCTGGCCTATCGCCACCCCATCGTCCATTGAAGTAGTTGTAAAAGTGATTGAATAAGGTCGTATCCATATTGGGAAATTCTCCGCTTGCTCGACATTTGAACTCTGGAGCAGCTTCGTCGTTGTGTAAATCTGCAGCTGTTCCCGCCTCAAGACCGATGGGCTCGATAGAATATCGTATTGTTGGCTGGCTGTTACCAGTATGGAAGTCCCAGCTTAGTTCCACTGGGCAGCTGTTGTCTGTCATGAAGCTCTTCCATATTGGCTCTCCCCTCACGAGTGACGACCCGAGAGATGGGGCGACAAGGTTCGAGAACTGGTCGAGGATGCGGGATTGACTTTTGGAGTCATACCCGGAACTGGCCAGGAATCTCCTTAGCGTTGACCCAACAGTTTGGTTCCAGTACTGTTGATGGATGTCGACCGCCGTCCTAGCCTTGTTCTTGGTATGGTGGAGGGTCCCAGAGTCAAGTGTTGGGAGATTCACTTTTCCAGGCATCTTGGTAGGAGTGATAATGACATACGGCTATTAAAATTTATCAAAAGGTTTATCAATGGCCAGGGAGATGCCTCTTTGGCTTTTATTGTCTGAGGTAAGGTTAGGGTTTTAAAGGAGGCGTCAGCCCCCAGGGCACAAAGGTAAAGGACACCAATAAGCACGTACAGGCCAAGTACTCGTTGCCTTCTGTCGGGTTTATATTGTCATCATTGCCGTGATTCATCACGATTGATCTCTATCCAGGTTCCGACGTGAATAACCGATCGCGGCATGGTTCCCTTTCAGAACAAGCGTGATAAGCAGATCGGCGCCTCAGTGAGACAAACAGCTCATCCCGCATGACATGAAATCCACACTTATGCCGCCAAGAGACAATACTGAAAGAGATTTAACGTTTGCGGATAGCCGCTCGGAGAAGTGCATGAGCTAATTGTTTCATGGAGCATGGGCGATGAGTAAGGCTCATGCAGATATTCGTTGCTCTAGCTTCGATTTGGTAATATTTGGCTGGCTACGCTAGATCTGTCTATCAATAGACAGCGTTTTCTGTCTCCTCTTGCACTGCAAGCTTGTACTGCTTGGCAATGACATTCTCCTTAGGCTGGCGATCCACTCCAAGCCACAGCAGATCCGGGCGACTGTAATGACCCACGATGTCCAAAAATCCCCGAGTCGCTACAACCTTTGTCAGATCCAAGTCAGCATAGATAATACCCTCAGTATCAGCCTTTCCGTCGCCAAAAGGCTCTGTCAAGCGACGGCCATCAGGTCCGATAACGCAACTATGTCCTCCACCAGGCTGGCGACAAGCTAACCCATCCTGCGTCTTCAAGACTTCGATCCCCTTCTGCGTGCATACAGACGTGCAGTGAAGCACATAAGTGGTGCTTTCAATTGCATATGTCTGGGACAGATTCTGGGACCCATCGGCCGTCATGCTCCACAGACCAGGATGGTTGACGCCCATGCTGGGGTCAATGGGTGGCCACATGGAGATATGGATCACTTCACCCTGCGAGATGCTGTGATACTTGAGAAGTGGTTGCGTGTGCTCCCAGCACGCGAAACATCCCACCTTGACCTTGCCATGTTCTGCTCCAAAGTCCACTTCCACAACATTGTTCAGATCAGCACCGGTTCCGTCACCAAAGACAGTGCGCTCCATGTGAGTGGGCTTGATCTTCCTTCGGTGCAACAAGACCTCGCCCTGAGGTGAGATGATAGCCTGTGAGATGTACACGCTATGAGAGGGGCTCTTCTCAGAAAAGCCAAGAGCAACAGCGATGGAGTTTTCCTTGGCAGCTGCTTTAACCATATCCATAGCCTCAGACTCAATCGGCAGCGAATTGTAGATATATCTCGTCTGCAGCTCAAAGTCCACAGATCGAGCCCTACCGAGATTAGCCAAAACGCACAAGCCAAGCCAGAAAACGAAACATAAACATACCAGATCCACGCAGGATAACCGGGTAGCCAGCACTCAGAGAAGGCAACAAGCTTGGCCCCATTCTGCGCCGCCTCGGCAATAAGACCACATGCTTTCTTCACAGATGCAGCTAGGTCCAGGTAGACAGGCTCAGCCTGCGTGACAGCGACTCGGATGGGGGCGGACATTTTCGGAAGTGCTGTGCCGAAAATAAGAAAAGAAGGATGGAGTGTATTGCATTGGGAGATTTGAGTCTGAACGGGCCGACGAATAAATAGTATCGGCGATGCAGTCACCTTCCTTGTTCAGAGGATTGAAACAGCGTTGGTTCTATATTGAGCTCACGGGGAACAAGAACTGTTGGTCCGGTGTGTGTTGGTTTGTCGTTTCATGCGCGGGGGCTGTTCTCTCAACTGGGGGCTTAGCATCTGCAATGTCGACGGCATCACCATCAGCCGGGCCATGACTGTATCTGGGCAATATTCGGAACGGAGTATTTGATCTATCATACTGTCATGCAGCTATAACTTCTCAAAGTCCGGTCGTGAGTGTTGCAATCATGCCATGACCTGTTTTTCCCGAATCAACTGCCGATATGACTGAAGCATTATCAGTAGCACAAGACACAGAACCAACAGACCCAGCATCTGAATCTGGAAATGCCCCTGACATCTGCAGCTCACGAACCCAGGGATCTCAATCCCACCAGAACAGTTACATCCCAGCGGGCCCTGACATAAAAAGCCTAAAAACATGTGATGCTCACCCCAGGATCCCTCCATCGAGAACCTTGGCGTATCCACCGACGTCGCCAGAGCGTAAGACAAGATGTAACAAGGAATCTTACAATTGAGTGTCTTACATCCGAGGCACAAAGATACAGGGAAGGCAAAAGATCTGACTGCTTGTAGTTAATTGCTGGGCTATGAATTGTTTTATCTTCCGCCGGGGGCGAATTATAGGGAGAAAGCTCAATTGAAAACATGCCGCGGGGTTTCGATTCCTACTTTCTAAGGTGTAAAAAGAAATTCTAAAGGATCACGTCGCCATTTCTTCATTTACATGCCTTGATATGCTTATTTGTTAGCCCGTTCAGCTGCTTGCAGTTGCTATTTTCTTTTTGTTAAACATTTATTTCTTCCGTTCGTTACAATGACTGCGTTGGCTGGTCAAATCGCAGAGATATGGATCCTCTACGTTATCGGTACCGCCATGATCGGGGCGCGCATCTTTTGTCGCACCAAAATGGTCGGTTATAGGAATTACGATTGGGACGATTACCTAGTTATTGCAGTCGCTGTGAGTTCCCATTCCATGACTGACGTGTTCGATCGCTAACGGTTCGTGGTAGGGAATGTGGACTGCTGCACCCGTGATTGGCCAAGTCTTTGTCCAAGGCGCCGAGGGCCGCCATACCTCCGATTTGACCTTTGAGGAGAGGAAGAACATGAGTGAGGAGGATAGCAAGAAGTGGGCGTATGGTTCACAGATGTTTCTGCTTGGGTTGACTGGATATGTGGTTATTCTGTGGACGCTCAAGTTCAACATGCTGTGCTTTTACAGTCGTGTTGTGAGGGGCCTTTGGACGGAGAGGTTTGTGAAACCGTTGATGGTCGTGGTGATTTTGTCAGTGGTGGTTATCATCATCACACTGGCTGCGACGTGTCGGCCATTCCATCACCTTTGGCAAGTTTGGCCAGATCCAGGACGTAAGTATTAAGGCACCAGATTGCTGGACGGTTTGCTAACTCCGACAGGTCAATGCGTGCCCCAAAACCTCACCTTCTTTGTCGTGATCTTGGTCTTCAATTTGGTCACGGATATCTGCATCATGCTTATACCAATTCCGGTACGAGGACTCCTGTCCCTTCTGTCGCGTCTGCTAACAATTACAGGTCTTGGTGGGCATCCAAACCAATCGCCTCAAGAAGTTCGGACTCTTCCTTCTCTTCAGCTTGGGCTTCTTCTGCATGTTCGCCGCCATCCTCCGCTTCGTCCTCATCTTCAATGCAAGTCCCCCAACCTCACTCTCACAACAACAAACACTAACACGAGTCAGTTGAATCAAAAAGGTGTCTCAGCTCTATGGTCAATGCGCGAAGACTGCGTCGGCATTTTTGTCGGCCAAGCCCCCATGGTTACACCTCTCCTCAAGCGTCGCTTCTGGGTCATGGCAGGCTACGCCACCGACAAGACGGGCAATTCTCAGACGCCGCACTACAACGGTAGTCGGCTCGAGAGCCACGAACTTCGGTCTGGGCGCGCGAATAACAGCAAAGTGCATGATCCTTACTCAATAACGAACGTGGTTTCTCGGTCCGAGAGCCAAGAGGAGATCGTGCAGAAGGACCTGCCTTCTTTACCGGAAGAGCCGCGTCAGTTTCAGAGTGGTATTAGGGTGGAGCAGCGTATCGATGTTGAGGCAGTTCAGGGGACGTATACGCCACCGCGAGATCCTCGATGGTAGCCTGCGTTGGTTGAGTTATTTTCCTTAGATCTAAAAATGCACCGTCACAGTCTTCAATCTTGCTTGTCGCATTATTGCTACTGAGTCAATTAAGCGGATATACCCGAGACTACGATTAGTCCCCGCGAACTAAAGAGATCGTTGTCTCCGGGGAGACTTCCTAACGATCCCTCCTGAACCGTGCCCCTTTTGCGTGATACCCAAACTGGGGTAAAAGATTCCTTCAGTGCCAGGGCAAGGATACATCCTCCAATGGAAAATCTCTGCAAATCCCATGTGCTGTCAACGGATACCGCGGGCCGCCGAAGCGTTTCCACGCGAGTAATGAGCGACAGGGTCCTTGAGCCTGACGTACGATTTTGTGGCAGCCAAGAAATACGATTGACCCGAGTAAGAAGGTGGAAACTATTCCCGTCTGATTTCTCAATTGACAAAAGCAAACAAGGTTAAACATCGGCGACATATGCATGGCAGCCAGGCATTGGAGGGAAATACGCCGGCGAAACAGTTTCCTGTTCTGCTTAACCCGCTGGGTCAAGGTACCTTTGCATGATGCACCAGAAAAAGCAACCAAATCTCGTCTCATTGACGCGCGTTGGCACTGCGATGAACGATTCATCGTACGAAAATTAGAGTACGGACAGTTCCAGTGTGGATTTTGCGTTGAAATTGTCCGTGATATGTAACGTAAAATTGTTTGTCAGCTGCGAAATGCTTACAGATGTTAGACATTATCTCGTCATGACAGTGACAGGGCTTTAGTGGCGGAAGATGCATCCTAATCGGGATTTTCGCAGTCTCGGAGATTTCACTGATCGACGAATGCCAAGACCCGTAGGGTAAGTAGCCTATTTTTTGCGGTGAATACAAGCTGTCTGTCAAAGGTCTTGCTCATAACTTAGATGCCACAAGGACTGAATAATTGCTCCAAAATCAACATTGTTGGGAAGAAACCGAACGATGACTCATTTGCTTCACTTCGCAGGTTATAAGAAGCTTTAATATATCTGCCAAGACGATTTTAGAGCTTAGCGAATGGTTTCTGTCGTTAGCACATTGCGATTATCAACAGCTCCAAGACCCGAAAGCGCATCAATCCCAGACCTCCAACTTGATTTTATTAATCGATTCCTACGTTGGATAATATGGATCCACCCAAGAAAGAGGCTATTTTCAACGAGCGCTTCGTCAAGGTCATTTGCGTTGGCGCTGGTGTCTCTGGACTTTGCTTAGCTTACAAGTTAAGGAGGTCATTTCAGAACTATTCATTGACTGTAGGTACAGCGAATACATAAAGGGGCTGTACTGACACACGAGAAGATCTATGAGAAAAATCCAGAAGTCGGAGGCACTTGGTATGAGAATACTTACCCCGGCTGCGCCTGCGATGTCCCCTCACACAATTACACGTATTCCTTCGAGCCAAAGGCAGATTTCTCCTCAGTCCTCGCTAACTCAGACGAGATCAAAGAGTATTTTGAGGGCTTTGCTGCGAAGTATGACCTGCTCAAACCCATCAAAACTCAGCACCAAGTTGTCGAGACATCATGGGACCAACCTAAAGGCCAGTGGAATGTCAAGGTTACTGATTTGAAGACTGATACGACGACCGAGGACTGGTGCCATATTCTCATTCATGCGACCGGGTACTTGAACAAGCCAGCGTGGCCATCTGTGCCAGGACTCGAGAAGTTCAAGGGCCCCAAACTTCACAGCGCCAAGTGGGATAACAGTATATCTCTTGACGGCAAGGATATTCTGTTGGTAGGGTCCGGCGCATCGAGTGTCCAGATCCTTCCCACAATCCAACCTCGTGTCAAGTCCGTGAAGGTCTTTGTTCGAACGCCGCGATGGACTCTACCCTCTGTCAACTCAAAGAAGGGCAAGTTTTCTCCAGAAGAGATTGAGAAATTCGTCAGCGATCCAGACTCGGTTATGAAGCTACGGTTAGAAAATGAAAGGACATTGAACAGCTTCTTCAGTAAGTCGCGCTAATTACGAGAGGTTCTTTTCTAATCGAATATTAGCTATGTACATGAAAGGAACTGTTCTTCAGAAGCAAGCTCGCGAGCATTTGGAGAGTGAGATGAAGAAGGTCGTCATTGATGAGGAAGTTCAAAAGAAGCTTGTTCCCGACTTTCCGGTCGGATGCAAACGGATTCTACCTTCTGGGGACCAGTTTCTCTACGTAAGTCAAGTGGTACGTTGATATAGCCCAGGTCTGATAGAGCCGCAGGCAATCGAGAAAGACAACGTCCAAGCGATCTACTCTGGTGTTAAAGAGATCACCGAAACAGGTTGTATAAGCGACTGTGGACAACATTACGAAGGCGATGTCATCATTGCAGCCACTGGCTTCGACACATCGTTCATTCCTCGGTATCCCATTCATTTCAAAGGACACAACCTCCAAGAAGACTGGAGCACATCTATTACAGGCTACATGGGAGTCGGCATCTCCGAGTGTCCCAACTCATTCACCCTCGCAGGTCCATGGTCACCAATCTCCAACGGCCCCGTCATCGCTCCCATAGAAGCTCAAGCGGACTTTGTCTGTGCTTTTATCGACAAGTACCAAACAGAACCCGGCATGCATAGCATGAGTCTGAAGGCAGCAGCATGCTACGATTTCAAGAGCTACATGGCGCAAGTTACCCAGAAGATGGTATGGTCTGATAACTGCCGGCACTCACATAACATCAAGCCGAACTGGGGTCAGTCTTCAATCACGTGGCCTGGCTCTACGCTACACTACTTGGAGGCGATGCGAGAGCCTCGCTTTGAGGATTATGACTTTGAGTATAGTGGGAATAGGTTCGCGTGGCTAGGTAATGGGCTTTCTCAGACCGAGTGGGATCCTACGGCTGATTTGGCATATTATGTAAGAGATGAGGATGATGGAAGGCATTTGAGTAGAGGAGCAAGGACAAGAGTCATTTCGAAGAGTGGAAGCCAGCCGCTGAGAGAACTTCATCGCCAGGCTAAGCTTGCCGCAAAGAGCTAGATAAGTGTCAAGGCAATCTACAGCATGTCCTCAAACCAATAAACTGTCACAAGTTTCACGCTGAAGTTAAAGTAACAAAATTTGCGATCTGAATGGAGTGTGTTTCGCTCCGATATGGCCAGGGGCCAGAATATCGTTGTCGTGGCAGTTGGTTGAACACAGTAATGACTTGTGATGGAGCAGCAAGTAGCCAGAAGATACACAAGAAGCCAGAGAGGACATTCCATGTCCATACAAAGATGATTGGCTGACCATTCGCTTGGGTAGCTCTAAGAAAGCCACATCAATGAGATGATATTGAGCCAGTTGTGACAGAGCGGGACGATTGCCAAGCCGCGCTATCGTTTCGCTTCCTATTCACTTAAACGCCACCTTTCACTAGTCAAGCATATACGAGCGGGGATGATACAGTTGCTTCAACGGTTCTTTTGGATCTGACATCTCATAAAACGGGGTTATCATCATCTCCATTTGCAACGTGCCACGTCAGAGCTCCGTGATACGGCGGCGACAAAAGACGAGGAGAATTACAGTTCCTAAGAGAAGGTAGCGAGAACAAGATAACGAGATATTGAACTGAAGCGCACTTGAATAGGACTGAACCGGTATTCTGCACTTGAGTCCTTGACCAGGAGTCAATGCATTTCAGTGCAGTTTTGCCTTTGCCCTACTTAAATCCCACGACCCAGGACAGCCAAAACGGTCGGAAAGCCACTAGGGGCACTAGCAACGACCACTTGTCCATCGCCACTATGAACAGTGCACCTGTCAGTTGTCATTCCTAATATCTTCTCTCCACCCGAACCAGCCAAAGCGTCAGACAGCTGACTTTTCTTGCCGTCCGCACATGTCATTCTTATCTCTACTTTATATCCCAACAAGATCCTGGTGATCTTCATGAGTTTACCGGAACGTCCTTCGTCGCCCGTAGCCGAGCCTAGCTGAGATCGAGCAGCGGCGCTAACATCCCTGTTGTAAGCCAAAACCATTAGTGAGTTCAATGTGAAAGTGTTGATAACTCACCAGAAGCCCCGGTCAACGTCGAATGCTTGCATGCCTCCAGCCCTGAGTGAGAGAGTGACATCTGGATTGGCAGCATCAACCACCTTAGTGTTGTAGAAAGGATCGTGATCGAGATGGGGAAACCCAAGGCTTGCCCAGGTAGCTGTCTTGGCGTTGGCAAGATCAAGATCTAACTCAACCTCTTCGCGGCCGCCGTCCTGAGCACCGACCCAAGAGTCCACTCTCCGGTCGATGCCGTTGATTGAGTAGAGCGGTCGATAATAGACCTGGTCAGCAGGAACCACTAGAGGAGTCTGTGCGCGTCCCATGGCAGATGGGATGTCCATATTAGAGCATGGCATGTTGCTCCTATCACAGCGTCATGCACGCTTAGTAGCCGCAAGAGATGGAACGGGTTGAAAAAGGGTCTGCTTACCCAAGTCTGAGCGTTGAGGTATCCCGTGCCAGATCGAAGGCAGCCAAGACTAATCCAACGCTGCTTGATGTTTTAGTGGCGGCAAGGGCGTAATCCGATTCGAGCCGTTTCTGCTCGCTCTTGGCCCACGCATAATAGATGCCGAACTTGTCACCCCACGCTTCGAAGTCGGTAAGCTCAGATCCAGCCAGAAGTGCACCCTTGCTGTACAAATCGAGGTCTCGCAAGTATGCCTGTGCACTTCTGTCCTTCGACTTCTCAACTTCGGAGCGGAGTTTTGAGACTGAGCCAGTGACATCAGATGCAGTCATGGCCTACGTCGACGTCAGTATCTTGCAAGAACACATGGGGGATAGTCTATAAACTTACATCATCATGTATAGATTGTAGATACCTGGCTTCATGTTAGTTGCATGATCCCTCACGGATACAAGGTAAAGGCGGAACACATACTTGTGACGGGAATCGAAGTAGCTTTCTCCATCAGATGTGTAGAATGGAGATCGGGTATTCTGCAGACAGTCGGTTCGGCGGAATATGTGGTCGTTAGTGATTTGTTGAGGAGCAAACTCTCCCGCAGGGATATCGAAGAGGCCCGGAGAGGCGACGAAAATCGCTTTGGTAGAGTTGTCCAGGTCATCTTGCGTCGTCATATGGGCCTGCAATGCAATCGCATAAGCCTTCCAAACAAGTTTTGATCCGCCATTTGCGAAGAGAGTGAAGTTTCGCTTGCTAGCAGCTAGGGTTGAAGTGAGCCGCATGTTGGCTGTCCCCACCCAACATAAAACGTAGGCTGCTGCGTAGAATCTGAATCAGTCGATTTGGGTCAAATTTCCAGACTCATTACAGCGTGAATGATGAGCAAGCTGCATTATTTATTTATCGAGCATGCGAGAACTAAAGTAAGTCCCTTTTGAAATTGCTGAAAACAACCCAGAAAGGCTGTAGGAAGGGTAACTATAGCACCCCATCTATTGGATGAGGCTTGATTATGTCATCTATGGTTCTTATATTGTCTCTATTTGTAGGAGATGTGAAATGGGGATCAAATTTAGTGTGAAACGCCTATGCCGGAATGCCTTTCATTTTACCAACTATGTGATCTATCTGAGAAGCTACGTGCCGTGTGTGATAAGTGGCGGTTCGGTTACTATTGTCACGGAGAGTGGCTGGCTCTATCCACTTGTGGCTGCCATTTATCATTTTATGTAATGGGGTACATTTAAGGAGTAATAAATCATGTTAGAAGTATACATTTCACTCCATACTCCAACTTAAGTCACAGGACCGAAGCATTTGGTCATTACCAGCTCCCGTAGTCGATAGCTCGGATCTCAACTAGACTGTCTCACTTAACGAACTCCGGAAGAAAACGCTTCCGAGAGGTCAAGCCGTTTACTAATAACGAATGATTCCTCTTTGGGCTTCTTAGCCAGCCTTTGAGAATACAATCAATCATTTCTCTGCCGTTGTCACGTCCTCACGTACTCATTATTGACCATTCTCAGTTGTACCGTCCATCTCATGACATGCTCCGACGAATAGAAGCACGCCAACATCTTGTAACAACTGTTCGTGCCGTTGAGGCCAGAATGATAGTTTCTTGGTGATGTTTTTGGTGTGGTAAAGTGAGCATGTAGATCGCATAGTAGATCACTTAGGTGTAACAACCTGACTGTCTTCAAGCCGGCTGACCGCATTCGCCAAGCTAGGGACTGCGTACCACAAGCCATCTTAGCTTACATAGAGATACACGTTGCAGTAATCGTAACGAAGAATCTTCACTTATATAAAGGTCGATGGCCTCCCCAAGTTCTGAGTCTCACTCAACAGTTCACCAAACACTACAAGAACACCAAACTGCAAACACAAACTCAATATTCTTCCCCCTTCTTAAACCAATCACAGCTCTCTACCCGCACCATGTCTGAAGAGAACCAGCTCTTTTGGAAGGCCTACGCCTCAACCGTCAAGAACATCATGGTCAGCGGCCCGGTTGGTGACAACACCAGAGTCTACATCGCCGCAGCCAATACTGCTGGCATCTCCGGTGGCAAGGACATTCCCGCTGTCTGCACCAACTGGGGAGTCTACCAGTATGCGGACTTTCTGTTGGATCCGACCAACCCCAACTTTGTCGCCAGCAAGGTCTCGCGCTACTCTGAAGCGCTGAACATGACCCTGCAGACCCTCACTCCGGTATGCTTTCTCCCCAACTCCAACTCACTCCTCATTGACTAATTGTGATTGTTACAGGGCGCTGGTGGTGACAACTCTCCCGATGCCTGGGACAGACTCAACAAGGCCAAGGAGAGATTGGCTATCCTTCGCTCCGAGATGGAGGACGCAAGGAAGCAAGCCATGCAGGACTTCAAGGACGATGATAATCCTGACAAGCCCAAGTCATTCGCCCAGTGGGCTCCGCTCAACGCCAATGCTTACCTGGTCGCCTTTCAAAACTGGTATGAGCCCTAACAACATTGAGTGCATCGACAGCTTCTTACTGACATCCTTGCCACAGGGAGGCTGCCACCAATGAAGTTCAAATGAAGACCAATGCCATTGGTGGCGCTGGCTCTGCTCTTCTTGCCGAAGCTATGAAGAGTGCCGCTAACGGATCCAACACTCTCACTGAAATCAAAGGGTACGCGTCTACACTGTTGAGCTCTTAGTGCCTCAGACTAACAGATCTCTATCAGGTACAACATGAAGGCTAGCTTTCAGTCAGTCACCTACGATGCTGCTGGAAGACCCATCCTTCCTGACCCGCTTGAGACCCAATACGTCCCTCAGTACTCCATCTCGGGCTACGCCCAGATGCTTGATGGCTGGGTTGGCTTCTCGAACAAGAAGCCGGATGAGTTCGGTATCAGTCTCTCTACTGGCCAACAGTCTTCCTTCAAGGACATTGGCTTCACTGAGGCTCAGGGCAATGCCTCCTTCAGCCGCTTCCCCGTCTTTGACTTCTATGCCAGTGGAGGTGGACGTGTTGAGCATTCCAACTTCAACATGAGCTCCAACGCGAAGGACGTCAAGGTTGCTCTCAAGATTCAGCACTACAAGACCGTCCCATTCGAGCCTGGCTCCTGGTAAGTAATCCCACTTGCTCACCAACCATCATCTAACTCCATACACAGGAACGTCGATGTCAAGAGCCTCATGGCTAAACTTGGTGCTAAGCCGCCTGCCATGTTTCAAAAGGTCCGCCCTACGCAGATGCTCGTCGCTCAAGGTGTCAGCATGGAAATCAGCTTCAGCGGTGACGCCAAGACGGCTTTTGACCAGGACTATAAGAAGACGGTTCAAGGTGGCGGTGGCATCAGTATTTTCGGATTCCGCATCGGAGCTTCTGGCTCCTCGTCTGAGGAGAATGGGGCCCACGGTAACACTTGGGATGCGAGCTCCGGTGTCCTCACCATCAACGCTGAGAACTCTCGCGCATCCGCCAATGTTCTGGCTGTCATGGGTGAAATTGTCAGCGCTTCAAGTTCCTGTTGTTTCCGGAAGTTGAGGTTGATGAGGAACTACATTGCTTTCACATCGACCTGTTGGAGATTCAAAGTTAGTACGAGTTCTTATGGTAGTTTAGCTCCAGTCAGTCATTTCTGTCTCTACAGCCGTATTCGGTAGTTCAACTCAATTCACTCCTTCTTGCCTCAGTAGCCGATTTGGCTATGTTACGCGAACGTTCTTCCATAGATATTAGTTACTCAAGGCTGCAAGGAGTGCCGCCCCATTTGCGGTTGCTGCATGCCTCCAGTCTGGGCTGCTTGAGGGGATCACCATGAACTTCAACTCCCTTTGCTACTAGGTGGAGGTCCAAGCTCTATTCAAGTTTGCTGCATAAAAGCAAAGATAAAATAATTATGACATATATCTAAGACAAAACCCCGGCGCTGCACATTCTTTAGTCTTGCGGCTCGCAATTCCTGCCATGCCTTTGCATACCAGGCGGTGGAACGAATGCGACTCCCATGTCAATACAGGAGGAACATGGCTACCATTGTACAGGGACTGAAAGGTTACCTCATACATAAAAAGAATCTCATGTCTCAGTTTAGCTTATTAACGTTGGCGGAGTTGATTCATTTTTGAAAGCCATCAAAATCTCGAGTACGTACCAACCATGAGTCAGCCACCGGGATAACAAATCGGCTTTGAGTGGCTGCAGCAAAACCTTCCTCTTCCACCGCATTCACAGCTTGATCAACATCGCACATGAGCCACGTGTCAAGACCTGAAGCCCAAACAAGAACAACAAGCACGATGAAGACGCTCGGTTTGATCGGCGGCATGAGCTGGGAGTCAACTACAACTTACTACCAAGAGATCAATCGTCGCGTTCGCGAAATTCAAGGCGGCCTTCACTCTGCCCAGTGCATCGTTTTTTCCTTCGACTTTGCCAACATCGAGGCCCTTCAGCACGCGGGCAAATGGGACGAAGCTGGCGAGATGCTCAATGACGCAGCCTCCAAACTGAAGCTCGCTGGTGCAGATGCTCTGGTCCTCTGCACCAACACAATGCACTTCGTTTCTCACGGTATCGAACCCGCCTCGCAACTACCTCTCATCCACATCGTCGATCCTACTGCCGAGGCCATCATCAAAGCAGGTTACAAGTCCGTCGGCCTCCTCGGAACGCGCTTCACCATGGAGAAAGAATTTTACAAGCAGCGCCTGGTCGAGAAATTCGGGCTCAAGGTTATTGTGCCGGATGATAGCGACAGAGATACGGTGCACAACGTCATTTACCAGGAGCTCTGCAATGGGATCATTCAAGAGAAATCTCGCGAGGACTATCACTCTGTCATCCGCAGACTCAAGGCTGAGGGTGCCGAATGTTTGATCATGGGATGTACCGAGATTGGTCTATTGGTTGATGAGGCGGGAAGTGAGCTGCCGGTATTTGACACTGCAAAGCTTCACGCTATCGCTGCTGCGGACTGGGCCATGAAAGAATGATGCTTTTTTGGCAGCTGCCGCACCAAGCAATCACCATAGAGGCATCGTTGAGATCTTAGAATTTATGATAAATTGAAGCCTGAAAGATTCCTAGAATACGTGTCATCTACCTAACTGGAAGAGCCTTGAACCCCTTCGCCCGCCCATGACACTGCATCTTTGCCGGCAATGCTACAAGTAAATCATCTGTTGCAAAAACAGACTGATGAATCGGCTGTGCAACCTCCTCTCCATTGACCAACACCTTGGTGATGAAAGATGCCTCCTCTGTGATAAGACATGCCACCTGCATGATATGCTTGAAATGTCGCAAAATAACATCAGTTTGAAGTCGGCTCAATATATGCACCGTATTGGTTCGGAGCATCTGTAGCACAGCGCAGAAGTCAACAAAATAAACTGGTCCAAATCCGTTGTCCCGGCAGAAGTCTCGCAAGTTATCTTCGGCTTCCTCAAGGTTTGAGAGTCCGTAGATGGAGACGAATTTGAGGAAGGTAAGGGTAGTGATCCGATTATTACCGTCTATGATCACTTGCCGAGAATTGTGGCTCGAACAAACAGGATGGATATTTGCTACGGCGATCGGGGCAATACGGATCTCGTCCCCAGACCTGCAATTAATGATATCGCCGATCATGCCAATCACAATTTCTGGGCAAGAAAACTCCGATCGTGCCAGATCGGAAATGTCGACGTACGAGTATACCAGTTGCTGATCCTCCGAAAAATGAACGCAGCTTGCTTTATTGACAAGAGGTTGAGAAAGGAATGAAGACTCAGCTGCCAACTGCGCTGTGACATCTTCTCGTATAGTCCGGCTCGACTCTTCCAGATCTTTCGTGAGGTTGGTAAGCAGTCTCAGGAAATTATCTTTGCGCGATTCAAAGCTGTTGCGCAGTCCACAAACAGGATCCCTCAAAAATGCATGGATCTGTAAGAAGGATGTAATTCGACCTGGAGACCATCTTCCCTTGGCCGTGAAGTCTTTCAGAGCACGACCCCAGAATGTCAGACTGAGGTTCCCTTCGTGGGTTTCCGTCTCGTACGGCACAACTCGACTGATAAACTCGTTGCGATCGGCTGTGAAGTTGGCAGGCGCTCTAGGAGCGTTCATCTCAAAAATGATTGCTCGACTAAGTATCTGAGCCTGATTTTTGAGCGTGTTCATCTGCAGAGGCCAATTCTCAATTACGTCTTCAGTCTTAAGCAGCTGTAAGACAGAAGAAGCCATTATCTGTGGGATTCTGCGCCGCGGAATGAAAGACAGCATGTAGGCCATCTTGGAAGTCTCCAAGTTTGCATGTTTCTGGAACTCACTGGTCAAGGTGAGTGCCGCCTCACAAGCTCCAGCGGTGGGAAACAAGGATACAGGATCGAAAGAGAATGTACCATGTAAGATCCTCAGTAATCTGGATTCGGCAAGGTTACTGAGCACAGCCAGGGTCGGCTTCTCAATGTCTTGGTACGGAGGTCCAGGCACACCATGTCCCGCACTCAAGGTCTTGGTTCCAGAGTTGGAGCATCCGCATGCTAGGGGACCCTCTGAGGATGAAGAGTACGCAGAGTCGTCACTTTGTCTCCTAGTGTATGGAGGGGTTGGACAATCAATTGAACTAACAGAGGCAAGCGAGGATGACGTTCGTTCTTTGCGCAGCACGATGCGTAAACAGTCGGCTAGCTTCAAATATTGATCCAACGTATTATAAGCCTGCACCGACAAACGGATCACTCGCTTAGGGTATGAAGGCCAAGAGTAAACCGGAATAACAATGCCATGTTCTTTCCAGAGAGCTTGCTGAATGGGAAGCATGCCCTCCTGCTCAGGCCCTGGAGAGTCTGGGAGCGGTATTGTCGCCATAGCAGCGATCATACTGTCCGGGCACGGAATATTCACGCCGATGGCTTTGCAGACAATTCTCCGGGCCAAGACTGCGAGGTCGTGGTTACGGCTCGTCAAGTCGCTGTACCCGCCTGGCATGACCGTGTTGAGATGGTCGATAGCGGAGGGAAGGGAGAGCATTGCGGAGGGGCAATGGGTCCCCATCCATCCGAAACTGTGCTCAAGTACAGAGTGCTTGGACTTGCCAACGACATACGGTGATCTGCCAATCACCAACGGCTTGATCTTATGAGCGCGATCTCGCCGAACGTGGAGGAAGCCAATTCCTCGTGGTGCGCACATCCATTTGTGACAGTTGGCGACGTAGTATGCGGCGTTGATATCCTCGAGGTCCAAGTGAATCATGCCAGGCGCATGTGCTCCGTCGACCAAGGTGTCAATACCGCGGGAGTCAAGCTCCTTGGCGATTTGTTTTGCTGGAAGCACGAGACCAGTTCGGCTTGGGATGTGGTCGATGACTGCAAAACGCGTGCGAGGCGTGACGCCAGCAAGGATGCGCTGCATCACGTCTTCGGGGCCTGTGACTAGTAGGGGTACGTCGACGACAACGATATGAGCGCCGTCTCTCTTGGCAACATGGTCAAGCACCATCCGCACAGAGCTGTATGCGACATTGGTGGTCAATATCTCATCATCTGGATTGAATCGCAGACTCTGAATGACAACGTTCATGGCGTGGGTTGCACCAGGAAGCAGAAAGATGTCTCGATAATCGACGTGTAGGAAGTCAGCCAGGGAGCGTCTGCTGGCCTCCAAGCCGGAGACGTATGATCTTTCGAAGAACTCATGGGGGTTTTCTTCAATGCGTTGCCGGATGTTTCTCTGCTTCTCGACAACGGATTTTGGACAGGACCCGAAGGCACCATTGTCAAGGTAAATGATGTCCTTGTGGATCTGCCACTCTCCGAAACTTTGGAGATGGACTGCCATAGTTTCTGAAAGAGTCTCTGCACACTGATCGGTCATAGAAAAAAGGGATTTTGTCTGGTCATCCATGATTGACTGCGGCAAGCCAGGCTCAAAGATAGATAGATGGTTTATGTTTGTTTAACTATCAGAAGGATATCGGTGAAGGACGCAACAACAATCGTTCATTTTTGTTCCTCATGCATAACCCCCATCAATCCCAACCCTAATGACGCGGCTCTACGAGACGTAAGGGCAGAAAAAGAAAAGAGTGACTTGCTCATCATAGCCAAGTCTTACCGCCCTCATACGTGCATGGAGCAGAGCCTACGTACCAAGCCACTGACGGTGATGCAGGTTATCATTTCGCTCTCCGTCAAGACCAAGACTTCCCGAGTAGTTGATTCGCGCTGATTTGAGCTGACATCCCGGTGATCATTAGCCTTTACTCTTTGCTAATGTCGGTCTTACAGTTCCATCTCTCCCGGCGTGCAGTTGCGGTCGGACCCCGAATGGTATTCGAAAGCAAAGAGGAGGTGCTGAGACTGTTCCTTGGACAGATCTGCATATACACACCTTGCATGCGAACTTGTCAAGAACTGATTGGCCCAATGAGGAATATAAGACACCGACACCCGACTCAGATTACCGATAACCAGTAACTGAGACAATTGCCGCCTCACGGGGAGGCGGGCGACGCCGATAGTGTCTGTCTCACTGGGACGACAAGGCTATGGGCCCAGCCGCCTAGGGCCGGCTGCCGCGGTATGGTATTGCTGAGGCCGACGGTCCGAACTGAGACATCCTTGTCTCAGACAATCGGCCAATAGTTGGAAAATCAGCCAAGCTTTTGGTGATCGCTCACCTCAACAGCTCTGTGCGGGAACGAAACCAGTGCCCAACAAGGGGACGATCGCGATGGGCTTGCTTATAGGGCTGGCTGAGCTGAGACACGAAAACACAATGTTTCAATAAGCCTGTCATAACCCTGCTAGGGGGTGTCACAAAACGTCTGACGCGAAGATCTGATTTTGTATGGTGAATTTGGATTCCCGCGTCAGACGTTTTTTGACATTCCGAGGCCCTGCTGGTGATCAGTAACTAATCTAAAACGGCTAGTTATACCGCGGGTTGATTTGATACCGTCTTTAGTGTCCAGACAGACACCCTGCTCTTTCGAGAATGGAACCTCTGGCCGGAAATGCACCATTCCAATGTCAAGTCCAGGGATACCAAAAATGCTCCCTGACGTTGATCTCCTGAACACATTGAATCAGGGTTCAGGGGCCGCGTACACAGCACAAGGGACGATCGGCGACAGCCAAACACTCACTAGCGGTCTGACCGCTGAGCGATCAAACGTGTACCGAGACGGATACGTATGATGTGACTGCTGTGTACAACGGACGGCCAGTCTGTTCCGACTATCATTCGATTCTATCTTTCCATATGTTTACCAAGAGCTTGTTTCCACCAAATACAGCGGAGTGCCAAAACAAGTTCACTAAGTACACTCCAACATCCTTACATCACCAACACAATGCTTTCCCATCGCGCCCAGAAAAGTCTGAACTGGCTGGCCGAAGAGATTCCTTCTGTTCCAGTATGGCCGGCGGACGTACTTGCCATGAACTCAGCAGAGAACTGGCTGTGCCGTCCAGATCTTGTTCCGCTCATGAAGAAAGCCATAGCGGAAAATCTTGAACCCTCGCACCTCTCATACTCGAAGAACCTCGGCGGGCCGCCAGATCTTCTCGAGAATACAGCTTCTTTCTTTAACAGATTCTTCAATCCACGAAGTCCTGTACTGCCCAGCCATATCGTCTGTGGTGCTGGCGCTGGGTCCATCCTCGACTGTCTTGACTTTTCACTCAGCGAGCTTGATGAAGGCATGCTGATTAATGCTCCCTGCTGGGAGGGCTTTGGGATAGCAAGTAATTTGCGAAATGATGATCGGCTGATACCAGTCATGATACCAGTTGGGATCTCATCCCCAGAGCAGCTCATCAAGCTTTATCTCAAGGCTATGGAATCTGCGACATGTCGCATACGTGGTATCATTGTTTGTAATCCCATGAACCCTTATGGGCACATCTATCCTACCAGTTGGCTGGAAGCAATCCTTCAGTTCTGCGAAGAGCAAGATATCCAGTACATCGCGGACGAGATATATGGCATGTCAGCGTGGGAGCCACAACAAACAAAACCCCCGAAGCCGTTTTCTGAGAAAGGGCCAATTATTTTTGAGTCCCCAGAGACAAAGTTTACCTCTGTCTTATCTCTGGATATGAAACGAATTAGAGTAAATCCTGCTCGCGTGCATGTTGTCTACGCACTGAGCAAAGACCTGGGTAGTAGTGGTCTCCGACTTGTACGAATATCGTCCCAGCCTCAAAGTATGTTGACTAACATTTTATAGGGCTTCCTCGTGACCCAAAAGAACCCCGAGCTTCGCAATGCAATGGCCGTTCTGAACAGGTACCGAGTATCCAATGCCACATCTGTGATTGCCTCCAATCTCTTCTCGGACCTTTTAGTCCTAGAGCACATTCTCGTTCGCAACAGAATGCTTCTCCGCAATGCAGCAGAGCTCGTTGCAGATTTTTTAACATTCCACCGTTTTGCCTTTTATCGCCCAGTAGCAGGAGTCTTTATATGGACTCGTCTCGGTGGGGAGACAGCAACAGAGGTTTCGGATGCAGAGCTGATGGAGGACTTTGCATCAGCGAAAGTTTCTGTTGCTAGCGGTGTGCCCTTTCATGCTAGAGATAGAGGATGGTTCCGAATCACCTTTGCACTTCCTCGTGAGCAATTGCTCGAAGGACTGCGGCGCATAGAGAGGGCGATGGTTTTAGAGCGTACATGGAGACCTTCGAATGACATGGAAGTCGTGGGGGTTGTGTCTACCCAAAGGATGAAGCCCAAGGGCGCTGGATGCATGGTCATGTAGGATGCGTGTTCGACGTTGATCATTAATACTACCATATTTGTACTGAAAATCGTGGGCATTGAGCGCATCTTGTTGAGATACGATGATTCACTCCAGTAAAGTCTCCAATTACTTCCAAATATGTCCAGGAGGTAGACTATGCGCGAAATAAGACGGGTTAATCCAATAATCTCAATCTGCGGTATGTATAAATTCCAGTTTTTTTGCCCATACATCTACAAGTTCAGAACGTCTCCGGCTTGCCCGCCCATCTGTCTCCAAAGTTTCCTCCGTTCATCGCGACCGAGTTTCTTCCCTAGATCAATCTGAGCCTGGGAGCTTAATGACCTGCTTATCTCCCTTTCCAATTCCACTGTTCAAACATCATCAGCTACCAAATGATTCCGGGTGATACTACATCGGGGACAATTGACTTACTGTTAATATCTACAACGGCAATTTTCCCGGTATAAAGTGAATGTAAGACGTTGGTGCTCTTGTCAGTACTCGCATCGCCAACAGCATAGATTCCAGGCACATTTGTACGCATGCTTATGCGATCTACTTGCATCGTGCCATTAGCCATACTGACTCCGAGCATTTCTCCAAGCGGAGACCTTTGCTCGCTACCGAAGGCTGTAAAGAGTACCTGACGATCCATTCGCCCAAAGTCGTCGAATTCAACCCTGAAGAGATCATATTCAGGTACCATCGGTAGGCTCGGATCCCTCTCGTGTGCCCCGCCATCTTGTAACCTAGTGATGCGAGTTATGGTACGATTGTCGACTTTGATGTTCCTTCTTCGAATATACTCAGACGAGTTCTCAGCAAATTGCTTGTCGGCTTTGGAACGGTATTCGGGCGTATCGGTGCCATTGGCGAGGATCACAATGTCGGCGTTCAAAGTGATAGCCTCGGCAGCTGCCTCGATAGCCATGTCAAGAGGACCAAGAATGCCCATTGACTGATCGGCATGCTCGATCCCATCGCAGTAAGGACACCAGTAGATACCCTTCCCGAAGTTCTCTTGCAGCCCAGGTGTTTCCGGGAGGAGGTCTCGGAGACCAGTCGCCAAGACGACTTTCCTGGCGGTATAAGTAGAATTTGTACCATCTCGCAATGTACATGAAACGTTGAAGAAAGTGTTGTTTGCTTCAGGCTGAACTCTGGTCACAGTTCCGTTCATTGCACTGACTGTCGGGTAACGGGCAATCTGCTGCATGGCGGACCATCGATAATACGCCGGCGTTACACCTATATTCAGTCAGAAGATAGCTCAGTAGCGCTGTCAGAAAAGGCCACAAACCATCAAAACCAGCAACGTCGTGCATTAGTCGCGTTGGCGCATTGCGATATTGGGCAGAGTCGATCATCAAAGCCTTGCGGCGAATGCGTCCAAGGGAGCTGAGAGCACCGAGCCCTGAAGGCCCGCCACCTACGACAATAACTTCATAGTCTGTTGTGAGGGATGACAGGTCGGGAGTAGGAGCACAGGTAGCTGAGCGCAGGAAGAAAGCAAAAGTGAGCAGGATAACAGACTTGAGCCACATCTTGACGGTTTATTTCGAAAGCTGTGAATGTTGTCTCCAAAAGTTCGAGCCCTTTCTCGATAGCTTTTCCAACGCTGTGTCTAAAATTGTAGCTCCCATGCGCTTCTCGTATACGTCACAGGCTCAACAGTACCAATTGAGGCTTGCCCTCATTTACGTTCCCTTCGCCTCCTGGGATGCGGCATACCAAAGACCGGTTACTCAATATTACGCGCGGACACCAATGTCTCAGTTGAAGGGACACGGCTGAAAATGTGATATTGTGCCGAGTGCAGATCTTAAGATAAGGGTGCTGAGACATGTCATAGCTGAGGCCTGGGTCAGTGACACAGAGTAAGCGCCCGGAAGTCGGCGAGGCTGAGACAGACGGGATGATCAGTACTGCTGTGTACTCCGTATCTACACCAGGATGCCGGAATGCGATGACCGCGAGAAGGAGAGAAGTAGGTATGCATCTCAACTTGTGATTTTTGGTAATGTCGATCATGGAAGTATACTTGGGTGACATGCGCACCCATACAAGGGTGAAATGGGCTCGTACCTTGGACCAGGTCAGCTTTTCTCGAGGATCAAAAGTATTTTCCCTTCCTTGTCTTTTCTCACAATTGTGCTAAAGACTTCCATCCGCATTAGCTTTCAGTTGGTGGTGCCAGGAACAATCCTTGCTGATGTATCAGTGCGTTTTGTTCCCTGTTGAGTCTGTTGCTTGTATCAGCCTACCAACGACCGCGTTAAATCCTTTATTTTCTCATTCATTTTCTTTAACAAAACCTGGTGCTTAACTGACTTTCTCATATCTTTCTTTATTATCTATTGTTATATCATCGTCTCACAATTTTCCCTCTTCTTGTCATTCAGACACCATGTCTGAACGCACACCACTTCTCGGGTCTGATCATGAGAACCAAAACTATGGATCATCCTCTCGTGTTACAGCTGAGAATTCTCAGCAGGATGGAGAAGTAGCAATCATTTGTAAAGAGCTGTCCTTCGCAAGACTCGCCATGATCATGAGCACAGCCTGGCTTGGCGTCTTTCTCGGAGCAGCTGATACGACCGTTATCGCTACACTGTCTGCTCAGATCTCCAGCGAGTTCAACTCTCTGAGTCTTCTATCCTGGCTTGCCACAGCATATCTGATAGCTAATGCTGCCAGTCAGCCAATATCAGGCCGTCTCACTGACATTTTCGGTCGTGGGCCTGGCTTGGCATTCAGTAATATTGCTTTTGCTGCGGGAAACCTCCTATGCGGCCTTGCTACTAGCCAGAAGATAATGATACTTGGAAGAGTCATCTCTGGCATTGGTGGCGGAGGCCTTATGAGTATACCAACTTTTCTAGGCTCAGACCTCGTCCCTCTTCGGAAGCGTGGACTAGTGGGAGGTATTGCCAATATCTGGTATGCTTCCGGCGCTATGGTCGGTGCTGTATTTGGTGGCTTCTTAAACGACTATACTAGCTGGGGATGGAGAATGGCCTTTCTCATTCAAGTCCTTCCTTCTCTCTTCTCAGCTATCATCGTGTACAGCTTGATCAAAGTTCCACCCAAACAGTCTGACAAGTCATACATCAAGCGTATCGACTTTGGCGGCGTCTTTTTGGTTTCCTCTTTCCTGGCATCCCTCGTGTTAGGTCTGAGCTCTGGAGGAAACATAGTCCCGTGGCTGCATGCCTTGCCTATAGCAGCCATTTCACTCTCGATTTTCTTATTCTCAGCCTTTGTCGTCTGGGAACTTAGAGCTTCTCAGCCGATTATCCCTGTCCGGCTTCTTCTCAACCCGACAGTCCTTGCTTCTTGCTTGGCTAGTGTCTTTTGCTCAGCCATTGCTCTGACCAGCATCTTTTATGTCCCTCTCTATCTTCAGGCTCGTGGGGACTCCGCTACTAACGCGGGTTTGAAGATATTACCGGCATCGATTGGCACATGTCTTGGAGGACTCGTGCCCGGCTACCTCATGAAGAAGACGGGCAAGTATATAGGGTTGGTGGTAAGCAGTATTCTTGCTTTGATCATAGGCACTGCCTTATTCGCAATTCAGAATGATGCTACTCCATCTTGGATGACTTGCCTAGCCTTCTTTATTGTTGGCCTCGGTTACAATGCCGTCTTTAGTATCACGCAAGTCGCGTGCGTAGCGGCAGTAGGTCACGCACAACAGGCCGTTGTCACATCCACCACATGTAAGACCTTCAGCTACCTTCGAGAGGAAACTTACTAACAATCTATAGACCTTGCACGAAGCTTAGGCGGTACCATTGGAATAACACTTGCCTCCGTCTTTTACCAATCGAGCTTAAACATGAGCTTGTGGGCACGGTTCGGCCATCAGCCTAATGCGGCGGATGAGATTCGGCGTATCAAGGATGACTTAACCGAGATTCATCATCTGCCAGAGGGCTGGTACAAAGGAGTAATGGAGTCACTCATGCAAGCTTTTGGACATGTTTGGTTGATGATGCTGGCTTGGGCAGTACTAGCCTTGATGTCTATCTCGCCTATCAAGCAGCATAAGCTTTTCAGTACGTTGGATAGGAAATGAGCAAAGTTTAGATTTTAAAATGGAACAGAATGTAGCTCGAGGTTATCCTTATCGCTGAAGCAGTCATCAAAGCATCAAAATCATATGTCTACATATATACTTCAAATATTATATACTATGATGAACTCGATGTTCGGTTTCCCGCCACAAGTCCATCATCATTCTCCATCTCCTTCCAAGCACTCTCCAAAGCGTGAACCTTGACACTGACCTTGACATCCTCCGGCAAGTCAGTCGCGCTGAAAATCATGAGCGTCAATGGCTCTGTGGAGAAGAAGGTGTTGGTGACACTATCGACACCATCGTTGAGGAAAGCCTCATAAATAGACCTGTCGATAACACCGGTGAGACTCCAGGTGCCGTTCTCGGTAGCAAGACTGCCAAGGGAGGTCTTATCAGTGTAGAAGATGTTGTCAAAGCCCTTGACACCACCGCGATCGAGGAAGAACACGGGATCGCCGCCGAGGTAGTATCCGCTCTTGATGGCTTCGTTGGTAATGGGGCTTGAGAACGTCCAGTTCATAGAAGAGGTTGAGGGAATTCCGCTGTCGGGAATGCCAGTGACGTTGACTTCCCAGTAAATAGCGTTGGACTCAACATCAGAGTAGTCAACAATGAGTGTTCCATTGTCAAAGCTGCTGTTGGAGGCGAGCTCGCGACCCAGCACTGGGCTGAGATCATAAGGCTTGGAGACGAGCTTCCAACCAACGCGCTTAGCCTTGGTGAGGTAGTTCTCACGAGGGAGACTCATGGCGCTTCTCCAGCCCTCATCGCCTGTAGGTACAACGCTTGTGTACTGCCAGTTGGAAGCCCATGCAATGGAAACAGGATACTCGTCCTCCGAGAGACCATAAAACCACTGGCCAGCGTAGTTGTCCTTGCCAAAGTCCGCAATTCGTGCAGCAGCGTCAACAGCCTCAAAGTGGGTGCCGTTGAAGGTACCAGGGAAATACTCTGTGATAGAACCTCCCAACGGCGCACCGGGGTTGATGCTAATGGCCATGAGCCACATATCATCCTGCTTCTTACCGTCCTCATCCACGTAAGGCATGGGGATCATGTTGGGGCACTCGTACTGCAGACCGAGAAGGCCGTGGTGGGAGAAGTTGCTGGTAGGTGACCAGTCTTTGAGATTGTCAGACTCAAAGATACCGATCTTGAAGTCTTGAGGGTAGGCAACGACCATGATCCATGAGTCGTCGTAGCGAATGACTTTGGGATCGCGGAACTGAGTAGATGTGCTGTTGATGACGGGGTTGTTGGCATATGGAGTGAAAGTGTAGCCTCCGTCTCGCGAATAGGCGATTGCCTGGTCTTGAACGGTAGGTGATGACAGGGTCTGTGTTTGGTTAGCGGTGCTATCAACCGACTACTATAAGCTACTCACGTAAATCGCAACGACACCATTGTCCTGGTCAGGGAAGAAACCCGATGTGTTGTTAACATCCACAACAGCACTCCCAGAGAATACATAAGTGTCCTTCTCCGGCGGGAAGAGCGCAATAGGCTGATTCACCCAGTGGTACAAGTCCTTTGAAGTTGCATGACCCCAATGCTGGTTACCCGCGACTACATCAGTGGGATTATACTGATAGTATAAATGCCAGAGGCCATCGGCATCGCGGAACATGCCATTGGGGTCATTCATGAAATGTTGGGGAGGAGAAAAGTGAATTTGAGGACGATATGTGCCATTGTAATCGCCAGTGATAGGTGTTCCAGTTGGTACAGAAACAGTAGTGGAAGACTGGGCGGTGCTGAGCTGGACGAGACCAGCGACGGTCGAGAACAAAAGACCTTTCATGATGATCAAGATGCAAAGCTGTATCTTGCTGAGCAATTCGAGTTTTTGAGGAGTATATGACGCTTATATACCTAAGCAACCTCATCAGCGATAACGTCCCAACGACATTGGCACCGATCCAACGGTTAGCGTTTTTCTTCCCCGCGTTCGTCTCCAGGCAAGAAACACGCCGATCTGGAGAACAAGTGATGTCAGAACCATAGGTTAATCTGGCAGTTGTGGGGAAGACATGGAAACAGGACCGACTCGGCGAAAGTAGTGTCGGACCGATAATTATCCTCATCGAATGGAAGAAAAGATTCAGGTTCTGAATGTAGATCTTGTCTTGAATGGTGTTATGCTTGGAGTTTGCTACCCCACATCAACGGCCCGACAGTTGAGATGATGGAAGTTTATCGGCGAAGTCGAATCATGGGGAAAGTTTAAGTGAGGTGAGACATGTCAAGATGAAGCGATTTATTGCCGATAGTTGAAGAATCGTGCAATAGGGAATATGAGCATGTATTCATCACAATGGTTTGATCAATTGAGCTTTTTTGGAGAATCAACGGTGAAAGAGGCCTTAAGATGCAGGGTAGTTATTTGGGTTGGTGGGGTGGACTACGGAGTACAGGGTCGGTGTTGACAGTAACATTACATTGAACCGGATACGCGGAAAGACAAAAATGCTCACATGATGAGAAATATCAGTATGCTATTTAGTAAAAAGAAAACAGAGAGAAAAATTACATGCAAAAAATATCCACAAACTCCAGGCACATCTATCCCATCCTTGTATCTCGGCCATATTGCTCCTAACGACAAAACATCCTTCATCTGCTCATCACAGCAGTATCACCCTTGTCATCGCTGAACTCCGCCTCCAGCGCTGTCAAAAATTGCTTCAATCCCTGCTTCTTCGCTTGACCGAACCATTGGAGCACCTTTGCAGTAGGAAGCTCCTTCAACTCTGGCAATTGCTCGCAGAGGTTCGCAAATTCGCCCATGCTCAATGTCTTGGTACCCGCGTGTTCCACGACATTAACGTCGTCTTGTGATTGGGCGGAAGACTGGACAAGCGCGTCGAGAATGCGGCTCGAGATCTGATCAATTGGCGCGAAGTGTCCCGTGCCATTCAGACCTGTTGGATCGGGGCGCAGGGAAATGGCTTTGGCAAGGCGAAGAAGCTCATCTGATGTGATGGAATTCTCACCAGCAGTCTCTGTATCCCCGAAGACCGGTGCTGGGCGGTGAATAAACACAGGTAATCCAGCTCGCTTCGCAGCATCACGCAACAAACCCTCAGCAGCCCACTTTGACGCGACGTATCCATCGCCGCCATCGACAGGTGGATGCCCATCTCCATACCGTTTCACAGCTCCACTGGACAACACGTGAACTGGAAGACGGCGGGGAAGCGCGAGGTGGATGAGTTCCGCGACGCTGGTAACGTTGACGGCGCGAAGGGAACGGTAGTCATCCCAAAAAGAACGATTGGCACCGCAGTGGATGATCGCGTCGACACTGTTGCTCAGACGCGTGAAGTCATTGTCAGAGAGACCCAGGTTGGGTTGGCTGAGATCTCCAGGCCATAAAGTTACTTTGTCGCTGGCCTCAATAATTGACGCGTCGCGGACGAGACAGTGTATCTCAGACACTTGAGGCGACTCGGTGAGATGGGACATCAAGTTCCTCCCCAGGAACCCAGTCGCGCCAGTGAAAAGAACGCGTAGAGAACCATTCGCCTTCTGCGACGCGACCTGCGGCATGCTCAACCATTCATCGGGAATCTTGGTCTCCCTCTCCCAATCGATATCACCACCACTGACCTCATCATTCACCAGTGCTGCCATTTCCCGAAGCTTACTGGCAGCCATAAGGTTCAAAAGTCTTAGCGACACATTGAACTCCTTCCTGATCATGCCTTGAAGCTTGATCAGAAGCAATGAGCTTCCGCCGACGTGGAAGAAGTCGGTGTCTGCTGTGACGGTAGCAGAGGCACTCGCTGGGACCAGAGTCCTCCACATCTTCGCGATCTTCTTTTGTGTCTCCGACTCAAGACTGCCCTCTCCAGCAACGGCATCATTTGCCGTAGCCAGGGTGAAGACAGGGAGAGGAAGAGCTGCGATCGCGTTACGATCAGGCTTCTGATGTGCTGTCAATGGGAAGCGATCAATTGGTAGCATCAAGGCTGGAAGCATGTAGTGAGGCAGAGGGAGTTTCGAGACGATCTTGCGCAAGAAGGACTCTACTTCAGGACGACGAAGACTCTTATCAGCGACAACGACATGCGCGATAAGGAAGCCATCATCATCGTGATCCTCATGGCGCTCCTCAGGGCATCGTAGAGTCACAACGGCATCTGACAGGATGCCCTGGGCTGCGCTCAAGATGGCACTCTCAACGTCGCCCAACTCAATGCGATAACCTCGCAGCTTGACCTGGGTACCGCCTCCAATACGACCCAAGATATCGACCATACCGTTCGCACGAAGTTTACCACGGTCGCCGGTGCGATACATGATCTTCCACTCCTTCGACGAAGTCCACGGATCTGGAATGAACTTCTCCTTGGTAAGGTCAGGACGTCCAAGATAGCCGTCTGCGACACCAGCACCTCCTACCACAATCTCACCAGGATAACCACGTGGAACCAGCTTCATGTTCTCGTCGACGATGTAAGTAGAGTAATTGGCGCAAGGGAAGCCGACTTCAGTGACGTATCGCATTTGAGCTTTGTCACCCTCAGCATAATCAGCAAACTTGAGTTCAACCCTGTTGGTGACAGTTGTCTCGGTTGGACCACAGTGATTGAAGACTCTGAGATGAGGAAGTTCAAGACTAGCGAAAGCACGAACCAGGGCTGTTGACAAAGGCCCACCCGACGAGGAAGCATTCTCCCAAGCTGTGCAGTCGAGAAGACGGTCTCGAGCAAAGCGATGCCAGATGCTATACTCAGACGGCGTGCACATCGTATACGTGATGCTGTGTCGGGCGATCATATCGACTGTGCCAAGAGGGTCGCCTCGCTTTGAGTTGGGAACGACGTAGACACAACCGCCGTTGCAGAGCGCAAGCATCGTCTGATCAATTGAGAGATCAAAACTGAAAGCGCTCTGTTGAAGGACTCGAGCAGCATAGCTGGGCTTGTCCTGCTCTTGGACGATTGCGTGTGGTTCAACGAGAGCCTTGAGACTTCGATTCGTGTGGACGACAGCCTTCGGAATGCCAGTTGAGCCACTCGTGCAAAGGATCATAGCCTTCTGACCAGGCTGCGCTCGTACCGTGACTTCAGCTGTAGAGGATCCAGCGACGGGAACGTGAATCATCTGGGCAGATTGAGTTCCTAATTGATCAAATTTGTCGGCGGTAGAGTCATCAACGAGAACTGCTTGGGGCTGAGCGACCTGTACATTGGCTGCCAATCGAGGCATTCCGATGGGAGGGTACAAGGGCACGTAGGTCATGCCTAGCTTGAGGATCGCAAGCATCGAGCAAATCCAGTCAACGCCGGTTTCTTGGAAGACACCGATGAAGTCATTCTCGGTCAAACCAGCTGAGGTCAAAGAAGCGGCAATCTCATCGATGCGACAACCCATTTGCTCGTAGGACAATGGACTCGTCTCATCGTCAAGTGCGGCCGCAGATGGGTTCTCACGGATCATGGCGTCAATGCGATGCGAGAGCGTGGCAGCGTTGGGCCAAGCATCAATCGTCGGACCCAGAGAAATAGACAAGTCATCCTTGGTCCACGGCGGCAGCGACTTGAGGACCATCTTCGAGCCAGCCTCATCAGCTGTAACCTTTCTCAAAAGATTGGTATACGCCCTGATGAGCATCTCAGCATGCTCCCCGTCGTATAGCGTCGATTGAACCTCAACACCAACTCGAACACTCCCGCCATTCTGCTCGTCAGAGTCATCAAGGATGTAAAATGCAAGATCACTGCCTTGGCGCTCTGCTCGACCAGTGCCCATCTCAGCCCTGCAGTCGCCAAGTCTAAACCACTCCTTGTGCGAAACACGGTAGTCAATCAGGACTTGCGCGACGGGTACTGCATCGCCATGACGCGTGATGCAGAGTTCTTTGAGGAGAACGTCGAGCGGAAGAACGGAGTGCTCGAGGGCCTTGTAGGTCTTTGTGCGAGTGGCTTTGACAGCATCTGAGAAGCTGAGTTTGTTGTAGTCCGTGCGATCGAAGCGCAGGAAGAGAGTGTTGACGAAAAGACCAATCGTGTCCATGAAGTCCTTATCAAGTCTGTTGGTGTCGTCCATCGCGATAAACAAGCGATCAACAGAGTCAGGCATCAGACCAAACAACAGAGTCTGTAGAGCTGCGACGTAGACGTGGAATGATGTTGAGTGATTGGCCTTGGCAAGCTTCCTGATGCGCGCTGCTTCCGAGGGCTCAAGAGTGATCTCCGCGTTGTAGCAACTGTAGTTCTCGAGTAACTTCCTGTGACTGACCTTTGCAAAGGGTAGAAGAGGAAGCGGCTCAGGCTCAGGCATGATGAGCTTGCGATAATACTCAATCGCCTTCCTCCACTCGAATGGCTTGGACAGGTTCTGCCGACGTTGCTTGGCAATGTAAGCTCGGTACTGCTTCGCATCAGGTAATGTCGGTATTGTTCCGTTGGCGTTATAGGCTTTTGCCAGGTCGCGCCAGAAGATCTCGAGGCTGTAACCGTCAAAGGCAATGTGATGGAATGCTAGGACGAGCCAGTGCTCAGTATCGGATTGGGAAAGAAGCGAGAGCTTGATGGTTTCCCAATCGCTGAGGTTCCAAGGATGAGAATGAAGCCATTCCATCTCCTGGTCAACGTCGGCCTTGCTGTTGACGTGCCGCGATGTGAGGTGGACTGTGGGCTTTGAGAGAACGCCTTGCATGGGCGTCTCGAAGGACTTGCCCTCAAACTGCGATATGGATCAGCTTCATGCTCTAAACAGAGGACATCAATTGCTCTGGGAAAAAGATTGGAGTCGCCACTTACAAAGAATCTCGTTCGTAAAACCTCATGCCTCTTCGCAACACCCTCCAACGCCCTCTCCAACTTCCCAACATCAACCCTGCCCTTCAAATGCGCCGAAATCGTAACATTAAACGTAGTCTTATCCTCCAACGCCGTAGTAAGGAACCAAAAGCGACTCTGAACAAGAGACATCTCATCAACAACCTCACTCGAACTCTTCACAATCTCCTCCCGCCTCTTCACCAATGCCGCTTCTTCATCTGCACGGGGCTTTCTAGCTGCCTCGTCTTCGAGCTCTCGCTTATGCCTGTCGTCCGACTCATTGTTATTCTTCATGTTGCTTAGAGATGGGGGGATGCTTGCCGTGTCAGCTCCCGCTGTGCTCTTTGCGGTCGTGGAAACGTCTGTCGCTGAGCTTTGCGAGATAGCGTCGGAGTCGCCGGTCACAACGTCTGAGCTAGAGCTTGAGGTTGGAGGCTCAGTGATCTTCTTGTCGCTGACTGGCTGCGCTTCATTGCTTGCCTCGTCATCATCGCGATCTAGGTCAAGAAGAGCCTTGGGAATTCGCTCCAGTGCATCGCTGGCGAGATCAAGAATTGAGTTACCGCTCAGAATCTTGAGAACAGGCATGTCGGTGTCGAGTTCCTTCAAGAACCACGATCGCACATCCACAGCAACAAGCGAATCGACACCTTGGTCCACCAAAGCCAGCGACTCGGGAACGTCAGTCTCTGCAGGAATACGGAGCATCTTCTTCAGCTTCAGAGTAAAGGCATCGGTGATGACCCTCAACGCTTGGTCCTTGCTAGTGACACGCTTCAATTGGCGACCAAGCGACACGGCAGCTGCGTTACCTGACGCATCCACATCTGCATCGCCGTCGACACGTTCAATCAACATGTTGCTGAACTTGGAGTCATGAATGAAGAATGACTTGTGCTCATCGTCAGAGAATTGAGGCATGATTCCTTGCGAGATTTCACCACCTTCAATATCCTCATCAGGACCGAAGCGCTGCCCAGCGAGAATGGCTTCTGCGATGAGCTGGTGAAGACCTTGGGCCGAGGTATTGGCGATACCAATGTCCTTGAAGAAGCTCGCGTCGTAAATCTTCTGTCGCTCAATGTAGCCGAGACCAATGAGAGCGCTGATATTGATGATGGACGCAGCGAGACCGCGCTTGCGACGGTTGTTGACGAGGGAGGCCATGAACATGTTGGCAGCGGCGTAGTTGGCTTGGCCTCGAGATCCGACGATACTAGCTGCTGAGCTGAACATGAGGAAGAAGTCCAGCTTGGTGTCGGCAAAAAGTTCATCGAGGTAGATACTGCCATTGACCTTAGGGGCAAGGACCTTGTTCAGATTGGCAGCGTCCATGTCCTTGAAGAGAACATCCTGCAGAAGCATAGCACCATTGGCGACACCAGCGATCGGTGGCAGCGTGCGAGTGATCGCCTGGTAGCACAAATGAAGCGATTCTTTGCTTGTGATGTCAAGTTTGCGAGGGACGACAGTGACGCCAGCTTGTTCCATGTTGTCAATGAATCGCTGATCAACCTTAGGATAGCGACTAGTCAGCACGACATATCGTGCTCCATGAGCGGCCATCCATTCACAGCATGATTGGCCCATCTCGCCCGACAGACCAACGAGAAGGTAAGTCTTGTCTGATCGGAAGATGTTGGTGTGATGGTCGAGAGGATGAACGCGCACTGGTACTGATGGAGTGGTCCAGTCAACGAGGTGCAGCGATTGGCCAGTTGGCGCAGTGAAGCCCTCGATGTGGTTGAGTGGGATGGTCTCACGATCGCGAGCTTCAATAACCATGCTACTAGCCTTACTCCAAGCAGCTTGGAGTGCAGCCTTCGCATCTGCTAGATCGCCCGGGCGAACCTCAACGCGGTTTCGGATCAGCGACTTCTCTATGCGAGCGTACCATGGAAGGCACTCGGCCATAGCGGACGCGACAATCGCAGAGGGACTGCTAGGAGCTGAGAAGTCGACCAGGAGCGAGACACTGGTCAAAACAGGGAGAGCCTTCCTAATAGCACGAGATGACATCTCCTGCGCAAACCAAGTGGTCTTGCCAGGGAGATCTTGAGGCTGCTGACCGTCAACGAGGCAGGCTGTAAAGTAGACACGCCAAGAGGGCGCAGGATGTGACTCGAGCAAGTTCATGATTGCAGTACGCACCAAAGGATCACCCTCATGAATGACGATGTGACTGCCCTTCTGCTGAGGTACCAATGTCGCAATCTGACCCGCGACGAGGTGCGCTGCGGTCGACAACAGAGCCAATGAAGACAGCTCCTCCGAAGCACCAGATGGAAGAGCGACGGTGAGGTCCTGGGGCGTTGTCGCTGGTGTCTCAGCAGAAGGTGTCAAGGCGAGAACCCGTTTGCCATCGGCATCGCCAACGCAAAGACGGAAGTAACCCAAGGAGCCAATCCTCAAAGCCTGGAGAAGTGACTTTCGGACGCGGACCTCGTAGCTTGGGACAGTACAATCAGTCTCAGATTGAACACGCAGAGGAGAGATCTGGCCGATGACCGGAGCTGCCAGCGCATTGGCACTGGCACTGAGACTGAATGAGGTCTTGGGCGACTGGGGATCAACATTCTCATGGATGATACGACGAATAGAATTAAAACGATGGTTCAATTCTTTGTTGACGTTCAATCGCGGCATGTAAGTCTTCTTCTCAACGACTCGCACCTCAGACTCCTGAGTCCACTGAAGCTTGTCGTTCAGATCAGCGCCATTGGCAATCTCCTCGCGCTTCCACTTGTCAAGCAGTTCAATGCGTCGCAGAGCACTGGCAACGAAAGAAGGCACCCAAGATCCATCACCAACGGTCACATTGTCAAGATCGACTGTCTGGAGGGTGATGCTAGGGTACTCTTGACGAATTGATCGCGCGAGTCCGACAACCATGTTGTTGTATGGCTGCTCTGATGCTGCGCCCTTGGTGACCCAGAGGATGTTGCGGCCACGAGCCCATAGGGTCTTTAGACCGTCTAGCTTGGGGTCTGTGACGGTGCGGAGAACGGGTTCGTCAAGTTCTGTGAGACATAGAACAGAAGAGCCTTCAGGGAATTGATCTTCAGTGATATCGTTGAGGGCTTCAACGGATTTGAAGTGGCTTGTAGTCTGGTAGAATGGCGCGACGAGAGACTTGGTCTTCCCAACAAGATCCATCATACCAAGAGACTTACCGCCGACGACAACTAAGCTCTGCTGCTTCTCAGGCACAGTGGTGAGTGGCTCCCTCAAAAGGTCGACCTTCTCATCTCTCGCCATTGAGACCCAGAGACACATAGGCTGCGTCTGATTGTGACCAACCGTGTGCGTATCGACACCAGTGAAGCCAGTCCTCTTCAGAGCTTCGTCCCACTGCTCGAGTGTCAACATGGGACCCCAAGGGCGACCATACTCAGCGCCAGACCACCAGGCAGCAAAGCCACCCATGCCAATACCCAGTCGCACGGCATCGTTGTTGATGTTCTCGAAGCCGATGAGACGACCGCCGGGCTTGAGAAGACGTCGAATGTTGCGGAGAGCTCCCTCGACATCGCCAGTCGCGTGCAGAGCCATGCCAGCCATCACGACGTGGTATGATGACTCGGTGAAGCCCTGCTCTTCGATACCGTTATTCATATCAAGAGCCTTGAAGTTAATACGACCGGAGTAGTCCTTGAACTTCTCCTCTGCTTTGTCAAAGAAGGCAGTGGAGATGTCTGTAAAGGTGTATACCGAGAAGGCACCATCAATCGCAGGCAAAGCGTGGGATGTCGCACCACCAGTTCCGGCACCGACTTCAAGGACACGCATCTGAGGGTAAATGTGCGCAAGTTGGCGCATCATGTTGTACATCTTCTGGTCACTCGCCTCGTAACGAAGAGTCTCCTCGTAGTACCGATTGAGCATGTTGTCCTTGGTAAGATACTCATGCACGTTGCCTTCGTTCGCAGGGACGACTTCAAGAAGTGCTTTAGCAGCAGCATGGGTGAGTCTGAAGTCATTCGAGTTGGCATACTCCGCAAGAAGACGGTCGACTTCGGCTTGGGTGTCCTTCATCATCTCTGGTGTCAGGAAGTGATGTTCCCCGCGACTGACGAGGCCAATAACGTGGTCGCACCATGTGAGAAGGCGCTCGAAGTGCTCTTGAGCTTCTTCGCGAGCCTTTGAGCCAGTGGGGATGAGTTCAGCGAGACGTCGGACGTAGAACAACGACAGTCTGTCAAGGTTGTCGGCTGAGCGAATCTCCGCATCAGCGACTTCTTGAGGGCGATTGACGCGCGATGCGAGAACACCATCGGGCTCAGAAGGACCGTAGACCCAAGTTGAGAAGAGAGGCGAGTCGTTGGCAGCTGTGGCAGGAGTGAAAGGTCTCATCCTAGCACCTTCGACCGCGATGTAGACTTGTTGACCATCAGGTGACAGCATCTTCATATCGCCAACGGCCTCACCCAGTGAATCCGCATCCTCACCAAGCGTGGTACTCGCTTCCCAAGCCATGGTCGCGCCCCGAGTAGCGGACGCGAAATAAGGATTGACATGGATAGCATCGATGCCAACCAGCATCTGCAGGCACCACAAACGACCATCCCCAGGCGCAGCCATGGCAGCGAGAACAGTCTGTACACCAGAGTCCATGAGGCCAGGATGAGCTAGTTCGACTTGGTCTTCCCACTCAGGACCAGATTGATCAACAATCTTTCCGATCGCAAAGTCGGACTTGCGCTCAATCTCGACAATGCCCTTGAAGGGAGGAGAGTACTGGTAACCGTGCTTGGCTAGCTCAGTGTAGAAGCGGTCAATCTCAATTGGGGCGAGATTAAATTGGCGAGCTGGGTCCTGGGCGGTCTGACCAGGAATGGCATCTGCTGAAGGAGCACCAAGACGAGCGACGACGCGACCGTGAGCGTGGGTGGATGTAACAGCTGGTGCCAATCCATGAGTGTGATAAGAGCAGCAAACGAAGTCAACGACAAGCTCGTCATGGCTACTCTCAACAGTCTTCATAGTAACAAGCGTCTCAACGCTTGAACTATCGTCATTGAAGACAATCGCCTGATCCATGGTAAGATCATACAGACTCAACAATCTCACGGTCGGGGAATCCTTGAGATCTCGCACCAGTATCATCGCCGCTTCGAGAGCCATAGCTGCGTATACACAACCAGGGAAGATGACTTGTCCTTGAAGGCGATGGCCTCGAAGCCACGGAATCTCACGGGCGCGAAGAATATTGCGCCATTGGGTCATGCCTGGGACGCTGTTCTCGACCATTCGGCGACCGAGAATTGGATGGACTGGCTCATCCATTTGACGAAGGGCAGCGCAAAAACGGGACTCTGACCAGAAGACTTGAGAGTCTGCTGAGAAAGGGTATGGTGGAAGGTCCCTGACCACACTGGGTGTTGACGAGCGACCGGAGAGGGTAGCGTCAATTGAAGCAAAGTTGACATGGCCGCGACCGAGATTGCGCCAGAGAGCACCAAAGCAATCGGTGACACTCTCAACATCGTCTTTGCCACGAGTAAGCACACCTTGGTATGGCGTACCACTTCCAAGGCTCTCCAGAGTAGGGCCTTTAAGTGCAGGATGAGGTCCCAGTTCCAGCGCCATGTCAAAGGGTCCCGAATACGCCAGCGCGCAATCAAGTGCTGGCGCGAACATGACTGGCTTGACCATATTGTCAATCCAGTACTGAGGACTCAGGTTCTCCAGCTTCATAGGCATAGCATCGACCTTGGTACTCGAGAACCAAAGAGGGCGCTGCTCAGAAGCAACTTCTTCATCGAAGCGAACACCGCTTCTCTCAAGGGCCTCAAGATACGGCCCTGCCGCAGCCTGCATGTGACTAGAGTGATACGCTGTATCAACCTTGAGTCGTCTCGCAAATTTGCCTTCGTCTTGGAAGACAGCGATGGCCTCTTCAATAGCATCCTCATCACCAGAGAGTGTGACGCTGGAGGGTGCATTGACAGCTGCGACAGTGATGCGACCGGCGTTAGCCTCAAGAGCGCAGAACTCGAGTGCGTCGGCTTCATCTGTTCCGACTGCAGCCATTGCGCCCTTGATCTCGCTGGAGGACGGCGACGCAGCGAGTTTGGCATAGCGACCGCGGTAGTAAGCTGTCACGATGGCCGTGCGACGAGTCATGAAGCCAGCGGCATAAGCTGCCGCGATCTCACCAGATGAGTGACCCACTGCAGCGCTGAGCTGGATACCTGCCAATTCTCGGATGAGATCAACGAGAAGGACCTGAACAGCAGTGCAGAGGGGCTGCGAAATGGCGGCTTCAGCGACGCGACTAGTCTCCTTGAAGGCAAGCAGCTCAGACTCAAGTGTGAAGTCCGGTGCATCTGAAGAAGGAAGCTTAGCCAGATAGCCATCGAGGTCAGCGATCTTGCCGCGTGCCCAAGCAGATGACTCAAGAAGCAGGGCACCCATTCGAGGCCATTGTGCACCCTGACCACTGAAGACACCAAGAATCTTAGGTGTAGCGACACTTGATGATCGGTGGAGCTTATGTGACGAGTCATTTAGGCGCTCAATCTCAGCAAGAATAGAGCTTCTGGCGGCTTCTTGGGGATTGCCAGAACCAGCAGGGACAACGACGCTACTCCTGTAAGGTAGTGTTGAGCGTCGGTTGTATAAGGTCCAGGCTAGATCGGACATATTTGTCTCGTATCGCTCTTCCAAGAAGCTCAAGTATGAGGATAAAACTTCTTTGAGAGCCTTCTCACTATTGGCAGAAAACAAAAGTGGTGTGTATAGACGAGGAGACTCTGCTTCAGTGGACGCTACAGCCTGGTTATGAAGAGCAGGCTCGTAGCTCTCCAGAATCGCATGAGCATTGGTACCACCAAAACCTGTCAAAGATAGTTAGTAGATGTCGGAGCCCTTACCACTGCGATGGGGATCTTACCAAAACTGTTGATACTAGCACGCTTGACACTTCCATGTACATCAGGCCAGGCCTTTGCAGAAGTCGGAACTTCGAGATTGCTGTAAAATGGCTCAATATCAGGGTTGAGCGTCTCAAAGTGCATGTTCGGCGGCACAGTAGCGTTCTTCATCGCCATCATGGTGCCAAGCAGACTTGCGAGGCCAGCTGTGCCCTCAGTGTGACCAATCTGGGTCTTGATGGAAATGACGTTGAGCTTCTCATCGCGAGGTTGGTCATCGCCGAAGAATGCTCGGGAAATTGCCTCCGCTTCTTTGGGATCCCCGGCTTTGGTGCCTGTTCCATGGGCGTGGAAGAGCTGAGGACGGTCTGAGGGCTTGGTAATGTCCAAACCAGCGCGTTGATAGACATCGCGAATGAGGGCTGTTTGAGCAATGTTACTGGGCACAGTCAAGCCTGGTGTTTTTCCGTCCTAGCATCATTAGTTTTCCCCTCCTGCACGCAGTATTAGTCACTTACCTGGTTCACACCAGTCTCTCGAATGATGCACTCAATAGGATCTCCATCGGCAAGCGCCTGGCTCAGCGTCTTCAAGATAACCGAAGCAAATCCCTCACCTCTAGCATACCCATCAGCATTAGCATCCCACATACGACTCCGACCTGTAGGCGAAATCATGCGTAGCTTGCTCTCGCAGATGTACATGCCAGGAAGCAAGATGAGATTTGCACCTGCAGCGACTGCAACGTTGGACTCGCCGCTACGCAGAGTCCTGACTGCTTCGTGCACTGCAACCAGACTTGAGCTGCACGCTGTAGATCATTTTGTTAGTTTGTGGGGTTTGCAGATCAGAGATGGGCAAGACTTACCTGTGTCGATGCTCATGGAGGGACCGTGCCAGTCAAACTGGGTCATTCATGTTAGTTCTGCATCAGCGCTGTAGCGTTCCACTCACTGTTACAACGTTAGCAATTGAGATCTCAGCGTAAAAGAGTAACTTACCAAAGTATGACACACGATTGGACATGACAGCGCGAGAAACACCGGTGCCCATATAAGTGGGAATATCGTCCCAGTCTTTGGCTAGCATTTGGGCCCTGCATGCATTGTCAGTAACATGAACATGCAGATATATGATCTGAGCACGAACCAGTCGTCACACATCTGTCCCACAAATACTGATGTCTGCATGCGAAGATCAGTCAGTTCTGCAAGAGATATGGTCTGAAGTTGCCGTCAAAACTCACATCTGAGCCTTTCAAGTCCTCCATCGCCCTGCATACTGTCAGTGGCCATCTCATCACAAACACCCGAAGCAACTCACAAGCCTGCATCAACAACAGAGTCATAGACCGTCTCCAGCAACAATCTCTGTTGAGGATCCATAGCCTCAGCCTCCATAGGTTGAATGCCAAAGAAGCCATTGTCAAACTTTGTCACATCCTCATCTAGGAAGTAACTCTGCGTGACATTGGTAGTACCATGATGCGTCGGATCAGAGTGGTAGAATGAGTCCACATTAAACCGAGCAGGTGGCACCTTCTGCAGGACATCTCGGAATGAGCACACCAGATTCCATAGCTTGGAAGGTGTGTTACAACCGCCGGGAAATCGACACGCAGTGCCAACCACCGCAATGGGTTCATTAGTCTTTGAGAATTTTGTCATTGTAAAAGATAGTAGTAATGTTTCAACAGAATAATTCTCAAAGGCAAAAAAGTAGGGGGGCTCACTAAGTTCTGTTTGGTACAGCTAACAGTGGCGTTGACTTTATAAGATAGTGGGTGGGAGGACAGAACCTCAGGACTACAATTGTTTTGCTGAACACATGGGAAATCTGCTCGATGCTGTATCACGACTACGTCCTAATGGGAATGGGATTCCAGGGGCTTGAGCATCAAGGATTCTGAACAGCCTCTCCACTCCGCCTTCAAAGCCGCTCTCACTTACCGGATGAACAGTTCCTCTCCCGGTCCCGATAATGCTCTTGCCACGCTCGGCTACCGGCTCGAAACTCTTGGGATTCAGCCCCCAGTGCGTAAGATATCAAGGCTTAACGTAACTCTGCAGCGGTAAGCTTATCAAAGAAAGCGGAGAAGATTTGGACATTCGGATTGACATGTCGATTATTCGTGATCAATGTTGCAGAAGGATGGTAGTGAAGTTTCAGGAGTGGTGTCTTGGGGAGATACTTTGGAGTGAAGTAGAGAGTTGTTTCGGAATAATGCTACGATTATTGGTGGAATAGGATCAATGGAGTGCTGATGTGATGCGAAGGATGGGCAAGGTTCATGCAGGCGTTTGTCATATCACTGGATTGCGTGAGTGAGTCGGAATCAGAGAGATAGTGGTCTGACATCTGGAAGCCAATATGTAATATGATGAAGTTGCTGGCCTAGATATTGTCAGCTTAGTGAGTAGATTGTATTACATACAGAGCTATCATAAGTTATATTTAATTAAGTAGTAATTATATACTCCTTATTAAGGGTGCTGTTATTAGAAAATAAAACAAGTTCAATTAGAATATTTTATCATCATATATATTTAAAGTAATAGTTAAATATATATAAAAACTTAGATATAACTACATAAACTATTTAAAATATAATAACTATTTCTAACTATTAAGATACTTTTATAAGAAATATAATTATTAATATTATAGCTAGTTAATATTTAATACTCTTTTAGCAAAACCCCCTTATAAGCCCTTAGGGGTAGTATTTAATCTCACTCCCAGAGAAAGCTGTCCCACAAATAATAACAAGGTTTATCCATATCTACCCGCCGTGCATCATACCACCCGTCCACTCGCCATTCCCGCATAGGTTCTCCATCTCAACTCCAGCATTCAGCTCCTTCAGATGCAACGGTCGTCTGTCAAGCCTAGCCAAGCTATCAATCTAGATTCCTTCTTTAGTCAAACCTGTCTTCTTCCTCAAGTGGTGTGACATAGACACCAGCCTGCATACGAGTTACCAGGATGTTGACATCAAAGCAAGTTAAATAGAGCGTCTATTTCGACTCTTCGATGACAGGGCCCAAGCAGGCAACGACAAAAAATATGGAGCCAATCACCATCCCCAAGACGCAGCGTGCTCTTATCGGCACCGAGCGTGATACCCTCGAACTGACAGACGCCGCACCGGTTCCTACCCCTGGCAAGGGATGGGTACTGGTCAAGAACGTGGCGGTGGGCCTGAACCCCATCGACACTAAGCTTACGAGTGGATATACGGTCCATGGAGCAATTGGCGGCTTTGACTGCTCCGGTAAAGTCATCGCCCTCGGTCCCGATGCCTCAGACAGTCCTCTCAAAGTAGGCGATGAGGTTGGAATCATGGTGCTTGGCATGAACCGTTCTATGCCGGACGTGGGAGCGTATTCCCAGTACACTCTGGCACAGGAGGATTTCATCCTTCGCAAGCCACCCGGGTACTCCCTTGCTGACATGGCGTCTCTCGGCACTGTCTTCATGGCTGCAGGCCTAGCCATGAGGCGGCTCGAGCTTCCCGGGACACCCCTGCAGCCGTCGCCAACACCTCACTACGTGCTCGTCTACGGGGGTGGGACAGCCACAGGCACCATCTTCTGCCAGCTGACGCGACTGGCTGGTCTCCTGCCAATTGCTGTATGCTCCCCCAACAGCAACGAGCTCGCCAAGAAGTCCCAAGCCGTTGAGTGCTTTGACTATCGCGATCCCGACGCTTCCGTGGACGCGATCAAGAAGCTCACCAAGAACGGGCTCAAGTACGCATTCGACTGTATTGGCTCGGTTGACTCTGCGCGGTTCTGCTTCCGAGCAATCGGCCGAATGGGTGGGCACTACGAGACGGTGCATGTCCCCCACGAAGCCATCACGCGAACGAGAAAGACCGTTAAGTCGGGATTTACGTATGGGCTTGAGATGGCGGGGTTGGACATTGACATGCCACCGCCTCACGGGCGGCCTGGTAATCCCGAGCTGAGGAAGTTTGGTGTTGATCTTGCGCGGATGCTGGAGGGATTGCTCCGCGATGGTAAGATCGTTCCGCATCCTGTCCAGGTGAGGGAGGGTGGATTGGAGGGCGCCCTACAGGGCTTAGAGGAGATCAAGGCGGGGACCGTTAGGGGCCATAAGCTGGTTTACTTGCTCTAGACAGCGGTTATTGAGGCACTTCGACACGGTAATCAGTCAGTCAGATAGTAGAGTATCATTATTGAACATTATTCCGTAATTATGCTATTGATTACACCACATCATATCATAATACAATGTTACATCTCATGTTGCTTCTTAACTTCTCGAAGGAATGCTCTACCCTGCAATCCATCAGACCACTTTCATGGTCCCTGCTCCACAGATGTTGGTTGGTCGACACCCAATTTACGTCAGGACAATCGGCGTCTTTCTATGTTCCGTGTCAAATTTCGCGCATTGAGTTCTTTTTCCTTTTCGGAAACGATTTCCATGTTTCTTAGTCCCGCGGCTTTACAGATCGACCATTGATCTTCTGTCGTCGCAGCCACCGTGGTCACCTCGACTGCATCACATACAGCGCGCCCTTGACAATGAAGTTCCTGAAACGAAACAAGCCTCCAAACGAGGATGAACATCATGTTGTTCATGACGCGAGGGCTACTGCGGAGGAAGAGGCTGCCATTGACTACCCTCACGGTATGAAGCTCGCCCTTATCATGACCTCTGCTTATCTGAGCATGTTTTTGGTTGCACTGGTATGCGATGTCCTCTCCTAGAGTATCCCAATTATTTCCCAGAAGCGACAGTACTTCAATCAGAATGGCTAACAGATCAATTGTTTACAGGACAGATTAATCGTCTCGACCGCCATCCCAAAAATCACGGACGAGTTTCGCGCCGTCGCCGATGTCGGGTGGTATGCATCTGCATACTTCATGACAACATGCGCATTTCAGCTCATGTTCGGCCGACTATACACATTCTTCAGCGTCAAGCTCATCTTCCTCATCAGCATCTTGATCTTTGAAGTTGGCTCAGCTGTCTGTGGTGCCGCACCATCTTCAACTGCGCTTATCGTCGGTCGCGCAATTGCTGGCGTTGGAAGTGCTGGGATTTATGCTGGCGCTGTCATCGTCACTGTGTACTGCATCCCACTTGAGAAGAGAACTCCCTATCAGGCTGTTGTCGCTGCGATCTTTGGTGTCACCAGTGTGTTAGGTCCTCTACTTGGAGGTGCATTTACCGATTCTTCAGCGACTTGGAGATGGTGTTGTAAGTTCGACTACCTCCAAGAAATGAACGGCCACTAACAGAATAATCAGTCTACATCAACTTGCCCATCGGCGCCGTTGCTGCCGCCCTCCTCGCGTTTATGCTCCAAGTCCCCGATCGCGCGACTGCTCGCCTTCCCCTCAAAGAAAAGCTCCTTCGCCTCGATGGCCCAGGATGTGTTATGCTTCTCGGTGGCATCATTAGTCTTCTCACTGCTCTTCGATGGGGTGGTACAAACTACCCATGGTCCAACGGTCGCATTATCGCGCTCTTTGTTGTTACTGGCGTCTGCCTTATTGCCTTTGTCATAATCCAGATCCTGTTTCCGAATCACGCAACAGTACCGCCGCATATCTTTACTCAACGCAGTATCGCAGCCTCATCTTTCTCCATGTTCTGCACTGGAGCTACGATGATGACAACGCTATACTACCTCCCCATTTGGTTCCAAGCTATCAAAGGCGTCAGCGCTGTTCAATCAGGCATTCGCCTTCTGCCTACTGTCGTTGCTCAAGTCATCGCATCGTTTGTCAGCGCTGGCGGCGTACAAACCATTGGACAATATATGCCTTTCATGCTTGTCGGTAATGCCATTATGTGTGTCGGTACAGGGCTTCTCACTTTACTCAAAGTTCATACGAGCAGTGGAGAGTGGATTGGCTACCAGATACCATATGGCTTCGGCTTAGGTATCACTCTTCAAATCCCTTTAATTGCATCACAGACTGTACTACCCTTGGAAGACGTACCAACAGGTACTTCAGTCCTGATCTTCTGTCAACTACTGGGAGGTGCTATCTTTGTCAGCGTTGGACAGAACCTCTTCACAAATGAATTGGTAAAAAGGATCAGTGTTATTCCTGGCGTTGATGTATTTAATCTTCAACAAGAGGGAGCTACCAGAATTCTAGATGGCTTGAGCGAAACAACAAAACGGCTTGTTCTTGTAGCTTACAACGCTTCTTTGCGGCAAGCTTTCCTTTGCGGTCTCATTCTCTCCTGTATAGGCTATCTTGGGGCTGTTTGTATGGAGTGGAGGAGCATCAAGCAGAACAAGCCAAAAGAGGAAGCGCCAGGACCTGAGAGCACAGAGACCAAGGAGACAATAGGGGAACCAATTGCCGAGAATGCGAACACAAATGGCAACACCAGAGCATAAGTTCAGATAAGGAATAGCGGCACTAATCGTACATTAGAAAGGAATTCTGGCTTCGCTATAGAATAAAACTTGACCCCTGTCATACACTGCTTACCGGGTACTGAGTGCTTTCCTGTCCGCAGACTTCTTGAGTAGAGTTCACCCTAAATCCGCCCTAAACATAAGCTGCAATGACTCGAAAATGGCTACTCGTAGCGCTCCCGAGTAGTGCCCGTGTGCCAAGCTTTTCCGACTCCCCGTTGCATCCCTACCAATTACGAAATCGAATCCGGCGGCTAAATCCTTCCACCGTTACCCTACAAATTATCTGCCGCGGCTTCTAGAGTGCCTGCCGGGCAGTTTGACGTGGAAGGATCCACATGGCGTACTTCGTATGGTATTTCGTGAATCCCATGCAGTTTTGTAAGATGCGAGTAAGCACAAGGTCTTGGGCTGCTTGGCGATTGTAACGTCGGTGATGGACCGCCAAGGTGTAATCACTTGGATCTCACTTCTTGCTGCCCGATGACTTTCGGGATAGGAGAAACAACAGTCCAGAGGCTTTAGTATGCCATGCCAGTGTTATTTAAGATTAATATGCACGTCAGAAGACCAAGTTCTTGGCTGATAAGCGTTATGAAGCATGAAAGCTGCTGACGTGAAACTAAGAGGCAGAAAGTACCTACCCGAAAGTCTCAGAGATCTATGTCGAGCTTAACTAAAATAAGTTAAGTCTTTGTATCATGTAGGGTAGAAGTTCTAAATTTTCTGTTTCCCCTTCCATTAGGCGACACCTTGCATATGCACCTCAAACAAGTTGTGATAAGCCAAGGAGCATAGTATTAACCAGAAATGGAAGTAGATTTGACGACGGAGTCAATTCTAACACAATGCCTCGATAAGAAAGTCCCCGGGTAATCAAACTCTATTTCTCGAAAAGCTACTTCCTACTCCCCTCCCATATGGAAACTACTCTCTATACACAGCAACCTGACATCCATTCTTATTCAACTGCCCAATACGGAAAACACCCACAAACGGCGTGGGGTCTCTGCACTCCAACCTCTTGTAAGTCTGCGCCATACGAGCAACCATATACCCACACTCATTCATCGTCATCATCTCACCAGGACATCGTCTTGGCCCTGTGTTGTACGGTGTAAGACTCAGCCCCGGACGCATCTTATCAAAGCGGTCCGGGTTAAATTCCAAGGCGTCATCGCCCCAGTAGTCTGGATCTTTGTACATGACTGCCTTGTTGATCTGCACAATGTTACCCTTGCGTACGCGCACGGGCTGGTCGCCGTTTGGACCGCCGCCTCGCGGGAGGGTCGTGTCGCGAACTGCGGCGCGGGCGATGAAGAGACCGACAGGAGTGATGCGATGAGCTTCTGTGAGAACGTTCTGTAGAAGCTTCATACTGCGAAGGCTGTTGAAGTTCAATTCCTTGCCCTTGACTTCTTGACGCAGTCGCTCCCAGATCTCAGGCTGTCTGGCCAGATTCCACATCACATTAGACAGGAAAATCAGAGTAGTCTCATTGTTGGGTACAAACAGCAAGCAGAGGTGAGATCTGACTTCATCGTCATTCGGTAACTCCCGAACCATGTGCCAGCAGACATCCCGTCTCTCCGGCCCAACAGGAAGACCCTTGCTGATGCGCTCCTCACGCTCTTTGAGTTCAGCACGGGCCTTGGCAATATGTTTGTTGACATAACTGTGAATTGTACCAACAACCTTGTACCATGTCTTCCATGGGAAGAGCCACAGAACGCGGTGCAAGAGAAGGCGAATTCTTGCATATGCCAAACCAGTGATGAAAGCGTCTGTGGTCTTATTGGTCTCCTCTTCAGTAACAATATCAGAATAATCACCGAAGAGGAACTGAAGATTGAGATTCAATGACCAGGTTCGCAGATGGGGAAACATATCAAAAGTTTCGCCATCAGCAGGAATGCCCGCAAAGAATCTCTCGGCAAAAGGCTCCATGCGCTCAGTGTTGGCATACCACTCTCGCATGAAGAAAGGCTTGACAAGAGCACGAGCAAACTCCCAGTCCTTGCCATCAGCGCCAACAATACCCTTCTCAGCGAAGGGCTGTCCAGCTTTGCTGTTGTAGCGGATTGGACCGACTTGAAAATCTGCAAGATTGTTGGCCACAGTCTTGAGGTTCTCAGGCTCGATAGTCCAAATCTGACGCCCACCGAGGAAGGTCAGAGCAAACGTCTTGGGCATCTTGGCATGTAAGCTGTCAAGCCATGGGACGTAGCGGTTGTTCTTCAGAGCTAGTAGCATAGCAATGAAGGCATCAACGCCGTAGAATGGATCCCATTGCCAAAGAGTTGGGACATGGCCGAAGCCCATTGCCTTTTCTTGCTGTCTCTCAGCGACATACTTGATGAAGGATGTGAAGGCAAGGACTGCGGCAGTGGAGGACAAGATAACGGGTATAGAGGTGAAGTCAACCCGAGAGGGGATGTCAGCAACAAAGCCTGGAATGTCTGTGAAAAGGCCAGGTAAATCGGCGATAAAGCCTGTAGAGTTTGCCATCTTGTCTTGTTTTGCTTCTAGTCCCGGAATTGGAAGCGCAATTTTGTGAAAGTCATAGTGATCCAGGCTCTCTGGTAAAGCTTCACATATGTAATGCCTTATTCACAACTGGTCGCAGATATCGCCTGATGCTCAGAAAGGCTGACTGGAAAAGGTACAAACAGTGAAAGTACCTTTCTCAAGTTCCATGCACGATTATCATCTTCTGATGCAAGCAGCTGCCAGGGAAGCGCTGACGCCCGCCCACTTCACGTCTAGGCATCTCACCTCTTCCCGCGTCTATCAGCCGTGATCATACCACCTTTACGCAAGCCGAGTATCCTCTGAATCCCATCACAATCCTTCCAACTCTATCAAACAGTGATCCTTCTGCCTCGCTCAACAAGAATGGCGATTGGCCCTCTTAACGCAGGAACCAATCCCAGTTCTTTACGCCGTAATCTCGCATGTGAGAATCTGCACCAACAATGTGCCGTAATGCAAGATTATAAGCGCACGTTGACAACATCAGATCATATGTGTGGATATAGCTAAGCGAACGTCAGATCATGCTTGCGTTTATCAAAACCTTCCAAGCCCCCAGCCCCCCTTGAGTGCCGTCTTGCCGATAACCCAGAAATGCACAGTCGTGTATGCATATAAGACAGATGTAACCCAAGAAACTGTGGAGCGGGTTGTATCAGATATGGGCCGTCCCGCTTGTAAGCCGGGAATGTGGTTTGAGGGAGGGATAAGAGGATAAAGTTATATACACACCGTAAGCTAGATTGCCTGGAAAACAAGGCAGTAGTATAAAGTATATTATTAATCTCTAGTTAATGCCTTATCTTAAGTAGTAATAGTATTTGATATTAAAAAGTAATTTAAATATAATATAATATATTATACATTATAAATCCTATTTTTATATATTGAAGTTAAAGAAGAAAACTATTAGTTATTTAATTAATAACATTTAAGTAATAGCTTATTTACTATAATTTTAAATTATATTTCTTTTTAATTATTAAAATCCTTAATTATTAACATCTTTAATTATCTAACTTATTTATATTAAGTATTTATTTTAACTATATACATTCTTTATACTTTTAGGATATTTATATACTAATAGTAACATTACTTACGCTTTTATTATATTTAGAAATTAATGCCTTTATACTCGTTTGCTGCTATAACCCCCTCATCAGGCACTTTAAAGCACCCTGTGCTATAAGAGCTCACAGTAGAACACCCAACAAACATGCAGTCGGTAGTAAGCTCACTGGCATCATATCATACATCATTGCATACCCATCATGTCCCAATACGCCGCCACAGCAAGGACCCTCTCCAGAGCCCCTCTCGTAGGAAAGGCCATCTCCCCCGCCCTCCCAACTCTGGGTAAGGCAGCACCCCCATACCAATCCAAGTGGAAGCGAACAGCACCTGTGCCGCTTTCGGGGAAAAACTTCCTCGATGTTCTATTTAACCGGACACCTGTCATCAAGCAGCCTGGCTTCCTTGGTCGTGATGAGTGCTTTGCTCATGAGAAGGCGTTGAGTCATAGGATTGCGCCGTATAGGTATTATACTGGACCTCTTTTGCAGAGGGTTGGGTGTGCGCAGTTTGAGTATCAGGCGCAAGCTGCTGCTGACTTTGAGAACCGTAAGAATGGTATGTGTGATCCAATCCCTTTTAGTATATAAGGTGATCTAATAGAATTTATGGATAGAAAAGGAGGAATACTTCAAGGTCGCACAGTCTCTGAGTGGGCTTCACCAAGAAGTTGCAGACCAGACAGGAGTCAATGCTTGGGAGAAAGTCATTGGAACTCTTCGAGCATTACTCCCCGAATATGAGATTGTTCGTGCTTCAGAAGGGCCGGGAAAGACATACTTCTCAGGTAACTTCCGTGCTCTGAACGATTCTACCTGTCTTCACTGCGACTGGACACCGTATGATGCCGCTACTGAGGACTGGATCATCAATCAGGTAAGCCTCCTTCTTTCCAACAACCTTGGCGATACCTTTCGGAAAGTTCGCATAGCTTATATTATCTTTAGGTCACCCACCAGGCCGTTTTCAACCTATATATGGCGCCTGTAAAGGGTGGAAGGACTTGGGTTCATGATGTTGAATGGAGTGAGGAGTGCATCAACTTTCGGGATCCCGACACTTATGGCTATCGTGATGAGATCATTCATGGCCGGCACAATGTCATAGTCAAGCCAGAGGTTGGTGACCTATGGTTCTTCAACTCAAGGAACATGCATCAGGTTGAGAAGGTTGAACCAGAGCCTTGCCCCGAGCTTGGCCTGCCGTACAGACCACGACTATGTCTCAGCAGCTTCATCGGACTTCTGCCCGAGCACAAGACTGGTGGCCGTCCTCGATTGATACTGTGGTCGTGAAGTCTTGAACTCAGGGAGCAAGTCGGGCCTATCGCATTCGCCACAGGTTCATGCTGTGCGTATAGCAAGTTGGTCTGAAAAAATTGAAAGACATGAAGAATCATGGACAGCTAGCGCTAGTTATTGGCGGAATAAACCGCTGCCTGTGTAAATGAACTGTGCTACAAGATTACGTTAAGTATCACATTAATGGAGGGGCAGCGTAACCTCCTGCTTCATTCCCCTCGCGTGCAAGACGTACGTTAAACTTTCCACTTGAACCTTCTTCCTCGTGACTGCCTTGAGCCATTTACCCTAGCAGGTGCCAGAAGAACCCGTCGCTCCTCCCTGAACTCCTATCATTATCTCAAGTCACTCGAATTTTCCATCTCTTCTCTTGGAAGCCCTGGATCCTAAAGACTGCAAAGATTTAGGCTTGTTATCGTAAGCTTTAAGTTTTGCATCATAAGCTCAGTCGACCGTTTATTGAATTTACCTACTTTAGTATCCTTGTCTCAGCGCGATGGCTCCGCTTGCTCTGAGGAACTAGGTGTACCCCAATTCCCTCCGAGCTCTCCCCTTGCATGAAGCGCACATCTATCCGCCGGGAACACCTCATGTAAGTGCCCTATTTGCTGGCCAGCACCTCTGCTGACACTTGCTAGGCAGTTAGCTCTTCGCTCCCAACCTGGCAGTCCGTCATCGACTTTGCGACCGCAGGTAGAACGGACACAATTGACTACAGCTACCAAAGGTGAGAACCCCCAACGAGTCTTGCAAGGTCACACCTGACGTGATCAAAAGGTTCCTCTTCTGCAAACCTATCCGATCGCTCGTAGAACGAGTCAGACAGCGCTTGCAATTCGATCCCTACCGTCTCGGCTGCTACATCTTTCCGTCTTCTGATGACGCCGACGACTACGATGCACAGTTACAGCAAAGAAACATCGCAGTCCACCACGTACGATTCCGTTCTCCAGTACCAGGGCCAGCTACCTCAACTCTTTACCTTGCGTTCTCGGCGTTGTTAGTCCCCCACGGCTTCAGGGCAGACGTAATGGATATTTGGGTGAATTTGGGCACTGGCATTACGACGCGACACGCTGAATACTGCTTGGATCACTTTGACGAACTCATCTCGACCTCCTCCCTGTCTCGGTACACCACACTGGCTGAAAAGATGCCTGACCATAATCCATATTCAGAAGAGTGGATTTCGCGTGGCGCATTGGATCTCGCAGACCTGAAAGATTTCATTGCTCGCTTAGTTACCTCCGCCGAGCGTGGTATGAGTCCTGTGAAAGCCGAAGACGTGTTCATCTTTCCCAACGAGATGAACGCAATTTACAACGCTTCTGAAGCAATCGCGCTTCATAAAAGCGTTCTTACAATGCTTTGGAGGTCATGGATGTTTTTATTAATCACCCTGCAGTTGCTCGCGTCAACCATCCATCTCGCCACCCAGAATGCCTAAGGAGATGGCAATGTTTTCAGTGTGGTATTTCGAAACGTGGGGTCTGCTGAGCACTTTTATGACAATTTGGATATTTGCAAAGGGTCGAGCTTCGGCACAAACTTCACTATTGCGATTCCGTTTGTCCAACTGGCAGCATACAATGTCCAGGAAAGATTCGAAAAGTACGGCCTTCCGAAACATATTATTACTCTTTCAGAATGTGTCTTTGTGTTCTTCACAACGGTCTAGTACTTGATGTGTTGTTTGCACTTGAGTAGACTTTTGATTATGAAATGCCATACAATTGTGAGGACTAGAAAGAGTGGTCAACAAACCGAATAACCTTTCGGCCTGTCCCACTGAGCTCAAATCCAACAACATCATTTACAAAAGTGATCTTGAACTTGTGCTCATTAGATAAATTGACATCTAGACATGCCTTCAGCCGGTCCAACAAGGTCTGCAAGTGCACTGTATCCCCCGAGTTCTGGCCGCTCAGCAGACGAATCTCCAACGAAATTTCTTGTGACGGTTGCATCTTGTCTAGTATTACTTGCCACAAGAGCACTCCCGACTGAGTATCAGATAAGATCGTACTGAGCTTGTCGAACTGAAAGTCACATCCATCCCACATGAAACTAAAGCGATGGTCGCGACCCCGCAGGCGAAGAATGCGATAATGAGGTAGATCATGTTTGGAAACGCGATCAACGGCCTTTTGTGGCAGAGGGTGAAGGGAACCAATGTCGCCAGTTATGTAACGTATCACAGGGTGGCGTAGACGTGTCAACACCGTTTGTGCAATGACACCTGCTTCTCCGTCTAGCAGTGGTTCAGTGATCCCGTCGCTTTCGCTCCCCGCGCAAGATAGAGGGAGTCTCAATGATTGTCATCCGCGTATCGATAACAAAATCATTACAGTTCGAGGAGGGGTCAAAGTCGACGAGAAAGGGGCTACTTGCTCCATAAGGCCCAGCCTCTGCACTCCCAAGTACAGAGTATATGGCTACCGGGGCGAGCACCTTGTAGATTTGCGCTCTCTGCATCACAGAAAGCCCTTCGGAGGTATAGATTACCTTTCTGATCTTTATCTTCTTCTTTATGTCTGGCATGGTCGATATATGGTGAACAATCGATATGATCTGACTGCTGTCGCCGGTGAGGACGTTGACGTTGAAGTCTTGCAGTATTTGTGCCACAGTTGCAGGTTGACATTGGTGCCCAGCGGCTAGCACAGAAGCACCGGCATTTTCCATAATCTCCAGAGTAAGATCAAGGGATCTAGGAGGATGTAAGCGGTGACGTTTCTTTGATGGCTGCAATTCGGCATACCTGTACAAGCTGCCGCCGTGATGAGTAGACAGGACCCAGTCACCACGTTCAATGATACCGGTCTTCTTTAGAAACTCTCCAAAGAGGGCTCTATGCTGACGGTTTTCAATCGCATCTGTCGCGAAGAACAAAGGCTTTGAAACACCTCCACCTCCGCCCGTGACACTTGTGTAGACATTGTGGCGATACGTGTTTCTTGCGTCGGTGTCGTTGATAAGCCGTTCAATCACGGTATATCTAATGACATCAGATAATGCATATGGGATGTTTGAGAAACTTACAAATCGCTTTTTCGAAGCAATGGCCATGACTTTAAATTAGGTCGTTCGTAGTTCGACGCTGCTTCTTCTCTTGCGCGGTGAATGGCATCTTCATCTGGTGGGTACTGAGTAGAGCAATAGAATGGGTGCATTCGTGCAACAGCAAGCACATCTGCTAACGAATATGTTGGGCTGGGAGACATGGTGTATTCTAGCTGTGAACACCGACTGTTTGTGTCAAGGTTGCTTCCTTAGCCGGTTCCCGAGCGCAAGATCAAACTGCTCGACCATGAAAAGCAGTCCGGTGACTTTTGATCTTGCATGCAGGTTTAAGAGCGTAATGTATAGCCGCATCGGCTAAAGTTGCCTCGGAAGTTCGCACATCGTTGACATGTCTTGAGCTGTGAAATGTCTCGGAAGAGGCCTTGCCCGAGACACGGCTGAGTCCGAGTATCCGTCGTATTGTGCTCTGAAATGGGGCCCGAGAACGACTCAGCCAATGCATGTCTTGTGTTACCATAACCTAGAGAATCGATGTCAAAGCAGCATATCATGCGGGGAACTGGTCGAAATTTCCGAGAGGCTGAGTACGTAAAACGTAATTGGTACATCAACAAGCTTTATATAGTAGCTCGTGCCAGAGACGAACGTGCCTGATGCTAATCTCATGATCTGACTGGAGCAAGTGTTTATCCACATATCCACCCATTCTTCGCTCACAGAGCTGAGAGATCCCACGGATAACCTGCATGATGCGGAGACATTCTCTCCCAATCGCCATTCAGCAATCCATGGAGCTAATAACCACCTTTTTAGAGAACAAACATTTGTTTCAGCCCTTTTCCAACTATTGGTCCGTCATGCCCCTCCCCGTTCTAACTATAACCATTGGAGATATTGAATGGCCGTGCATCCCATCTCACTCTCCGAAGGTGGCGCTCTGGATCCCGAATTTCATTCCTCGCATGCATCCATCGGCGGTTATCCATCAATATGATCGACCCTTTCGGCAGGTCGGACGATCTCAGATGCATGGTTGAGGGCGCATGTACTTCAAGCCGCACCAACACAGCGCTCAGCTCTTCCAACGCCTCTGCAGCCCGAGTAGTCAGTGGCATGATAATGTCGTGCCTATAGCGAATAATAGTCGAGTGGGGGTTGGGGGCGAGAATGCTGCCAGTGATAAATGATTTCTCGGGGTCCTTGATGAACTCGGGTGGGATCTTCATCCGGAACTCGGGGGCCATCAAGGCTTTTCGTGTATCCGGTGATAGAAACCCAATGAGGCTGGCTACATTCAGCGCAGATAGTGTGCCACCTCCATACCGATCATGTTGTAGGACCTGGAGCGCGAAGTATCTCGGCAGCGGATCCTCATAGCTACAGTCGGTATGCCATGAAAACTCGCTCATAGTTTCGGACCGAGCGTGATGGGCTCCTGTAGCGGAAGCTGGCTTAGGCCGCACATCCCAGAACCAGCCTCTTGTCGCACTATGAGTAATCGGCAAATGATGGCCATGCTGTTTGTGCATGCTTAGGAGAAGATCTTGAAGATACTCAGAAGACTCATCAGGAAAGCCCAGCCGAATTTTGAGCAAACCGGAAGTCTGAAGCTCTACTCCAACTTCGTGAACATGTCCAAGATCACGGGCATAGGAGATATGCGGTGCATCAAGAACCCGAAGAATGTGCTGTAGTGTGCCATGGGAGCGAATGAAATGGCGTGGATATGTCGGCCCAAGGTTGCCGAATCTTGTAAGACGCGGAAGTCTATGCATCGTAGTAATAAACATAGAAGGATCGGTGATGGAACAGGAGTTCTAGATAACAGGACCGCTCGAGGCAAATAGATTTATTATCGACGTTAATCGAAGTACGTACCGGAATGATCTCTCTATAATTCTTGCTGGACCTGACTATTCTAAAGCCGCCCCAATCTTGACACCACCGCCATCCTCGCTGTGGCTTTCTTGTCTCAAATACCTCTTACATCAGTGGTGCTCTTGATCTTGGGAGTGACAGGACGAAGATGGAAGTCATGTCCGTCCACATGATGCCCTCTCTAAAAGCATAAATAGCCTCAAGCGATGTCATCCACTAGCCGATATGTTAGACTCACATCAAGAAACTCAGTCGTGTAATATGCAAACGCAAGAGCTGACGCAAGTCCACATCGGGGACGGTGGTGGAAACGTTCAGCGCATTTCGCAACAAAACTTCGATGTGGCATCCTTCTCTAGTGAGGAAGCTCGATTCCAGGAAAAGCTGCTGAAGCTTTGCCCCGCGAATCTCTGGCACAAGGCTTCTTACACGGCAGGATGTCCACGACCTGTACTAGTGGGCCGACATCACCAGCAGCAGCTGAAAGATCTTCACGAAGCTTTGACAGCGGCCATCACGGATGTTGTGCATCGCTGGTGGAGTGACAGAGACGCACGGTTCCCAGAACGTATGCCGCTAGAGGCCAAGGAGGAGGAACTCCTACGAGTGCGTCAAGCCATCGTCGTGTGAGACATGAAGAAGAAAATGAAGCGGCAGCTGACACGTAGTATAGTGGATCGAAGGCCAAGTCACTATCGGGAACATGCCGCAGTTCTCGAAGTGTCGGGGATCATGGCGCCCAGACTTTCTCGTGGAGGACAACAGCGAACGCGAAGAGAACTACTGTATTACAGAAATCAATGCGCGTTTCTCCTTTAACGGATTCATGCACGAGGCTTATGGCCAGGCGGCAACCAACGATAGCCTAGGGAGCGCAGAGACGGTGCTTATCCCCGCGACTGACCCGGACACTGTAAGACAATACTCATGCACCTTTCGTTTATTTGTTTTGACATGAGCAGATCCTGGAAGGATTATTCGACCTGTTCGATCCCAAGTATCCACTCCATCTTCTGAAAGGCGCCGAAAAAGGGATTGACATCCACATGTTCATCGATGCCGTCGAACATCGTTTCGGCGTAAAGCCACGACTCATTGCCCCCGCAGATCTTAGACTATTCCCCGATGCGCGCAGCAAAAGCGGGTTCCGGCTGTGCTGTGTCATACACGAACACGATGGCCAAATCCCCAATACCTGGAGGTTTGTAGTTCCAAATGGGGAGATCTACGAAGAGATACATCAGGTTGGGCTTGAGTTGCATCAGCGGGAACTCATCGCCTTGGAGCCTGAAATCCTTCGCCAGATCAGCCTCCGATGTTTTAACGATATGCGAACTATACTTCTCGTACATGACAAGCGGATGCTGGGCATTGTGAGACAAGAGATCCGGCAGTTGGCAGCCCGCAGCGTGATCACAGCAGTGCAAGCTGAAGCCTTACGTCTCGGCATCGTGGAGACACTACTTCCTGGTTCAGCGGAGCTGAAAAGTCTGCTTCAAGTTTCTCTTGCTTCTCCCGATCTGAGACATGGCTACATCCTTAAACCGATACGCAGTGGCAAAGGTAATGGGATTATATTCGGAGACGATGTCCCAGCACCCGAATGGACATCCCTTCTTCAAGCTCTCGCAACGCCCGGCGAAATTTCAACAGAACTATGCGTAGTACAGAGGCTGATCACTCCTCATGAGTACAATTTGGTGCTGCGTGCTTCAAAGGGAGTGGTTCGATATCCTCTGGTGGGTACGTATCATGTTGCAAACGGGAAGCTGCTCGGTCTCGGGACTTGGCGAGCGAGCGGAGGCCGAATCGTTGCGGTATCGTCTGGAGGATCTTGGATTTGTTCAGTCATGAAAGGTGTAACACAGGATCGGGAGGAATGAGACGTAAGGAGCCTTGCGAAATTTTCTTTGTCATTCTTTACATATTCTCTTCACATCTATGAAAGGCTATCGACTATCTTCGAAGACCTAAATCATATTGACTACTTTGCCTAAAGATAACCATATGACCTTATTCCCCAAGCCTCCGGAAGTAAAGACCTCCTCCAAAGCCTTACCATCCTGCGTAAAGTGCGTCCACGACTCAAAATGCATAGGCACTAGCATATCAGCCTCCAAGATCTCCATCATCTTCACAGCATCCTCGCCACCCATCGTGATCTGCACGAACCCAGTGGGGCTCTTCGGACTAGGTAGCATTGCCTGCCCGAGATTCGTGAGTGCAACCACGACATAATACTTCTCACGAAGCTTTCTGAACTCATCCTCCATGAATACAGTATCGCCGGTGAAGTAAACTACATTTGGTCGTCCATCTGGGCTGTAACCGAAGGATTCCTTGTGTAAAAGAAAGCCTGTTACTTGGCCACCTGGGACATGGACGCAAGGAACACCAGTAATGCTCCATTCTTCGCCTCCAAGGCGGAACTTCGAGGTTTGCCACGGCGCAATAGCGCAGGTTCCAGGATATTCAGACAGGTTCTTTGCACCATCGGGTGTAGTAATGACTCTGCGGCCGGCGAGGAGTTGACGGCCAGTGTCATCTAGGTTGTCAACGTGGTCTTCATGGCTGAGCAAGACGCAGTCAATGATGGGGAGTTGCCGGATTGATATAGTGGGGCCTTCCTGCATGGTGAGGAAGAATTCGCCTGGCTTCAAGCCAATCACCTGTGACCGGTCATGGCTCTGGGGAGCTTCGTCGAAGATGGGATCAGTGATGAACTTGACACCATCGATATCAAGAATCGCAGTTGCGGTAGTGATGTGAGTGACAGCAACTCTGCTCTTGAAGCTTGCAGGAATCGTCATTTTGATAGTAGTTCGTACCGTAGTAAAGAGGTAGTAAGTTGGAAGTGATACGACTGGATTGGTCTAACAAGTTCATTTCAAGCTCACAACCAGTTCTGATATACTACAAGCGAGGCCCGATGCCGTTATCCATTTATCAGCCAGCTGATAAATTGAACCCCGAAGGAAATAAGATTCCTTCGACAACGATGCTGCAATGACCGGTAGTGTCGGGCATGTTGGTAATTTCTCCGTCTCAATTGTATCTCGGTGACCTCTCTTGAAACAGTGGATCTGGGCTTAACTGACATCCAATCCGAGCTTGAAAATTCGGATGCTTGAATCAATACCTTACGTACTTTGGAACTATATGACAATTTTGGCTGAACAGAGAAAATCTTAGATTCTAATTCGTGTAGTAAATGAAATACCTGCAACTAACTCGGAGCCCCTTGAGTTCAGTAGTGTGACACCATCTTCGCCGCTGACAGGACCACTCAACACCACCAGAAAATGCACTTATGTAAAATCCCCGAGCTCCTTACAACACAATATCTGATTACTCTTCAGGCTTACGGCCCCAAACAACTCGCTGCTTGTAGTAAGGATGGTGTTTACCCGAGTGAATCTCCCTCCGAGCATGCGCAAGGAAGACATGAATTTCCGACTCCGTCCAACCAATCGTGTTGGCAACAAAAAGCACAAAACCTTCGGGATCGGCAAGGAACGCAAGCTTGCCGAATTGGCCGAGCTCTTTCAGCGCTGGATCTTTGGGCCAGCCGCCAATTGGAGTCTGCAAATCCAATGCTATCAGTCATTGTCCACGGGTTCAAACATGGCTTACTTACCTTGTACTCGAATTGCTGGATATCAACAAATCCAGCAGCCTCCATGGCTTTACGCTGAAGCTCCTCTTCATACACGGTGAAGCTTACGCCTAGCTTCTTGGCTCCTTCGATGAACAGCTTACCCCACTGACCCAATGCAGAGCTCTCCTTCACGGTGTCGTCGTCGCTGGTGATGATGCCTGAAGGCTCGAAACTCTCGACCCAACCACCTGGCTTGCAGGTCTTGTAGGCCTCGCGGAAGAATTTGTACCAATCGGGGATACTGCCGATAAGCCAGCGGATGTGGATGTAGTCAGCTGAGTCGGGCGCAAATGTCCACTCTTGGGTACAGTCTTCGATCTCACTGAAAACATGTCAGTATGCGCAATTGAGAGCCAGCACAGGGCTCGGAAGTCTCACAATTGCAGGTTCGGTGGCACCCAGGAGGGTTGGATTGGCGATACATCGGTGCCGATAACCTCAACGTTGGGATACTCATCGGCAAAATCTCTGCCAAAGGTCAGCGTGCGTCTCAAGATTGATTTATGGAGACCTACAAAGCCCAGATACCTAAATGGCATGTCAGATAGCACACAGCATAATCGAGGTAGGTTTCACATACCGGTACCCGTTCCGATATCAAGCGCTTTCTTTTTAAATACGTTAGCATCCAACCATGCCTGAAAGACTGTCCTTTCATCGCTCACTGTAATTTTCTCAGTATCAAGAGGTGCAAGATGCGTCTTTCCTCCAATGCCCAGTGTCAGACAATGGTGGCTAGTAGAAATCAGTTGTCGTTCTGAACAGAATTCGCGATTCAACCTACTTGATATCGAGCAGTTCACTTTGTCTTTCATCATTTGCAGCCCTATTCGAGTGAGCCTCGGTTCACGACGAATACATATCGAAATCTTACCAATACTGTGAACTGCCGATTTCTCTGTGATATGTCCTCCCATGAAGCTTGCGGTACTCGAAAATACTAGAGTTCACTGAATCTGTTGAGGACGCGAGACTTTCTTCGCTCAGCGAATGAGCATCATCATCTGCGTTGACATTTTCCTCCTAGAAATAAGTCAGCACAACATGCATATAAGCGACCAACATAAAACCCTTAAGCCTATTGGTTTGTCGGTTTTATCTCACCTCAGCAAGCTGCTGCCAATGCGTAGGTTCCAGAATGCCGGTATCTCCAACGTTCACTTGCGCATGCTGAGGGGGGCTCTTTGAGGGACTTTTGCCCGTATTCTTGGCAGGACTCTTTTCACTCTTCGGGCTTGTCGTAGCCGCCGGCGGTGTCGACATTTTGAGTCCGTATATTTGTCACAGAGACCTTGTTCGTTGGGGTCCTTTTAGCTTTCGGGAGCTTATATAGCGCAGAGTCTATGTGGGAAAAAGAGAAAAACCGAAAAACAAATCTGGGAATTTTCGGTCGGGGGAAATAAGTGATAAGATAAATGGTTCTACTCCATATTCGGGGGGATTCGGCGAATTATAGTGACGAGACTTGGTGGTAGACGAGCGAATGAGATGCTTGGCCGAGGGTTCTTAGTTGATCAGCATGAGGAGACGTGTCAGTTCGTGCAGGGTTCGAGGTGGGGGGATCATGCATCATTTTGATGGGTACTACTAAAGAGACGATTAAATCATATCATATTTGAAGTCGCTTTTGATGATAACGGTGCTCAACCAACAGCACAACTACATCTGCGTAGGCTCGAGCCCCCATTCCGATACTCGCATCTCAGCTTGTGTAGAGGAAGCTTCTCATCGCGACGCTCACCTGAGCTACGATAACTTAGTCTCAACGGATATTATGTCACTAGCCCGATAGGGTATCGCATGAACTCCCTAAAATCGATCCTGGGCAGCAAGATTCGCCGATGCGGTGAAGAGGAGTCAATGGCACATTGATGCATTGATGATGCGATTGCTTGCATCGAGACGACTACCAATGCGACGAAGCGCCAGCAGTTTGAACCTATATCTGAAAAACTCCCTTAGCTTATAGCTGACCATCCACGCTTGCTAAAAGTTCCTGCTCCCGGTCATCATCGCTAGCGTCCCATTCGGCAGTACCCTCCTCGCCATCAAACCAGAGCCCTTCCCCAAGTCTGGCCTCGCTAGCGATATCCTTGTTCTCAAGAAACCTCATAAACCGACCTCCAGGAACATCTCCGATCGGCTCACCACATCTCTTCGACCCAACAACAATTCCCTTCAGATAAACCCGCTTCAAAGCAGGAAACTCACTCGCCGTCAAAGCTCTCTCGAGCATGTTCATCAACCTCTCGCTACCGAGACCGTCCTGGTCACTTCGGAAGAATCCCTCTGCATCATCGACGGCGCCGTCTCCATGCTCTATCCCAATTCGTTGCTCTACTGACAGCGTCTCGAGTGTTTCACATGAAGCTTGTAAAACATTCTCCCAGTCTTTATGGGCGGAAACCTCAGCACTTGTTGACCAGAAATAGCTGACCATTCTTGCTGACAGGTTACTCTGCGACGGCTGCCAGAGATGCAAGTGTCGTAGTCTTGGCAATTTAAATGGGGGAGCGTCTTTATGAAATGGTAAGAAGCCGGATAAGGGTCTAGGTATGACAGCCCATCCACGAAGTCTACCATACGTAGGGTCATCGGGTGGGCTGTAGATATCTTCAGGCAAGCGTGGAAAATCGTCCTCCAAAGTTGCTCTTGATTCTAGCGGTTTGTCAAGCAGTCCGAGCTCCAGTCGCTCGACGGTTGAACACGAGTCCAATATCCATTTGACGACGGCCGGAGGTATCAAGCCATCAAGCTTTACATAGCGGAGCTTCGTGAGTATAGGAGCGGATGGGCAGAAAGGCCTATGCGCATGCTGGTCGAAGTAAAGGGGGTCTCCATATAGCTCAAGAACCTTGACGTTGGTAAAATATGGTAGGATTTGCCAAAGGTCTATCTTGGAGCGAACCATCGTGCAGATAGACTCAACTCGTGAACACAGTTGTTTCAGCTGGCCAGTATCCTCAAACAACATATCATGCAACATATCGAAGAATGCTTGTGCCTTCCATTGCCCCAGGTATCCAGCGTCCCAGTAGTCAAAGCCGTGTGATACAAAAATTATGGGTGAGAGATGTTTCGAGTTGTAAGCCTCGTGGAATGTATAGTGATGGAACCCGATATTGGTCCATAACAGAGGCTCAGCAAGTCTGTTGAGTCTTTTACAGGTTCGGGATAGCTGGGTGAGCTCGTGCGCCGTGGCATTGGCCATGATGATGCTGACAATCTCTTCAGGTAGAGAATCCATTGTTGAAGGGCAACGTGAGCCGGGTCTAACAGCAACAAAAGAGTGTATGAAGGAAGATGAAACGAGAGAGAGAGAGAGTATGGGATGTTTATAAGCAGTTTAGAGCATTGATCATAATAAAGCAAGTCAAAGCTTAGGCGGTCAATGACTCAGACGGGGAGCTAGGTAGGTATTGTCTCTCTGCATTAATTAAATGAAGGACCGAAGCCCCGCAATCAAGGCTGAAGCTGGGATCATGCGGCAATAATCCGCCAGTACAGCATACCCTAGAGTACCTAGTGGTATGCCACCATTCCACAGCACAGAGCCCGTGTAAATGTTCCATTTCTTGTAAGAAAAGGAAAATTGACTTAAAAACTTCAAGTTGAACAATTGAATTATGGATCGGAACAGAATTTCTGTTGGGGAGTATTTGTCGCTCACCACATGATCATCCTGGCTCCAGGCTGGAGCTGTTCAATTTCGTCAAACCCCAATCGCCTAAGGTAAACCTGAGCACAGTATGTTCCCTCCGCCACGTAAAGTGGCCATAGTCGGCGTAAGGAATCATGGCCAGTACTAAGGACGAATGAATAATGAACACTCCTAGCGGGTTTCGCAACAGAGGAGCATCTTCCCGAGCTAGCTCGTGCTTCTGTTGAGGCCGATGTCAAGAGATTGATCGCCTCAGGCTACGGCGCTAATACGACCAACAAAGAAGCTGTAAAGGTCTTTCCTGTTGCGGGTCCGAAAGCGCGGATGATTGAGCACCTCAAGTTTCTCGAGCAGCCAGGTTGGTACTGGACTAAAGTTGTTTGCGGAGCTCTCTTAGATGCGTGACCTCATTCAACACTCGGGGTGAAGTACATTTGTTGACAGGCTTATGTAGTTCCATGTAAGTCGGTTTCTTCGGTGTAAACCCTACTGACAAGACAGCTGGGATTCTGGATGATGGGGATGCTAAGCTTACGGTTACTGCCCGTGATTGTGTCGGCCAAGCTGTTGTTGGCATTCTCAGTCATCTAGAAGAAACAGTGAACCGCATTGCCTATATCTAGTCGACAGAGCCGTCTCTGAATGATATTCTGGAGGCTGAGCAAAAGCTCGTCGGCAAGGAAGGATGGAAGATCACGCAATGTCAAGACGGATGAGGAGATTGCCAAGGCATAGAAGATCGTTGCAACAGGCACTGAAATGATGCCCAGAATGCTGGCTACTGGAAGACTGAGTCTTGCAGTCAATGTTAAGGAAGGATCTAAGGCGAACGTTGAGAAACGGGGCATCCTCGACAATGACTTGTTGAGAGTACCGCAGGAGAGCATCGAAGACGTTGTCGCGCGAGTCAAGAACGGGCGCTAGAGATGCGCCTGTTGGAACAGGCACAGGAATGAGCTGGATACTCTCAGTTGTCTCTCGTGTTTGGTAATATTTGTAGATAATTACGTCTTGTGATCCAGCATGCGGGCGTCGTACTTCCTGCATTACGGAGCCCGTGCAATAATGCTTCTTGATGCTAATATGTCAAATTTACCAACAGGAGTGGATAAACTTATCCCACCAGTAACTTCTGACCTGTGCAGGGCAATCCTTGGCTAACGATATGATTTGCCGGCCATGGTTCAAAGATGAGGGGAATGCTCACGTGTGGAGAAGCGTCGCATCCAATTCGACCCATATCCGGCACTCAACTTCAGCTGACGTATCCTCAGCCTGATATCTTGGATCCGATTACCTGCTCGACAATAGCGAAGACGAAATCAAGCAGGTTCTAGTTGAAGTTACAGACAAATGCTAGCAGCAGCACGAGCAGAACTCGCGTCTGGTGATTCAGCCGCTGGCCCAAACGGTGCCTCCACAAAACCGCCCAAGAAGCGCGTCCGCAATTTCACGGCAGATGATCGAGCTGCACATCGCATCTTTGAGAAGAAACGCCGAGAGCTGTTTCGAGAGCGACTCAATGTGAGACTATTCCTTCAATCTGTACTAGGTCTTGTCTTACGCTTTTTCCTAGGACTTGGCGAAAGAACTGCCTGCGCTAGCTGGGAAGAACCCCGCCAGGCTGTCCAAGCACGACGTAATTGAAGAGAGTATAAACCGTCATCAGGTTGAGCGTGGCGCATGCCTGGATGTGATACAGGCGTATAGAGCCATAGTACAGGAAAGAGATGAGTTGCTGGCTGAGGTGAATTCCTGGCGAGCTACGGCTGGGGGGCCTGAACGTCATGCTACGAGCAACCAGATGAACCTTGATGAGTTGGGAAAGCTGGAGGCTAAAGTTCGAGGTCAACAGCCAGAAGGCCTTCGCGCAGATGTCCAGGAGTTGGCTCCAGTGGACACAAGCTATACCATCGCCAACGATCTGACTTCCCAGCCTTCTTTCTCTCCTCCCACCAATTCTATTCATCCAGCACCAGTACCCCACCCAGCCTTGTTAGGCAGCGACGAAGGCAATGTAATTCTAAGCTCGTCATTCGAGGCCGCTGGCCCGATATCTGATCCGAATCACCTCCTGAACACGACCATGGCACTGATGGAAACCCAACACTTACCAAACCAAGCTATGATGATGCCACTGAAGCACATGACAGAGCCCAACATAGATGCAGTTGTAGAGCCACAACTGGAGAATGGCAGGCCAATCTCTAACATGCACGACTTTCTTGCAGACACTTCAGGCGATCAGATATCTCTCGCGGGCTGGAATCCCGACTTTCCTCTTTCGGCGATAGATTTTGGACCAGATACGACACTTCAATATTGTTTCTAGTACTCTTGGGCGAATGTCTCGGTGCTCAATTTCAAGCTATAGGGAGACTTATCTAAACCGTAGCCAGCATGGTTTCGACCTTGGCCTTGCTTCGCTCTTCACCACCAATAAACAGTCTCAGCGCATCCGCTAAGCGAGTCTTGGTCGCATTATCGGTCTCATTTGCCTTGTCAATCTCAGCACCACCGTTAGCAAGATAGTCGACATCAGTGCTGGCCAGCTTTCCATCCCAGTTGGGTCCAGCCAAGGGATCGATAGAGAGGAGCTTTTTGAGACGCTCCGGCAATGGATTGGCATTCTTATACGCGTGGACTGGCTTAGGAAGGCCTTCTCCGGGTTGCTTGGAAGCGTCATAGGGAAGCTTGGATAGCTTTTCGAGGACCGTATGGGAGATGGTGGCTGAGTGGCATCCCATTTCACCAGCGGCCATAGCTTCTTGAGGCGTGATGAAGCTAGTGATCTGTCAGAAGGAAACTGGAATTGGTGGTTTCTTTCTTACCTGGCGTTCTTCACAAGCGGTTGTTCCTTTCCGGTTTCCTTGAAAAGTCGTTTGTACGTCTCAAGAATCTGAACGATGCGCGGAGAATTTGGGTGCTCCAGCGCAGGGTCAGTAACGTCTGGCCACAGGGACAGCTCATCGTGCGCCCGCGTTTCTGTAGTTCTGTGTTAATTTGATGCCTCTACTGCTTCTTTCTTAACGTACCGTTGTAATAGGGACTTATATAGAGCATGCCAGCCTGGCTGCAAGCGATAGCCTGCGCAAGACTGAAAAGTGCCGTGCCAAGTGTCGGAATACCCTCGGCGGAGAGAATCTTGGCAGCGTTCAGAGCAGGCCCTGTAGAAGGGATCTTGATACAGAATCGCTCGCGCGAGATGCCAGCCCTGGAAAATTCCTTATCGTAAAGGCGTGCATGATCAAGAGTTGCTTGCGTGTCGTAGGCCTTGGAGGGAAGTGTCTGCAGAAGAACACGGCCTTGGATGGAATCGATGTTCTTCTTGCACATGAGAACAGCCTATGAGCTAATGAGCAGTTTCTCTTAACGCCAACCAGAGGGAGCAATTACCATGCGCGTGTAGATGGCGAGCCAGCCTTGGTCTTTGAGCTCCTTTGTAGTTTGCTCGAGCAATTCTTTGTTCGAGTCATCGCCGAGTTGGATGTCAACCCAGAGTTGGTTGCTGGTCTGATCATGGAACTTGAAAGGCATGGCTTTGATCCACTCTGGAGCCATCCAGTCGACATCCACGTTGACTAATTCCATCAGCATTACGTCGTAAGACATTTTTCAGAAGAAAAACCTACGCTGCTCTTCAAGCTTGTCAAGCCATGATTGGGTTCCAGTGCTTCCCATCTCGGACAAGGTTTGCAGAATGTTGTATTTGGTAGATGTAAAAGATGATTGTTTTCGATGACTTACTCTTCTTAGTGTAGCATAGAGGGCGGACGGGGAATACGCTTTTAACCTTACTTCCATCAAGTTCTCAATCCTCAACTAGCTCCAAATTGCTGAGATTTCGACCGTAGTGCAACCTGCCCTGCGTGTACCAAGTCTCTGTGTACAATTCCCCTCCTATGCCCTGCGTGTGCCAATTCATTCCGTCAAATCTTCCCCGCTCGTGCCCTGTGTGTTCCATTGCCCTGCGTGTGGCATCAGCATGTTAGCACATTCGAATTAGCTAATCGGGTGGTTGTCCCGATTACACTAGCAGCTCCTTCGGGGGTAATTGTTCAGTTTGCCGAGATCCGGCACTTCAGGAACATTCTTGTTTGCCTCATCTCACATGATGTAAATTCCTATGCGGGGTGGAATCATTCAGTCTGGGGTGGAAGTGGCGCCATTCTAAGAAGAGTATGGGACGAAAGTTGATACTCTGGGGAACCTAGTCACCCCGCAAGTTGATGCTCTGATCGACGAGTATAAAAGTGGCTCTCTTGCGCTGATGAAGAGACATGATGTTGAAGAGCTATCAATTGGTTATCAGTAATTCTGCAGATTCCACAAAGCATTATGGACCGCAAGTCTGATGTTGAAGATCAGGTCAAGCATGATGTTGAACACATCGACCATCTCACGCCACAAGACTTTACTCGGAATGCGAACGCTAAGTATGTAACCTGATTGTAGAACAGACATTTACTTATGGACAATCTACAGAATTCGAAATCCCCTTGCTGGCATATCTCGAGCTGACCTGCGAACGCAAGTCAATGCTTTCTGCGAAGATTATGACTTCCAGGACAAGATAGACGTCTTCTACCGCGGTGCACTGGCAGCTCAAAACCCTGCAAGTTACGATAATATCGAAGAGCTTAGCGACGATGACAAACGAGTGCTGCAACGGGAAGTGACTCATAAGTGGCATCTTCCTCGTACTCTCTATTATGGCATTGCTCTTTGCTCTCTTGGATCCGCTGTTCAAGGCTGGGATAACACGGGAGCAAATGGAGCGAACCTGTCGTTCCCGCAGGAATTCGGCATTGAGCATAGAACCACTCTTATTGGTGTTATCAACTCTGGTCCTACTCTCTTCGGTCTGTTGAGTGCATGGGCAGCTGACCCTATTAACAACCGCATTGGCCGACGAGGTGCCATCTTCTTGACCGGTCTTTTCTGTATATTTCCGGTGCTTGCTCAAGCTTTTACCCAGAACTGGTGGGGACTTTTGATCTGTCGTCTCTTTATGGGACTGGGAATGGGTATCAAAATCTCAACCATTCCTGTTTACTCTGCCGAAATTGCTCCAGCATCCATCAGAGGTGGTATTGTCACCAGCTTTCAGCTATGGGTTGCTTTCGGCATTTTTGTTGGATTCTGCTCGAACCTCATCTGGTATCGTATCGGAGACCTTGCTTGGCGCTTCCAGCTTGCAGCTGCATTTGTTCCGGCTATTCCGGTAGTTATCTTTGTTTGGTTCTGCCCTGGTCAGTATTCATTGATGCTATACCGATATCAATGCTAATAGTTACACTAGAATCCCCTCGCTGGCTTATCAAGAAGGGCCGCTACCAAGACTCTTTCAAAGTCTTCTGTCGTATCCGCAACACGGAAATGCTAGCAGCTCGAGACCTGTACTATGCTCATCGTCAGATCCTGGAGGAGAAGGATGCCTTCGGCGGGAAGACTCTCGCTCGCCGCATGTGGGAGCTCATAAGCGTCCCTCGCCTTCGCCGGGCAACAGTGGCATCATCTTGGATCGTCATCTCGCAGCAATTTTCCGGAATCAACATCATGGCATTTTACTCGTCTACCATCTTTGCTGCTGCCAACTACTCTACGAGGGACTGTCTTCTTGCTTCCATGGGATATGGTCTCGTCATGTTTATTTTTGCCTTTCCTGCTGTTTATATGGTTGACACCTTTGGCCGTCGAAATCTGCTGCTAGTTACCTTCCCCAACATGGCGTGGTGTTTGCTGGCGGCAGGGTTCAGTTTTCAGATCGATAAGGATTCGAGTGCCAGAGTTCCGCTTATCGCTTTCTTCATTTACCTCTTCACAGCCATGTATGGACCTGGTAAGTTGACTTTTCTATGACCAACATACCAGAAGCTAACTGTTCAGGCATTGGACCGCTGCCTTCTATCTATTTCTCCGAGGCATTTCCACTGTCGCATAGAGAAATTGGCTCCGCCTTCACCATCTGCGTCAACAACGCGGTTGGCAGTGCATTGACCTTGACATTCCCGTCCCTTCTTGATCGTCTTGGGCCAACCGGTGCTTTTGGCTTCTACGCAGGTCTCAACGTTGTAGCGTTCATCGTGATATTCTTAATTATACCAGAGACCAAGTAAGTGAATAGTATTGATCGAATATTCTTGTGACTAACCGGAGTCTTATAGACAACGTACGTTGGAAGAACTGGACTACATCTTTGGAGTTCCGACAAGACGTCATGTCGCGTATCAAGTTAGACATTGGTTGCCTTGGTTTGTCAATAGATATATCTTTCTTCAGAAGTCAGCTAAGCTTGACCCGCTCTATCAGCTGGACTAGAAGAACAGGACGAGCGGAATAAAGTAGCGAAGAATTCTAGGGGCTGAAAAGGTAGTAAAGTAGTTCTATAACTAGATGTTTAATTAATTCTGTGTATTTCTGCCAATGTTTGTATGTTAAGAGTTCAGCTGGCTGATTTCGTAATCACCATAGTCAGTACAGCCTCGCATCTCACAGTATCCCCAGATTCATTAGCAAGCTGTTTCTCTTCCTTAGACTATTCAGCATCATTGGCTCATATCATTCAGATATATCTCCTCCAATATCTTCCTGATCTGTGGACGAGTGGTTTAGCAGTAGCCTAGTGACGTACGTCGTTAGGATACATTTCCTCAAGTATCTGCCAGATTCGACGTCGATTGGTGAAGCCGCCGGGGACATTGAGGCCAACTTTGTTAAAACCCCAGGCACCACCACTACCACTAACTGTGTCTTGCCGTGGCTCCTCTGGTGGGCTCATGACCTGTCTTGTAATCTTCTCCCAATCCCAGTTTTGTGCGTTCAAGCCTCGTGCACTCGTCTTATCGTGGATCTCTTTAATATAGAGGTCCCAAAGGAAGGGGACTTGAAAGAACATCTGCTTCCACATAGACTGGGGCATGATATAAGTACACTCCAGTGGGAGCTGATCCTGATGGAGGAACGAGCAAACAAGGTTCTTCAATTCTTGCGGCAGACACCCAAAGCGCTTCTTAAACGCACTGAGGCTTTTCGGCAATTTACCAGAAACGTCTTCCTCGATCTTCAGGTTTGCGATCAGAAGCGTGCTTAGGTTCGGAATAGTGATGGGGTTCTCATTCCACTATGTATCAAAAGTTCAGCAAATAAATCTGGGTTTGCTAGAAATAGAGCTCAGACTTACCCAACTATCATCATAGTATTCATCGTACTCAATGCTGCCAGACGGAATATATCGTCGAAGGCCAACTGAAAACGGTAGGCTCGGTAGGGTTTCGCGTATTCCAGAGGTGGGGTAGCCGTGACCATATAGCCAGTACTTGCGGCAGGCAGAACGGCGCTCGAGGGTCAGCCATAGGTCCCCAATAGACCTTAAGCTGGCCTTATAAGATTTCTTCATGACCCGATTGGCAAGATCTTCGCAAGCTGTATGCAGCCCAACAAACATGATTCCCTCCCATTTTGAAGGGTTAGCAGACCTCTTATGTAAAGCGTAGGTATCATGAGGATAGATCTGCCGGTTCCCGGGGAGTAAAACAAGGAAATGATATCGGTAGTTTACTTTTGTGGCGTGGCGAGAAACTTGATCATCGTTAACCCTTGTAGGCGGAGGTGACCCGATTAGCTGAGGCCAGTGCGGGCCAGACAATGCGACAATATCACTCTTCCAACCTTCTGGGCGTCCAAGCACGATGCCGCAAATTGTGCATATGTTGAAGCCAGAGCGAAGTTCCATAATCGACCTTACAGGGGATAAGTAATGGAGATTTGTGTCTGTAGAACAAGTATGCAGAGCGCCCTCGGATTCGTCTCGTGAATGGTTGGCTTCGAATGTTTTATTGTAAGAAAGAAGAAAGGAAAGAAAAGAGAAAACAAAAAGAATAGAAAGTAAAACCATATTGCGCTCTAATAATGGGCCAGACGTGTTATTCATACTTGAGACTTGTGGCCGAGAGCTTAAATCAGCACAGAGAACTTAGATAAGTGTTAACACCCTAAAGCTTAACTTTATAGCCAGCAATCAGCGAAGCAACTCGGGGATGAGAAAGTCAAATGCGAATGGGCGAATAAGGAGCTCCAAACACCCTTTCAAAGAGCGCGGGTAAATAGAGGGCTCCTTGTTGATGAAGAGCCAAAAGTATTTGTAGCATAAGACAAATGTAGTAAGGAAACGAAGCCAAAGAGAAATGCTTGCATTATCGTAGTATACAATCTAAACGCGTCTCTTCCCTTTGTAATGCCCTAGGGCTTGCAGCAAGATTTATTAGTCATCGTAAAAGCTTCTAGGTAAAAGCTTAGATCGGGAAAAGAAAATATCGTGTTGTCATTCATCACCTGTGTTGGCAGCCTAAAGCTTAAACTTATAGGCCGTCGCACCATAGACAATCTAAACGCCAGATCCAACCAACCGCCACTCGCTCTGTTTCAATGATTACATGACCTTCATTCCCATAGCAGTGTTGCTAGCCATACCAGCCAACTCAAAATGCTGCACCATCTTCGCCGATCCAGATCCACCGGAGACATCGAGAACTGTGACAGCAGCCTGAGTAGTACCATTACCAGGCGAAAGGGCATAGAGGAAGTTGCCAGAAGCAGCCAGGTCGATCAGACCAGGGTCACCGTTGCAAGTCAAGTCAAGCTCAGATACAACGCTCGCATCCTCAAGGCTCATCTCGACGACTCGGTTGCGGCCGACATCTGTGACAAAAGCAGATTTGGTAGCGGGAGAGATGGCGACCCAGCAAGTGGCTTTCTGGCCTTCGACTGCTCCCTTGGCAGCGGTGGTGGCTTCGCAGCTGTTGGGATTGACATCGAGAATGGCTGCGCCGAAAGAAGCATCTGTAGCGAAGACCTTTGACGTTCCGGGGATGACCTGTGAGCCAAAGAGAACAGCTGTTCCTTCGGGTGAGCTGCGAGCATCCTTCTTGCTCACGGCCGCGACTCCGTTGTTCATCTCGACATTGGCGACGGAGATAAAGCCAGTGTTGTTCACAGCAGGGTCGCCCTTGACCATTGTGAAGAGCATGGACTCATCTTCCGAGAAGAGTACTTGTGATAGTGTGTTTGTAGGTCCGGCAGGGGGCGTTGTTTGACCGAGGTCGATCGCTCGTAGTTCGTCCATGGCACCGAGTCCTTGTCGCGAGAAGCTGCTGCAAGAAACACCAGCCTTGGCACCGGTTGACCCAACACAAACGACCCCGTTCTTTGCGGAAGCAGCGACAGTGTTGGGGAACTCGCCGGGGACTTGGACTGGCTTGCCGACCATCTGTAGTTTGGTAGGATCGGATCGTGAGACTCTAAGCATGCTCAAAGTGTTAGAGCCGGCGTTGACAGCGAAGATGTTCTACACCAAAGTTAGTAAAGGTCCATGTCATTGGTGATGAATATTGAATTCACGTTGCCTGCAATCGTCAAAGCAGACTGGCTGATCAAAGCATCAGGTGTAGCGGGCTTGCCGTCAGCGTCAACAGCTATAGAGCCAGCACCCCCAGTCATGGTGACTTTGCCCTTAGACAGAGTACCGTCCTGACCAATGGGAACCGCAAGAACACCGTTCGCCTCCTCGTTGGTGAGAACATAGATCGCCTTGCCCATCATAGCATTGCTGTTCATTCCGGGCTTGCATGCTGGGTGGCTGCTAGCTTCCTGGGCAAGCCAGAGTAAAGCTGGGAGAAAGAATCCTGAAGAGAACATGTTGATTGATGTTTTAGTGGTGAAGTTGGTAAGAGAGTGTATAAGAGAATATTAAAAAGCAGGCCGGCTGCAGAGAATGAATGAGAGAAGAATGTTTGAATGATTGAATGAATTTATCGAGTTTGTTGAACGCGTCTCGATCTTCTTTATAACAATCTCTCATCCAAACTCGACATTTCCATGTAATCTATGTGCAGGGATAAAGTCTCAACATCAAAGTAATCTGAATCTCCTCTTTAGGCAAGGCCTGATTTTTATTGTCACATAAACGGCCAAATCGAAGTCCCAATTGCTTAAAATGTGAAACGATGCTGGAGAACCATCCACAGTTCGGAAACAACATAATGCGACTTGGTTGCCGTGCTGCCGGCTAAAGTGAAACCGGGGTGCGATGTCCCCTGTTTGGAAGTCAGATCTGTGCTTGTAGACTCCGTAATCACGATTTCCCTTTTGGAAGCACCGTAACTTCATTCAAACATTCTTTTCAACGACAAAAAGACAAGCAATTGGCCTCATTTCCGGTGCTTAGCCGATCGGTGTAGTATACTAACAAGTCAATGGTATGGAGAGAGACCTTATTGCCGGCGCGTAAGGAACGTGATAACAGGGATGAAAAAGGGTGCACGAGCATATGGATAACCTTATCATACAAGGTTAACACGAGTATCTGTGATCAACTTCACATTTGTGGAAACAAACTTGCTAAACTCTGCAATGATGTTATTACTTATCCTTGCAAATACCAATCATCTTTCTTGGGCACTCGGCATTCTCCTTGAGACATGATATCACAGCCCTTTGGCTAATCCCTCTCCGTGTCAGGGCTGACAGGAGTAAGACGAACCTTTCCGCATTAGGAAATTCTGATATTCTCATCTTGGGGGCCCTAAAATGGGGGACGACGCCGAAACGCCCCTGATACAAGGGTCTCACTCAGCTAGCGCTCACCAGAACCAATAGGGACAATGCTCACCCGTTGACTAATCTTGGATAAGAAACAAGAATGAAGCAGCGGAATTGAAGTCGTTGTTTTCTTCATCTTTATTGATCTTTCATCATTTTTACCGTTTTCGCGTTCCCTCCTCGCTTGCGTCAACCTCACAATGACTGATAGAATCTTCCGAATTTTCAACCCTGGTGGTTAGTTTGGGTTTTTGCTAGCCCTTGATTGGACGAATTGCTGACGATGATCAAGAGCCCAAGGAAAATCCAGTAGAGAGGCGGAGAGCCCAACTACGACGTGCTCAACAGTAAGAAGCTTCTGGGACACTGTCTTATATAACCATTGTTAATACCCCACTCTTTTAGATCCTACCGTGGACGAAAGGATAAGTATGCCAGGACGTTGGAGGAAGAGCTAGCCAAGTCCCGATCCCGTGAAGCGGAACTCGCACGAGAATGCGAACAACTCCGTGCAGGTCTACAAAATGCCCTCCAGCAACTATCTCAAGGTCCCAATTCCACCGATACTGGGTTCAGAGAGATCAACTACATCACCAATGATTACGCTACCCCATCCAGAACCACAGGGTCGTCGAGCGGCGCGTCGCCCATGTATCTTGGTGACCCGGGCTACCAATCGGTGGACATTGTACCTTCTCCACAACTGATATCACCATCTTCGTTCGGAGACTTCTCTGACCCATCCGAAGGCCATGGGGCTCCCGTCTTGTTCAATCAAGGGTACTCGAGCCATTCGCGCGTGGGCGAAGTGGATCAGATCATTGCAGGCATGGAGTTTGTCTTGAAGTATGTCCTTCCCGCACATGATCATCGAGTCTCTGCTAACACATACTAGAATTGAAGAGCCTTGTCTGGGTCATCTCCACGGCGATCCCAAGAAGCCCGACGAGCCTGGTAACCATGCCCTGACTGCGACGGCTCAGCTCATGGCATCCTGTGGCGACACATCACATACAAATAACCCACGTCTCCCTTCATCCCCCGCTTTTGGAAACACTCCATCATCTATGTTGGAGCGCCTTTTGACACTGGCGCCTGACCTATCGAATGAGGATGAGATGACACCGATCCAGGCCTGGAATGATATCCGATGTCGGCCAAACTTTGGTGGGTTTAGTACAAGCAGCTTGGGTAGTCTTGCGGCGAAATTGATGAAGGCTGCGAAATGCCACGGGTAAGTTCATTCATTCAGTTCTAGTGTTCTGAGAAAACTAACAAAGAACAGATTCGGCGCTGCGATCAAGCGATCTGTTTTTGAGGGCCTAGTCTACGAGACCCTTGTTACTGGGCAAACCTTTTAGTCCCTGGCTTAGACTACTGTATCATATTTACATTCTCGTTGAATCTGTTCTTGCATGCCTGGGAACGCCCTTTCATTGATACTTAAAGCGTATGACGCCTCAACGAGATATATCAAGCTAACACACTGAAAAATCCCATTTAACTTTAGCTTTCGAAAGGCAATATGCATATAGCCTCAACAAAGATAAGTCTCCTAATTAAAAGCAGAATAATATGCTTTTATGATGACTCAATGGGTAACCTTATTGGCAGCTTGGGAACGCCCTTTCAGATGTGCATATTGTTCGCAACTTGGGTATGGGAGCATGCTGTCTCTGTTCTTGCAGCTGCTCAACGGCTGTTCAGGCAACAACCTACGGTATTAATTGTTCGACTCTGCGTTCTTTGTCACCACTTGGCTATGGCTTACCAGTGGCTCCGAACCCTAAGGCGTCAGGTTCAGCTGCACAGACAAGAGCCAAGCCATTCTCCGAGTGACAGTGGCAATGCTAATGTAGGTATTTAAGCATTTCAAATCGCCTCGATGTTTCTCATCAAACTTTCCATCAAAGACTTCTTCGATACCTCAGACAAGAAATATCTCTTCGGAAAGAAACAACTTCAATAAGCCTTTATTCAGATTCATCATACGACTGATTTACCATGGATGACTTGATGGCTACTATGGATGGCTTGATTACTCGACGGACTGTCTTGCGGAACCACTTGGCAGAAATCGAGGATAACATCGCCATTCAGGAGGCAGCTATTCGTGTGGCAGCTGGAGAGGATGACGTCCTCGCGAATGCTGATACAGTCGATCCGGCCCCTTCTCCTAGAGGTGACGCCGATAACGAAGACGACAATAACAACGAAAACGACAATAACGATATCGACGATGACCTCCACATTGCGTACGACTTCGAGGGTGGGTTTGGTGGGATGATGGTGCCGATCGTTCCTGAGGGACCAGGCTCTCCAGAGACTACATCCTCGTCAGACGTAGAGATTGTCACGTTCACGTCGACACCGTCCCAACCTTCCAAGCTGTCACTTCGTGACACCCCTTCTATTGTATTTTGGCAAGGCCCGCGCGTGGACCCCCGGTTCAAGCCGGACCAGTGGCTGTCTGAGAAGCCCAGCGAGTCCTTCTCACGAGACTTCCTCCAGGGGATTGGTACAGCCCGCTTATGCAACACCCTGCGTCCCGAGATTTTTGTCCTCATGCTCGCCCATCCCAACGCTGCGGGATGTCCTGCCAATGAAGCTTGCCACCACTGGGAGTTGCGCTGGGATGATAGACCCCGAAGAGAGCCTGGAACCATTGAGCTGGAGCTGATCTGCCTTGATAGGCGTGATCGCGGAGACTATATTGCTCCCCCCGATAAAGAGTTTCATATGCTTGATCAGGATCATCCTAACCCCATCAAATGCGATCCATGCTTCTTGTTCAATGCTCTGAAGCCTGACTTCAGCAGTCTGGATGGAACTAATCTTGATGTGGTTTTGTTTCGACTGCTTCAGCCTGATGACGGCGAGGATGATGAGCCCGTTGAGGGGCGGGATGAATCCGAAGACAACAATCTTGATCACCCGTTTGAGAAGATTGGATGGGAAGAAGTCCATAGATACATGGATCGCTGGGGTCGTCAGCTCGCAACTTTGTTGGATGAGTGAACGATGAACCGATATCCGACAAACTGGCTCTCAATAGATGGTTGGATAGTGGAGGCTAGGCTATGAGACAATGATTGTTCGAGGCGGCATTATGGTTTTGTGAGTGGCTATAGTTGGTCCGAATGGGTTTGATGGAGTGAAAAGGATCATCATGGGAGAGCCACTTGTGTTTTTTGAGAATGGAGTAACATATGGAATGCGCCTTTTACCATTGATTGCAAACTGAACAGAGGTCATATCGTTGATGGTTCTCCTCGAATGTAAAATATTCGACATGTTATGCGTAGCAAAGTATCAACTAACATGGTGTGTTTTCTAGTGACTAGTGCTAAAACTGATATCATTCTATTCGAACGACTTTTCCATTAGATTAGCAAAGACAAGTTTTAACAACTTTGACTCTATCGATATCTTCGTAGAGACATTCCATCTAGACCACAGGAAGCTGCCAGAGAATTGGGTGGTCGACTTGTTCGAGAAGGCCTACAAGGTTGAGACGCCGGTATTTGACCTTGATTCTCGCTCCCAGGCCTCGAACAAAGTTCTCAAGGTACGGATATCTCCGTCCTGGCCTGACCAACCTTGTTGGCTCTGAGGCCACGGCTGACTCGCGTTTCCAGTCTTTGCTTCCCGCCCCTGCCAATCTTCCTCACCCAACCGCCCTGCCTTCACTAGATTGGCGAAAGAAGCTTTGATGCCTACGAAGTTCGTTTCAAAAGTCCGGGGTTGGCTAGATAAGATCTGTCAGATTTATCACAAGGTGTAAGTTTTATGCAGAAATGGAGGAATACTTTTATTAGAATCGAATTATAGAATAGTTTTATTTTTTCCGAGAGCGCTTGGTACTTGCACCTGTTGGCCTCGCCGATCGTAGTGCTACACCTCATGCAGAACCAAATTCAGATTCAGCCACGCCATGCAAGTATATAAAGTGGCCTGACATTTCATCAAAGATGAAGCTGGTAGAGTCAGAGCGTGATATTCTTGATTCATGTCTTCATGGAGTCACTCGACTTTATTCAGCCAGTGGCGTAAATACCGAGTTGCGTTTTCTCATTTCCTACTGAGTCAGGTACGAGAACGCAACACACCTTATTATTTGGGGTTCAATGCTACTCTACGGGCAGATTGTTAACGACCCCGGTATATCATGAATCAAGATCTGTTGATGCGGTCAAGAAATATGAAGCCAAGGTATTCAAAGCATTGACCATCACGCTATACGTGAAACTCGTTCTTGCAGGCATAGCCATGTTTACCGTGATTGCGGAGAATGACTCGGGTGTTTCGCGCTCCGCATTGGTGTTGCATATGTCTCTGGTCAGATTACCCGGTCATTGGTAGAACCTTAAAGCTTTCCAACGGGAAGCATACCCGGACCTTGGTAACATCCTTCCCGGGGCATGACTCGGGTATTTGACTAATTAATTGATCTCTGCGCGATTGGATGCCCTTATTGTGTTGGCGTGAGGCTTGACCATATGAGCAGGTGAAAAGCTTATTGGGATATTGTAAATGGAGTGGACATGCCATCTCAATTATCTCTCTCGTATCTTGAAACATTTGATTTTATGTGAGAGTCGCGTATCGCGCTTCTGGGTTGTATTTGTTGGATCGGCAGACAGGTGGGATAACAATGGGATAAATTGTCGACCAGTACGTGAGGCTCCGCCATGAGCCCTGGTCGTTGAGGCTTGAGAAAGTCTAAGTCGAACGATATTGGGCGAGGACAGACCTGCTATGCAACGTTGCTGAATCTTCATCTGAAATTAGGACCAGGAGCATGCTGAAAATCCATCACCAACTTTGCTCTGGTGTAGAAGATCATCGGCACTAAGCACAGAGAACTTAGTCTTTGATGATCTGAGAGTCAACTCATGAGTGCACGTGCGGTATTGCCAAGATTGAGGCTACGATGCCGTCGGGCTTCCATGGGTCGGGCCGTAACTAGCAATTTAATACACGGGCTATCTTCAATAGTACCTATCTCAGAGTAGCGAGTCTGGGGAGTCGGCTTGTTGTCCGGCTATGAAGCCTTTAACTCCACAGGGAGTAAGGACCTAGGTGGATCAGCTTCATGCAACAAGTAAGCAAATTGCAGTATTGTGAAGTATCGTGGGGCGGAAAACAACATTCGGAAACGAAGAGACCGAAGGGTCAGCAGCTCTTAAGTCGACCTTCGGTACTTCATGAACAGCCATGAAAGCATTCGCTGATCGAGCATAAATACGTGAAGCTGAGCCCAAGTTGGTTCCTGGATCATCAACTCCAGTAAATATCACATCTTCAGGGCATTCAGAGAATCAAATCCAGTGACCGCAGACATCAATCATGAGTCTTGCACATCTTTACAAGTCTTCACTCACAAGACCTTCCTTGCCTTCTCTCATCACTCATTCCATGATGGTCCGCAAGATGGCCTCGGCTGCCGCTGCTGTTGCTCCTGCACCGCAGCCTCATATCCCCACCATCCTCAATGCATCGGGTCCTCCTCCTGGTCACTCCGTCACTGTCGGGAATCTCCAAACCTTCGTCCTGCCTGACAAAGTCTCTGACACCGAAGCAAACCGTAAGCTTGGCAAAGCCCTCGTCGAAGCCTGGCAGAAGGATGGCATATTGCAGATAAGCATGACACCCGAGCAGCACTCACTTTACAAAAGTGCCAACTACGCTAGTCGACGCTTCTTCGGCAAGCCTCATGCTCAAAAAGCTGCTTGCGTTGACAGTCAGACTTACTCTGGCTACATTGCCAGTGGTGAAGAGCTGACTGATGGTATTGCTGACTACAGTGAGATCTTTACTGTGACTAAAGATCTTGAGCTTGATGAACCGAGGGTCGTTGCGAAATGGCCCTGCCATGGTCGGTGCCCTTGGCCTGATTATGAGATGCAGAACCCCATGCAGCGTTACATGCAAAGTCTGGGGGGCGTTGGGGAAACGCTCTTGCAGCTCACTGAGCTTGGGCTTGGTGTGCCTCAAGGGTCACTTACCAACTACACACAAGATGGATGGCATCATCTGAGAATTCTTCGGCAAGTATTTGATAGAAATGATGCCTTGTTTTGGCTATCACTAACTACAGTCAAATAGCTTCCCTGCCATTAACAAGACCAATGGCAAGGGCAAAGAAGGCAGAGGAATTGGATCTCATACTGATTACGGACTTCTCGTCATAGCGGCAGCTGATGATGTCGGAGGCAAGTACTTCAAATCAGTTCAATGACAAGCCGTGGCTAACTGGTTCTCCAAAGCTTTGATGATCCGTCCCCCATATAGAGACGAAAAGCTCGCAAACTGGGAATCAAGTGCCGCTGGCTTCAAAGAAGATGATGAAAGATGGGTCTTCGTCCCCCCCGCCGAGAATGTCTTCACCGTCTTCCCAGGCAAGTTTGCCCTCCCAGCATAGACGAGCCTTTCTAATCTTCTTTCGGTTTAGGTGACATGATGCAGTACATCACCAACTCAGCCCTCCCCTCAACCCCTCATAAAGTCGGGCTCAATCTCAGAGAGAGGTTTGCCTTTGCTTACTTCCATGAGCCGAGCTTCCAAGCAGTTGTGAAGCCTCTGCCCGGCTACGACGTTGGCCAAGAGCCAAAGGACGGAATACACTATGGCACGCACTTCACTAATATGTTTATGAGAAACTATCCTCAGCGTATTACCACCCAGAGGTTGAATGATGAGGGTCGCTATAGGCTTCTAGAGCAGGAGAGCCTTCAGACCATGGCTCCTTGAGGTCAGATTAGATATTTGAATTGTATTAGCTATTATGAACTGGGCAAGAAAGACAGAAGTGATAGTCCTGATAACAAATCCAGGATTTCGTCATGAATAAGTCGGCAGGCTGTCTGGGTTGGCTTTCTCCTACCTGAATATTTATTATTGAGCACCCACCAAACCATGTGCATGATCCTTTACGAACTCATTCTCACCATTCGATGACGTCTTCGTCGTCTTCGTGTTCACCTTCATTGCCAATTAGGCCAATTCCCCCATGTACCCTCCCCATATGCTGATAACAGTCATTCACATAGGTAAAGGTCTTCAAGCAGAGCCAGCAAATATGCGTCCCACAGGCCGTGCAATTTATGTGATTGCAGCCTTCATCCTTCTGTATGTGTGTTACATTTCAGACAGTCTTTAAACCCCAGCTCTTCCTTTGCTTTGAGAAACTCTGCCATGCCGCCAGACTCGTTGCCCTTGTATTGCGCGCAAGTCTTTCTCGGATGCGAGACATGGCAGCTCGTGCAGGTGGCCGTCATGCATTTAGCGCAGGTAAAAATTGGTGGGACGCTTGTTTCTGGCTGGGCAATGCGGTACACCTGGGTGCATTCGGGTGTTGGACAGTAGCGCAGCTGGTCTTGGTGTCGGCGCATAAAAGACGCGAAGGAAGCCTCCAAGATACTTTCAAATATCTCTGAAAGAAGTAGATGCTGGATCTCATGCAGCGAAATGGCCTTCTTACAGTTCCCTTGGTCTCCAATGCATTTTATAGAGAAGTCACCGATCGTGGATGCTTCTACCTGACACATATGTTAACGAAGCAGATGGTGCAGTAGACATGGCCACAAGAAGTTGCGAGTGGTTGGTGGGCTTCGCAGAAACAGACTGCACAGTCGGCTTCGGTAGTCTTCTCCGTCTGTGATTGCTCAGTATCGTGTCCTGTCGCCCAAGGCTGAAGTTCTTGCAAAAGCTGGTCAAGTGCTTCACATGCTGGCACAAACTTATCCTCAGGGCCGAAAACTCGGAATTTGGAGGATTTGATGTCGCGGATGATGACAACCCCAAGGCCTTGTTCAATCTCTTGAAGCCTCCTATATGCTCCCCTATCAGCTTTGAAATCGGGAGACCATAGGTTCTTCCCATTCAAAGTCGTAGTCGTTCCATTGATGATTCTTTCAAGGACCTCTTTTCCTTGCGTAAAGGGTTCGCGATCCTGGCTCTCAAGCTTCAGAACTCTGTAGCCGGTCTCAGGAATCGAGGAAAGATTAACGAATTGCCGTTCCCAGTCTTTCCGCAGCGATTCGATGCTGTCTTCAACAACACCATAAACGCGCGTAGAAACCCTAAATTTGACCAGATGCACGTGTTGAAGGTAGAGTTTCCCAGAAGGGTTGAACGGCAGCCACGTCTCGTTCAGCTGCGAGACGGCATCTAGGGTTTCAGATTCCTCGATGAAGCGGGCTTGTGCCTTGACCCTTCTCGCTGTTGGACTCCCAAACACTTCCCATTGTTCCAAGGCCCCGACGTCGTAGAGCAAGGATTTTAGTATTGCCCATGTTTGGGAATACGGATTGTTGTCACGTTCAGAATGTTTGCGATCAAATGGAAATTGTCGTCGTCATTGAATAAGAAATTACGGTGGCGTTACGGTGAATGTCAAAGCAAATATTAAGTTACACAAAACAATTCGGAGATACTGCGGTTAACGGCAAGACTCAAGCTCAAGGTTTACGCGGCGTTCAATGAAGGATCTCAAGTGACGGATGAAATGATTCGGAGTGAAGAAGAATGCTTTGATTTGGCGTTTGATATCGAGACTGTTCGGACGATGCAGGAGGCCGATTGTTTCACTGAACGCGTGACGCGTGTTTGTGACACAGTCAATGAAATGCTGATCTGCAAACTTTACCCCGCAGATAAGATGATGCAGCAACAACATGCGTGTTCATCTCGTTTCATGGTTGATGCCAACTCTGATGCAGCGTTTGGGCATGCCTGCGGCAAAGAATTGGGTTATGCCACGCATTTGGATGAGGTGGCAGTGAGTGGTTAAGTGCCCAAGCTCAACAAGCCTAAAGGCGGTGAAGCCTTCGCCACATCATGTGTTGGCAGCTGGAAGTCGAGAGAATACTTGGGCAGGGCATATTTGACACGGTCAGCAGACAACTAAGAATGTATGGGGAGATGACGGTCTAATAATGTCGCAAATCTGATAGTCCCGTTTATTTTGCTCACCGCTCAATCCATGCTGGGTCAGCGGGTCTTGATCCTCTCTAACTGGCTGCAGTTGGTCCAAAAAGGGGGGGCCTGGCATGTGCCTGACATATTTCTCGCTTAGGTAATGGTGATCCGGGTCGTTGGATAATTCTTAGCTTTGAATCTACCCGAGATACCTTTAAACCCGCGATCTGCAACGAACCAGTCAAGTCAAGTCAAGTCAAGTCAAGCTCACTCACTACTACTGTACCTGCACTAGGTACCTCTCTTCTTCTCTCTTCTCTTCTGCCCTCCAAGGGACATCCTGGCCTCGCCTTGCTGACTGCTCACCTCAGAGCCTCAACGGTCGCTCAGACCATACCCCAACAGCCCAGCCCCGCACCTCGGCGCAGCAGAGCAGAGCAAAAAACCACCTCGCAACATGGGCTCCAAGAAGCGCAGCTCGGCCTCAGGTGAGACTGGCAACGCCACTGATGCTTCTTCTTCTCGAAGCGGTCAACCCTCTCGCAGCCTCAGAAGGAGAGCCGGCGACATTGTGAGCAGCCTCAATCCGGTGGGCGCGGGCAAGGGCCCCGATGTGATGCAGCAGCTCGCTGAGATTCCCTTCAACGCCGAGGCCTTCCTCCAGGCGAAAGCTGCTCAGGCCAAGGCGCTGGATGCCGAGGCCAGTGAGACCGGTGAGGGCGAGGATGTCGTCGAGGTTGAGTATGAGGGCACTCGTCCGTACGTCCCGACGGTTCACGCTCATCTCAAGGGCGTTGACAAGGTTTGTCGAAACGGGGAATGGTCGAAACCACTTCAACGCTTCTTGACGAGACTTCAGCTCGGTTCAAACAATCTCAGCGTCATTTATGACTCAGACCTTGAAAATGTGGGGATCGAACCTCCCGAGGAGACCGAGTCTTGGGTCGAACAGAGTGAGCCCTCCAAATTCGCAGGCCACGTCTACAGATTCCTTGGCCGTCAGTGCCGATCCGCCTCTTCAGATCGCCATCTCTATGTCCTCTATCACCCCGATGCCGAATGGCATACCGACTTCTACGAACTCCTGCAGGACAAGCCTCTGCCCAGCAATTTCCTCGGCTTCTCTAACAATCTGGATGCTCTCGTGGCTTTTGTGAGGTTCATCCGAAAGCGCCTCGGAAAGCGCGCCAACAACGCCATGTTCCACCTCCTCATCCCCTCATCTCGACCCATGTCCATCCGAGACGCTCTCGAGTTTCCAGATCTGGGCGATCTGGTCATCCACGGTGAGACCCACGGTGGCAACAACTACGTCTGGGTCAATCTACCCACTTCCGACGACTACCCCGCAAACCTGCTTCTGAAGCATGTTGAGAACGCCGTCCGCGGTGAGAGCGAATGGAAGACGACAGCGACAGTCAGCACAGCCATAGGAGGATTAACGGCATCATTGGCTGGCGCGGCTTTCACCCTCAGAGTTAAGGGAGCGCCATTCCCATCCCTCAAGACCTTCGGAATCGGAGCAGTCTGCACCACCATAGCCGCCCGAATCAGAGGCGCAGAGTACCTCCCCCTAGCAGTCCTCGGCATCGGCGGACTTTGTACCACGATAGCAGCATTGCAAGTAAACAGAGGCCTGAGCAAGCGCATCCCCAGACTCATCGGCGGCACCGACACACCCAAGGAGCCCAAGGCCGAGCCCGAGAAGGAAGATTCAGCAGCCAGCGAGCAGGACGAGAGCAGGGACGAAACCCCCCACGAATCAGATGTCCTCCCCGAGTCAGAGCCGCCAGTTGTTCCAGAGGAGCCATCCAAGATCAAGGACGACTCGGACGCTCTGTCCTTCGTGAGCAAGGCATCCAGCACCAGCAAGTCTTCAAGTAGCAAGAAGCATCGACGCAGTGAACGTAGTGAGCGAAGTGAGCGCAAGCGCAGAGACAAATGAAGCATGGAAAAACTATAAGGTTGGAAAGACAGAACAAAGTACAAAGTACACTGACAGACAGCTGGACTTTTGATGGTGTATTTTTTGTTTTTCGATTTTGAATACGCTTCGAGTGCTGTTTTTTTTGCTCGGTCTTTGGTTTTCATGAGTTAGAAAAACGCACGAAAGTAGAAAATATAAATTGAAGACCTCTACTTGAAACGAGGCTGTTGTGTTCAAACCACTATTTTCCAACATGTTGACAAGCATTTGATCCCATCACTTTCGTTGGAGATCGCAAGAGCGAAGTGACTGGAGACTCTACACTAGCTTGGGGAGTTTTGAGCATGATGTTTGCAAATTTTCTATTCTCTGTTTTTTTGTCAACCTTTATTGTTTACTGCTTATTTATCTAGCATGGAATAGGTTGTTTATTGGTCTTAACTTGAGATAAAACTGCTTGTTGTAGGGTAGTCAGCCCAGCGGAAGAAAGGGCCAACATTACCGAGGTTCTGTCTTCTGATCATGCACTTTTCTAATTTTAGCATTTCTCTCAGGTTCCTTACGACTCGTCCAATTAGATATCCAAATCCAGGATTCCACTAACCCGAAAGAAGACCCTCTCGAAACGCAGGATCACGATATCGGCCTAAGGCTCCCGCATGCAATTAAGGGATTACAATAAATCTTATCTAGAATAAACCAGCTGAAATATAAGTGATGACTAAATACAGATTAGTTAATAGCCAGTATTCGCTGGTCCATCAATATCAGTAGAGAATGCAATACACAACACAAACAACAAACCGATCCATCTACCAAAGCTCGCAAACAGGTTTCTTCTGAGGACACTTGAAAGCACGTTGGAAATCAGCAGAGTTCTTCAATGGCAACAAAATCCTAGCCTGGTTAGGACTGTGCACATCCGTCAACCTAGCAATGACCTGCGCCGGTGGAATGTTCGCACACCAATGCTGACTCCACGCGACAAAGAACAGCTGCTCATGCGTGAAGTTACCGAGTCCAGGCAAATCTTGAGCTTTTCCGTGGTCCTTCTCCCATTTCTTCCAAGCCGCAAAGCTAGAGAGAACACCACCTGCGTCTGCAATGTTCTCATCCAACGTGAGCTTTCCATCGATCTTCCGCTTTTCTCCATAGGGCCCGGTGACGGCGAATTTGGCGTATTGCTTGACAAAGCAATCACTGGACTTCTTGAATCCTGCTGTCGACTTTTTATCGAACCATGCCCTTATCTTCCCAGTCTTGTCAAACTGATGGCCCATGCTGTCGAAACCATGCGTGATTTCATGCCCAACAATACTTCCCAGGCCGCCGTAGGTAATGTATGCGGGATAGCCGACACTGTAAATGGGGTATTGCTGCTTGCCCGCAAGGATTCCTATGGAATTTAGTCTACGTTCATAGAAGGCGTTGCTCATTAGAGCACTACACGGGAGCTTCTGTCGATCAACAGGCTTATCAAGGGATGCCCAGTTCTTGGCAACCCGAGACTTCGCGAAGGAAAGAGTATTGAGGAGCAAAGAAGGGGTGATCTCGATATCAGAATAGAACTTCTTCAAGACATTTGCGTCAGTGATCTGGGGCGAGGTTGGTAAGCCAATCTTGCTCGTCATAGCGCTCACTTTCTCAACAGCAGCCCTCTTGACCTTCTCAGTAGCCCAAGCTCTGGTTCCAATGCGCCCGATAAAAGCCTCCTCCAGATTATCAATGATCTGAGATGTGGACTTCTTAACATCTGGCGTAAAGTGCTTATCGGCGAAGAATCGGGCAAGAATCCAAGTCAGACCGGTAGGACCGACATCCCAAGAAGCGCCTTGGTCACCAGCAATCCAGCTGACCCCCCTGTCGAGAAAAGCTGCGCATACCTGCCAGCGAGGTGAAGGACTACGGGCATCTCTGCCTTGCTGCTTTCTCCTCCATGTGTTGTAGGCCGCTGTCTGTGGCGAGTCGACGTAACTGGAAACAGCAGCGATGGCTTTCCAAAGGAAGTAAGTTCGAATGACCTCGGGTGGTGTCAGGGAGAACATCTGTGAGATTTTGTAGTATAGCTCTGCGGATCCGAACATGATCTTGGAATCGTCGTATCCTTCAGGCGCCAACTGATCAACGACGTACTTGAAGTTCAGCTGTGGAGCGAGTTTTTGGATATCATTGATAGACACGTATGAAGCTGCAGCAGGGGCCTTTTTAGTTTTTCGTTTCCGACCCGCCTTCTTTGGGGCGGCAGCCGATTGAATTGAGAGCTGAAGGGCGGCGACGGACGTCATCAAAGTCTGAGCCTGGCCTCTGGTCAGGTTGGCAGGATGAACAGAGTAAATGAGCTCGCTCGCAATCTTAATGAACCCAAACATACCCTCACGAGTGGATGGAAGACCAGCATCAGTGGGCGGCAGGATGGCAAGGGCCATCTTATCGGGTTTCATAGGCTCTGGGACCTGTGTGAACCTCTGTGTCGTCTCAATGCCCAGGCTTTCAAACAGAGTAATAAGTTGACCAATTCCTTTTGAGTGATTGTACACAGTTCCTTTCTTCCTGTTGCCGGAAGCAGGGAGCATCGTGACAATAGTCTTGGCCACTTGTCGTAGTTGGCTAAGACCTTCTTCTTGTTGGGCAGTTTTGTTCATGCAGACTTGGTAAGCTTCCTGCATCTTGAAAAAATTCTCTTTATCAGCCTTCATCTCGTCTTTAGTGAGATTAACTGTGATCCAGCCGGCATCAGGGCCAAAAGGGTAGGGACTTTCGAGGACGTGCCGAACGAGATCGTAAACATGAAATTGGGTGGCTCCACCAGCATCGACAAACATCGCGCCTGCGGGGATTGGGTTGCGTTTTGCCCAGTTACCGCAGACAACTATGAATTCATTAACTTACAGAAACCTCGTGAATAGAGGGGAAGAGAAAGACGTACGCTGATCGAAGTCGGTGCATGGATCAATCTTTGCGTGATTTGTAGCCATGCTGCCCAGAATGTTATCCGCAATCTCGATACATGCTGGAGTCGTGCAGATGCTGTTGGCGCCGTAGCCAGAGGACCTACGAGGTAGAACCCCCATACCGAGAAAGCGAAGAATGCGAAAATTGTCCGAGAGGAATGGAACAAAAGACACGAGAAGAGAGTACTAACACAGCTCTGAGTGGGTCGATAGACCAAAAGGCATGAATTACATAGAGTTAAACAGCTGTTCTTATATGTATTTAGAGTTCTTTCTATGCGTCAAATATAATCATCATGAGACAGTCTTGTAAAGCTTATCTTAGGTAATTATGTTGGGTAAGCTAGCTAGTATACTACCTGGACTGACTTTGATAAGAGTGTTATTTTGAGTTGATAGGCCCCACAGCTGATGGTTCACATCACGCGCCTCGCACGCTGTTATATACATCCAAGCCTCAAACATGTCCTTGAGGTTGTGTAAGGTTACAACAATCAAGCCCATTAGCTCATAAGATTGAATGCCCTTCCATTGGCCATCTCACCCGCGCTGATAGACATGGCGCATACGAGGCCACTGTAACAGTGGCCCAAGGTCCCATTATAACGGCGATCGAAAAAGCAGCAGAGTAGCAGCCACGTCGATGTGCTCAAAAGTAGCAGCTGAACAAAGTTCAGCGAAAATTGTTGCGGTCATCATTTCTGGGACTTGAGGAATACATGCTTCTTGGCGGCGCCTCTTTTTAGTTGTAGGTGCTTGTGCAAATGTCCTGGATGGGGGATGAATTATTAATGAAATCCATCAATTTTTTGGCCAGTCGGTTCTGTACTTTTTATCCTTATCACGATGATATGGCTTGCAATGGGTGTTGGTTAAGGTAGGCTGGGTTGGATCGTCCAATGGAGATCGTGGGGGATGAGGATAGCACCGTCTGGCGACGGACACGAGAGGGGTAGAAGGGTTTTATGCATAGGTTGAGCTCGTCACTGATAAAACCTTTGAGGCTGAGCCAGGTAATAAACGGAGTAAGTATAAATGTAAATATTCGGGCTTGTAATACGCATATTGCTGACATTCGTGACCGACGAGCCGGTCCAGGCTATGACTCGTTGGGGACCAATAGTTCGTTCAGTGACTCGATAAGAAATCCACAATATTGAAAGGCGACTATAAGTATGATGATTTTATCTCTGCTCGATTGAACGATGATTCCATAGATATAAAGCTAGGACTCGGTCTTACGAGGTGAGCTGATACATGTTTCGCCGAGTAATGTGCAGTTGAGTGACAGTAGTTAGGACTGTTTCGTTAAAGTAGTCGCGGACTTGACGTACATAGGACGGGGTAGATTTTTCAGACACTTTGGACTTTTGTCACGGAGTTGACTCCGTGATGCAATTTAGCAGACAAAATAGGAAATATTCAAACGCAGGATCGTCGTCGTCGTCCTCATCTCGTGTACAACTCAGCCTCATTTAAATTTTGGCAAATGAGTCTAACCCATTCTAGCAGTAACTGAACGCATCTAACTATCCAACATGGTTCAGCTTCACATATAAAGACAGAGCAATGTACGATCAAAGAAAGTCCAAATACACATTCATTCATAAAACCATATCTTACTATCGACTACCACTCTTTCAAAATGCAGACCTTCAACATTCTTTTCATCACTCTTGCTACTGCAGCAGCTGGAGTAACTTCTAGCTGCCCTCCCTTCCCTGCCTCAATGGCTCCGTTCTCTTATGGCTTTAAGGAGCCCAAGCCGCCTGCCATCAAGCCAGAGTACCAAGCTCACTTCGTACAGCACAAGTGGTTAGCCATCCCCTTCAAAATCCAGTATACTCTGCATCTTACTCACCCAAATTCAGGAATGGTGAACTGTCACATATCACAGCTGGCTTCATCCAGAACTCCCCATCCAAGGGCTTTGTACGCGCCGATGAAGCGTTTGATGGTGTTCTCGCATCTTCAACCTTTGACTACTCCAATGTCACCAAATCGGGCTTGGTTGACAACACCCTGACTACCTATGATCCCAAGAAGTCCAAGCCAAGTATCTGGAGAGGATACGTGAACTCAAATTATCCCATTCTTAATAAGACAGTCTTGATTGACAATGGAGCTGTCTTTGAGGGATTTGTGAAAAGAGATTTCACTCCGACTCCTGTTGCAGCAGTAAGTTTTTCATACCCGCGGGAACAGTGATTGCTGACTTTCGTTTCAGTGGAGTATCATGTACCAAAACGCAGTTCCCGTCACCGTCTTTGTCAACGAGTGTGGTGTTATTGTTGGGTACGATTACTTTGCGCCAGAGCTTCGTACCCGGGTGATTATGGAATTCTTCAACATTCAGGCAAAGTAGACTCTTGTGTAATTGATGGGGTTTTTCGCCGCGATGAGGTTTTCCCCAAGTATTCGGGCTTTTTTTGTAAAGGTATCGTCTGATAATACACCGCCATATTTCGAGAATGAATTGTTACTCTAGACATATGATGTCCTCTTGTTACAGTTACTTAGCACCTATGTCCACAAGGCTCTAAACCCCCTCTTCAGTGTTCAAGTATTGATACTCCCATAGCTCCACTAAATCAACCTTGATCCTCCCTGACACGACAAATCCTTTTTGTGAGATTAAATCTAGTAGCCTTATAATCTCCTTCCTCTCTTGAGAATCTATAGAATTCGCACCCGCCATTCGTAGTGGAAATATCGCCAAAACTCCAGCGATGCGAGAGTGCTCAAGGATCTCCGTGCAATAAGAAATCACACTGGCGACATGAGTATCTATGTCCTTGTAAGTGAGAACAGGGATAACCCTCGTGTTCCAGCAGTCATAAAAAGTGAAGTTCCTGCAGAGAAATAGTTGAAGGGCATGGTAATTTGCCAGCGCGAGCTTTTCATATGGTCCAGATGATTCGATCGATGCATTACACCGGCAATACCAAGACTGAAGTTCGTATTGGTAAAGGCAGCTTTGTGTGGCCAGTATGTCTAGATCCGGATGATTGTCTCGTTGATCTTTTGGAACTGACTCTATTCGGTAGAAAAAACTGGAAATTGGTGAATACAAGTCGTTCATGTGATTCCAGGACTGACCTTTTACTGAATGAAGCGATCTTGGCCACCAAGTTAAGAATTTCGTCCAGTGGACGTGATGATGTTATGCCGTGTTGGTCCATGCACAGGTAGTCGGACAGTACAGTATCTTCGCCGTAGAGAATTGCTCGGTTCCCCTCCAGCAGCCTGAACATCTCAAAAGACTGACTGCCGAGATAATCGGAATGACTATTAGTCCCAGGGAGCTCAAGTATCTTCGAAGTGCCATAGAGCATATGTTTAGCCCACTGGCCACCAGAGACTTCGATCATCAACTGTAAGGAGGATTAAATATGAGCTAGTAGGTGAGATGTCTGCTTACTTCAAATAAGCCAAGAAGCAATGTACACCAAAGAGTGCCTTGGCAATGCAATGCGTCTGGTGATCTGATGTAGTCCTGGAGGCTTGAAAGTGCCTTGCTATATGATTTCAATGCGAACTGGTATGGTGATTGAAGTTCATCGGAAGACCTTATACTTGGGGACCTGCTGATTTCCAAGGCGCCAATCGCAACTGTTGCCTCTCGCAGTGGTGCGCATGCTTGGATAAGAGGCAAAAGGTCCGGACCCAGGTATGCAAACTCTGGTGTAAATTCACAACGCCTGAGAAACAAGAAGAATGTCTTTAAGAACACGCTGTCCAGCTTGTCGCTTATTTGCGGCTGCAGCTCGCTTGCTTGTCGAGGTACAGGATGGCTTACGAATGTTAGCTCGGACCCTGTAACAGCTTGAGGCTGACAGTGCTTCTTCATGCGGATACAATATTCGCAGGGGCTTCCCCCTTCACACTTTTCACCGCGTCAGTTTCAGTTAGAAGTCGCTTTGCGGTGTCCATCGAACCTTGATGCGTCGCCTTGCGCATGACTGGCAGCGGGTTAGCCTTTTACGCTGGTCTAACGGCCCAACGATGCGTCGAGTCTTCATTTGTCGAGGTAATGGGTATGATTGGGTTGTGAGTAGGATAATTATGTCGTGGAAGCCACACAAGAAATTACAAGTGGTAATGCCATTTTTGTTCGGAGTCATGACTGATGAACACGCAACTTCGTTCGTATCGAGGCTCAGCTTTAGTTCAGCCCCACCAGACTTGACTCAAAGTAGAAGCATTTGAACGCACTGGAGTAGCCTCATAAAAAGCACAGCCAATGACAGCTCCCTGGTCATCTTGACTTATTTCTACTGCTCTAGAAATAAGAAGAAGAAAAAAGCGCAAGGGGTGATATTAATGGCTCTTAACAGATTACACTCTTATGGTGCTGACAATCTGTATCAAGTAATGCTATTATAATGCAGTGATTATCCAGGCTCAATGAAAACATTATGATTAAGTATTCCTTACCGGGAGCTATTCTAAGTAATTTTCTATTTTTATTTTTCAGATTCCCTCTAGACCATGTAAATTTCATTTTTCATTACCATTTCCGTGTTGACTCTTGATGATTGCCAAATGACGCCGTTTTGTTATGATTTTTCCATTTCGTGACACTCTTGCCAGTGATTATGCGAGAACAGAAAGCGCAAGCCGTAAGTCCTTGTTACAGCCTTCTGCGGAGAACGAGCCATTTTCCAAGTAATAGTGATCGCCCTGTAATAAAAAAAATGGCAGCTAGTACGATGATAGCGAGGTAAAAGCAACCCAGGAGCTGAGCGCCCAGCCTTTCAAGCAAGATTCCACTTAGTGGGTTTGCAAGGAGCAGGGCAACAGCCACACACATGTTTGTTGAGCCTGTCCCAAGTTAGCGAGTGGATCTTACCAGGAGTTACAGAAAAGGACTCACCGAAGTATCGAGCGTAATCTTGTGGCTCGCAAGTCTTTCCGGTACATACTGAAGTATGTTAGTAGTGAGGAAAGTGAATGACGTCGGGTGAACTTACATGGTGATAGTACGTAGAAAGATCCAGAGCAGTACCCCCAGAGTGCTGTAAAGGTATACATGAGAGGAGCTGAGGTGGTGCTGAATGGGATGAAGATAGACGAGATGAACACCAGAATGACTAGCATCGTGGTGATCATAGCATTGAACGGCCCAACCTTGTCTCCCACGAACCCAATCGAGAAACGACCCAGGCAAGAGCAGGTACCCAAGATGGATAGAAGCGTATATCCATCCTCGGTAGAAAAGCCTGCTCCTCTTGCGATAGTTGGTAACAGGCCACTGATTCCATAGTTGACAAACTCAACCATGCAGATACCAAGTGCAGTGACGACAAAGCTCAAAGACTTGAAAGCTGACAAGTCTAGGCTGAAACTCTGGGGCTTTTGAACCGTTCGTTGGCCTTCTGTGAGGCGGCGGAATGGGAGATAGCATAACACACCAAGTGACGTGATGCACGCGATGACGAGCGCAACAAGCCTCATCGACCAAGCCCAACCAAGCTTGCCAAAAGTAGCACGTAGCATCATGGGATAGATAATACCACCAATCGAAGTACCCATAACAGCAAGACCCATAGGAAGACCGCGGCGGCGAGTAAAGAGCTTGCCGATGACGCCGATAGCCGTGACAGCACCGATACCGCTCCCGATACTGCCAAAAAGACCAAGACAGAGGATGAAATGCCAATATTGCGTACACTCAGCTAGAATAAGGAATGTAACAGTGGAGAAGGCGGCGGCGATCGGGCCGAGGATCTGAGGACCATAGCGATCTAGGATAGAGCCGATCTGGAAGTTGAAGATGAGGGAGAGAAAGAGGTAAGTTCCTGATATCCATCCGACTTGGCTGACACTATAGTTATTTAATTCGTTGAGGGTGAGATGGGATTGGATTGTTCCGAGGGAGTTCATAAATCCTATAAGGCTTGATCAGTAACTGCCTCGTTAGGGTTGGCGGAATGGTCCTTACCATAGGAAGATATCAGGAATAGCATCGATGCAAAGACACAAAGCCAGGCACCGATGTCTGACTCGATGTCTTTCTTTTCTTGTTGTTTTTCGTTGTCTATGCCAGCGGAAAGGTCTATTTGGCTCGGAGGTACCGAAGTTGATGCACTTTCGATGTCTGGAGTTGCCGCGTACTCGCGGAATAGAGTAGGTGAAGTCGACCTTGATCGATCCATGTCGATAGTATTTGTTGTAGTCCAATGTGTAATCAAACTCTTGCTGTTGAATACAGATATCTTATCTTGAGAGTACAGTGACCATCTTATACTCTGTTTCTACGGTAAAAGTACCTGACGTCCACCGCCAACAATCTCCACTCACGATATATCTTCACATCATGAGCCTCAACACAAAAAAGAGAACGTATCTCTCGCTTATTGCAATCAACGCCATTCTCCGATGCCGATTCCAAGACTCATGCCCAAAGATTCCAAGAAATCTAATAATGGCCCAAGCTCGTTCGATCGACTCGGCCAGACCCGCCGCGTTGGGTCAGGCATCTTGTGTTGCAGCTCCACTTAGTGGACCGCTTGACTAAAAGACTCAAGGTCATGAGCGATTGCGACACCGCGAGAATAGTCATAATATCCACGTCTCGGCCAGATTCTTTGTCACGAACTTGCAGTACGTCGCTACGTATTTGGACCATGAGGTTCGGTGACTATCGTGGTTGTGCCACGGGAATAACGGAGATCCACCACCGTCAGGTCAAGGACACACGGTATTGCCACTGTTAAATGCCGACGATCTGACTTTGGATCGGTGTGAGGTCGGATACCTTGTAAAATACCAGGATTTCGTGTTTATTGTTTATTTTCGGTTTCCTTAGCTTATTTATTAGTGCTTATGTCGTGATCTTTCCCGGCTGCGCTGGGACCTTAGGATCCGCATCATCATACCGTGTTGAGGCTGACTCGTCATGTCACTTGGCATCGCCACGCACTGTGTGTTCCATGCAGTTTTAGCATTTTTGGTAGTGTTTCAATCACGAATCTCGCTGACAATCGTTGCTTGGGTAAAGGCTTGCACGGTGAAGCATACACTGTACCTGCTGGCTGTTGTCGTGATGTTTCTGTAGTGGAGATGTGCAGGCACGCTCACGTGGTTATGCATCCGATATAGGAGTCTTGCCTACAGTATAATATTGAGTCACGAATGCCAATCCCTCCTTTAATCTTCGTCAGGCTGCAGTGGTAAGCGCGAGCCGCCCAAAAGATCCTTAACAGATGTCTCAAGACTCCAATAGAGTAGCTTGAGCGGCAATGATGGCTTCAATTCCCAAGTTTGATTAATAGCTAATGTTTGCAGTTTATGCTGGCCTTCGTTTACTACTCCTCAGGTGCTGCTCCAAGGCAGTGAAGCTATCTCGCACAGCATCAGAAACTTCTCGGGCCCAAGCGTTGATTCAATGAGACATAAATGAGAGTTGGCATCGCTGTTGGACAGGAGTAACACCACGAAGGACACAAACGATCGAAACTTAGGATGAGGTTCTGGAACGCATTTCCTAAATCATGTAGGTAAGGATTAGGTCAATCCAGCATACCTCTTCTCCAGAAAGATAAGATAGGTACAAGTCCTGCCAAGTACAGGCTTCAACAGTGATGGCACTGAGGCCAGACCTCTGCAGTGTATAAGGTACCAGTAAAACTCCTCCCATTCAAGACAGGCAAGATGGCACTTGAGAACTGGTCAGTGTTCATGCCTCGTCAATCTCGTGTGAGATGCATCGTTTCTACATGCAAAGAACTTTGTTGCCACTCGAAAGCGAGGTGCATCAAAAGGTCCTTGCATCCAGTGCCCGCCCAATAACTCTAACCCCAATAGCCTACTCGCAAGCTACCCCTCCAAGGAAGTCGGGAGCATCGAGAACCAATAGACTGCATGGAAGGGCGATATTCCGAGACGACTTGCCAGATACGAAAATAGGCACGTAAATACTAGCGAAAATCGGGTATGCACAGCGCACTTCAGCGGCAAGTTATTGAACGGCACAACACTCTCCTGGGAATGAATCTGCGCAGCCGCTGGTGATCTTCCGGTCTGAAACCCTCCGCGTTGATGAAATAGGAAGCTCGAATTGACTGTGGAGACGATTTATGCGCGGGGCATTTTTCAGCTGAAAACTCGATGCAACGTGAAATACGACTTGCATGAGACTAGTGAACTTTATGCAAAGCAGATCAGAATGATCATTGTTATTGGACGGAGCTCCGGAGGTTTGTTTGGTCTAGAACTGGTATCACGAGATGAATACTACCTTCGACTGTGCAGGGAACCCAATACGAATATTCATAGTGAGTTTTTGTTGTCGAGATCAGTCCACGTTGGTGATTGAGGTGCAGTAAGCGCTGGAAGAGGCAGAACGAGAGGCGTAGGTATGGTTCTAGACCAAAGTCAAGCAAAAAGGTTCCTATCATCAGATATTACTTGGCCTATGAGGGATGTACTCGATGTATAAAAAGCCTGATCTCCTCTCAACTAACCAGAACTTCAAACAAGAACTTCACCTTCAAGCAACAGACAAATAACCTCTCTCGACAACATATCTTCACGGATTCCTGTAAATCTCACCATCTTATACATCTGCTACAGTTTTGCTAACATAGCGTAGCCTGGTACTCATCACGATGGTCAACCCCCTCTACGTTGTCTACGCTCTCTCCGCCATTGCAGGAGTTGAGGCATGCAAGAGAACCTGCTCTGCCTCCAACGACGCCGGCACCACCTGCAGCTACTCGTGCACCCAGGTTTGCTCCAGCATTTCTGCCAAGCAAGCTCGTGATACCTTCCTCGCGGCACTGCAGTCCGGCGGCAACTCGTGCTCTGCAGTTGGAACTAGTGGAGTCTCGTGCAGGAAGACGGCCAAGTTTGGAAGCTGCTATGATCATCACTGGTCTTGCGGCGGTGGATGCTAGACTGCTAACAAGGGGTAGATCCATATTATAGGTCAAAATTTGGTTGGATGGCATAAGTATGATGTCGAAGTCTGGGCAAGTCTGAGCCAGCAGTTGGTCTCGGTAAATGTCATCAGTATTTAGCTGGATGTTCTAGAAAGGCTCTTATATTCATAGCAACTAGTAAAGGTATCTTCAAAGCTAAAAAGTCCATTGGCTTGGTCGTCAGCGTACTGGGCGATCTTCATCCGTCGTCTATGAGTTATTCACATCAAATTTCAATGGGCTAGGGTAGGCAAGAAGATTAAACTCTCTGTGTCCTAGGTAGTGATAAGACAGGGGCAAGCTAAGTATAGCTTATCTAGTGCTTTATATCACTTCGCTTTTCTATTTTGGCTTAGTGTATTAAGCCTTCTTGCTCTATGCAGATGAGTAAATGGTAGTAGTCCTCCCAGATTGTGCGTTCACCTTTTCCTCCGTGGATCTCAGGAACGCTGCTCGGTGAATGAGTTTGTCAGCGGCTCCGCTTCCATCTTAATCGCCTCGACAAATTATTCTCCTTCTTATGACCTCGGTCGCTTTAGTTGACCGGCTGAGTTCCTGTGACTACTCTCGCGCTAGGCTCGTTACTTTGGAGAATTTGGACTGACTCAAACACCAAATATTTCGGCCAAATGTCCGCGTATTTCCTCGCCATTATCGGTGTACCGTAGCAATAGTAACTTACGAGAGGCGAGAATTAAACCTAAGGCATTAATACTCACCACTTCTAAGGCGGCAATTGATGTCGTTATGCTCTAAATCTTAGTACCGGAGACTATTGGTTTTAGCGCAGGCGGACATTATCTCGTCTAGAGGTTTTTGTAGCAGAAAGCTTGTCGTTGAGCTAAAATTTGGTAATATAAGCATATCTATTATCACCGTCGGCAGAAGTCACGGTATATCGCCGAATAGCTATAGAGTAGAATACCACCTCGGCATATGGCAAGTTCCGTGCAATGGAACAGATCCGAGCCGACTTAGCCGCAAGACCCTGAACGCGCACGGGCGAATACCCTAAAACTGACATCGGTGCCACTATCCTGCAGGGAAACCCTGCATTTGCATTGCTGGAACAATTCGCTTGAGAGTTTTGCTTTTTGGAACACTAGAATGAAATGCGTTAAGATGATATGACGAATTCAGATGCGGCCCAATTATCAATATGATCCTTACCACGCAGCCGGGCAGAAACAGTTCGAGACCTTTTGTAACAAGCATCTGTCACTTATGCGTTGGTATCTTACACTATAACTACCTAATACATCGTAATGTCTACCTCCCATGATAGTGTCCCGGAGTGAGCTCTACCCTATCCGCCGGTCCCTGAGCTGAACTAATCACAATTTCCGTCTTGCGCATGATTCCATCCTCTTTGGTTTGCAAAATGTCCTCTGCACTATCACCAATCTGCTCATCAACCCCACTACCCAAAGGTTGCAGTCCGCTTCTTCGGGAAAGGTTCTTACGGTAAGTCGATTGCAACGCGTAACCGGAATTGTTCTGCGATTTGCTGCGGCTGCGACTCCCAACACGAGACTGCTCGCTGAAGTAGCGCACAAGAGGGGCGAGTGTCGGGACGCAGGCGACGATTATTCCGAGATTGTTCTCGACCATTGACCATTTAATGAGACCGGCTGAGTCGAGCAGGTTGGAGAGGGATTTTATGGTCTGGATGCGGACGATTTGGATGATGGAGATGAAGATTCCCATGGCGAAAAGACCGAGAAGGACGACTTTCTTGCGGTTCGGCATCTGGAGCTTGAGTAATGTCGGGAAAGGGAGCATCATGCTGTATTTATCGCTTGTTAGCTATCTCCTCATGGCCAATGTCGTAAATACTCACACGACAACGTCAAATACGATAGTGATGGAGGCCATTGTGGTATACATAGGCACGCCCTTTAGACAAGAACCATGCGTAATGCTCAAGTCCCACTGTTTTCGAACCTATGTGTAGCTCTAGTTAGCAAAGCCAAGTATCAAGCTCATCTGAGGGGCCACGTACAGGTGTGCAGAGGTTGATCTGCGCAATCAAGAACGAAAGATGGAAGAGCGTACAAGCAACAGCTACGCCGACTGTGACTTTGTACCAGATCCCTGAAGCCATGAACCTCAAGTACGAGATCAAAAGACTGAGCTTAAACCCTAGAATACTAGATATGTAACTTTTCGTCGTCGGTAAGTAATTGTTCGGTATTGCGAGAGGGGTCGATCTTACAATGGCGCACCCATAAATTGTAGCTGCAAATGATGTTAGCCTGTGACAGACAATTGAGAGATAGTGAACTTACCAGCATGAAGTTGTAGTAGTTTTGCTGAGGCAAGTCGTCTAGTTTCTTCAATCCTAGTCCCCATTTTGTTTCTAGAATTTGTCAACTGGTGATCGGCAGTGCTCGATCTTAGCGAAAGTTTACTCACGTATCACCGTCACAACAGCGAATCCGCAGCTCGCGATCTGTTGCTGATCAGCATGTCTGTCATCTGGCGATCGAATGCAGATCCCTTCTTACCCATGTCGCGATGATGATCCAGTCATCTACAAACAAAGCGCGTTAGTGCCAACGAACAGGGAATCGGGGCGCTTTTCTTACCAGCTCCCACTGACTTGAGCATAAACCCTCTGACGTAAACTCTCAAGAGAACCGTAAGGAGCGCAACGGCTGTAAAGACAACAGCAATAGACGTGATTTGAGGGCCATCGGTTGGCGAGCCGCTCGGAGCGTTGTAAGTCCAGCCTGACATTGGGAAATATGCGACGACAGTATGGAGAGCACAATCCGGAAGAGTACAGCCGACTTATACATCACCCTCTCTAGAAAAAAAGAAACTCGACTCCTTCGAAATGAGCTCTGTTCCGAGCCCATGGTCTGATCTGACGCACTCCGACAGCCACAAAACTCAATTTGGCAGGTCGCTTCTCCTCGAGACGATGCGAAATACATCTTCATGCAGGGGTAACTGACAGAACGTCCATGGACCATTCATAATGGATCATGCCTCCCGGCTGTTGAGCCCCTGGGCCTTGGCAACCCATTACCGGCCTCGACCGAGATAAGATTCTGACACGGAAAAGCTGTCAGGTAGACCGTTGTGCCGGTGAACCTAAACATCCTAGCCCCAGCCCCGGCCCGTGAGCCACTTCCGTGCCTTGTCTCCGCTTTGAAAGCGCACTATCACCGGTGGGACTAGCTCACTCGAGACACTGACACCGATGCTTACGATGCACGAGGAAACTCTAATAGTACTTATATAACCCAAAAAGTAAAAAGAGACAGGAACCACTCTCTTTTCTCTGCAAGATCTGCGACACTGTAGCGTTTTCTGTGAGTCACACCCTCTGTCTAACTGGCTTGTTGCTTTTGCTCACGCATGTAGTGTTTCATCTGCAGGACGTCAACCATGAAAGTGACAAGCTTCGTTACAGCCGCTGCGGCCTTCTCCACTGTACAGGCGTATGCCACTACATCGAGCTGTAAATGCTTTCCTGGTGATGCTTGCTGGCCTTCGGATAACCAATGGAAGAGTCTCAACACGACTGTCAATGGCCGTTTGATCAAGACTGTTCCTTTGGGGTCGCCTTGTCACGATCCTACGTACGATGCTGCTCAGTGCAAGTACCTCCAGGACCAATGGCAGCATCCTGGAATCCAGTAAGTCTGGCACTGGTGGGGGGTAGCCTTGTACTAACATGACTCAGCATGAACTCATCGTCGTCCGTCATGGCTCCTTGGTTCGCTAACCAGAGCTGCGATCCCTTCCAACCTGAGTCTCGTGCCTGTGAACTAGGAAACTATGTTCGCTATGCCGTTGAGGCGCAGACCAAGGCTGATGTTGTCAACACCATCAACTTTGCTCGCAACAACAACATCCGCTTCGTCATTCGCAACACTGGTCACGACTATAATGGAAGATCTACCGGTGCCGGTGCCCTCTCTGTCTGGACCCATCGTCTCAAGGACATCCAGTTCAAGGACTACAATGCCAACGGATACAAGGGCAAGGCAGTTACTCTTGGTGCTGGTGTCCAAGGCTTTGACATCCTCAAGGCCGGAAATGATGCTGGGTATGTTGTCATCGGCGGTGAATGCCCTACCGTTGGTGTTACTGGTGGTTATACTCAAGGTGGTGGCCACTCAGCTCTCAGCACAAGCTTTGGTCTGTCGGCGCAGAACACTCTTGAGTTTGAAGTCGTGACAGCAGACTCTGGTGTTGTTACAGCTTCTCCCACCAAGAACTCGGATCTCTTCTGGGCTCTGAATGGTGGTGGTGGCGGCAATTGGGGTGTTGTGCTGTCTATGACTGTCAAGGCCTTCCCCGATGCCAAGGTTGGCGCTGCTACCCTTGCCTTCTTCAACACCAACAACGATCAGGCCACATTCTACAAGGCCATTGAGACTTTCCACTCTAAGCTCCCTGGCATGGTTGATGCTGGATCTATGGTGGTCTACTACTTCACCAACACCTTCTTCCAGATTGCTCCTTTGACTGCCTTTGGCAAGTCTCAAGACGAGGTTCAGACTCTTCTTGCACCTTTCGTCAGCTCCCTTGATGGTCTAGGTGTGAACTATACAGCCAAGTATAGCCAGTCAGCAAACTACTACAACCACTACGACACATACTTTGGCCCTCTCCCTATTGGTAATATCCAAGTCGGCATTGCCCAGTACGGCGGCCGCTTGATCCCCCGCGACACCATCGTCAGCAATAACGACGACCTCACCCAAGCTGCCATCAGCATCGTTGAGCAAGGCGTCACATGGATCGGTGTCGGCACCAACGTCGCACCCTTTAGCAACTCCCAGAAGCAATCCCTTCTGCCAGCCTGGAACAAGGCCCTCGTGCACGCCACCCTCACTACACCATGGAACTTCACTGCTCCCTGGTCAGAGATGTTGGATCTCCAGAACCTCATGACTGATACAATCATGCCTGAGATTGAAGCTGTCACGCCCGGAAGTGGAGCATACATGAACGAGGCAGACTTCCGCCAGCCTAACTTCCAGTCGGAGTTCTTTGGAGCCAATTACAACAAGTTGTTGTCTGTGAAGGCTAAGTGGGACAAGCAGGGATTCTTCTACGCCAGGAATGCAGTTGGCAGTGAGCAGTGGACTGTTGGCGATAATGGCCGAATGTGTCGGCCGAAGTATTAGGCAAACACTTGTGCAATCGGACACCGTACACTTAAACCAAAAGGCAGTACCGATAAGGCGAGGGGTTAACTATAATAGTGCTTTACTTCTTAATATATAATTCAACGAGCTAAGCCAACGAGAGCATGCCATATGAGCACTAAGTTTAGACAATGCATTTCTGAGTAGCCCTATGTAAACAGTCCTAATCCTCCCTTGCAGTGGCCGCCACTAGCATTCCTCCCCCGCCAAGCTCTAAAGACCGGATCGAAAAACCCGGCTGAGACAGTGGCGTTAGTGCTATCTTAAAATGCTACCTTATCGTAGGGCGCATCGTCTCCCTGATTTTCTTGGCTGTCTTGCATGCTGATAAACTTAACACATGATGCGCCTCGACTCAAATAATATCGATCAAACGAGATTAATCTCGACCGTTGAAATGCCGCCAATTCAATTTCCTTATTTCTATTGGCAATTTTACGCCACTAATACAGTTCTTTGCTTCTTTAGCCCAGGAGCAACTTCGCATTGAATTTTGCTCAGCCTCGCAACTCGAGGAACTCGAAATTGTAAGAATGGCATGTTTTACACATGAGTCTGGCAGAGGCTGGCATCGCCATTTTCAACACGACACCCACGACTAAGACATAAGCATATTTTGACTTGATCGCGTGGCTACGAGAACCGCATGGAGATTTAGGTGAGACACACAACAGTAAAAGCATTCCTCTCCTGTAATCTTCGAAATAAGCATAGCAAGCGCGGGAAAACGCGGGTAAAGATAAATCGTCCTCCCTTCTGACTTTGCCCAATATTTCACATTCGGTATGTTATGTTAATGAGAGTATTGTTTGAGTTAATAGATCTGATAGCTAACATTTGTATCGTGAGCTTTACTTGAAATATTCACATTTAGTTGGGAGTCAGACAAGAGTAGAATATTGACGTTCACAATCATTAGAGTTGATGACTAAAGAACTGAGAAAAAAACCCAACAAAGCGTGTACACTCCATAAGTCCATATAAAGTAGTAGATACTCCGAACCTCGAAACCCAACCCGACAAAAGGAATTATTGCTAGTAGTACAGATGAAAAGAGTCTCAAATCAAGGACCGCATTGGCTAAGATACCAAGCGACAAACTTGACAATGCCCTGTTGAACTTGTGTCTTGGGCTTGTATCCAAGCATGGCACCCGCCTTGGAGATATCGGCGTAGGTGATGGGCATATCACCGGCTTGATCTCCCTTTCTATCAATGCGTGCCTTGCGTCCCAGAGTGTCCTCAAGAGCACCGATGAGGTCTCTCAACTGAATAGTCTGCGACTCTCCAAGGTTGAAGATCTCGTAGTCAGACCCGTCATATTTCAGGGCCGCAAAGATACCATCAATGATGTCGTCTACATACGTGTAGTCTCGACGGGAGGAGCCATCTCCAAAGAGAGGAATAGGCTTGCCTTGATGAATGAGCCTCGTGAACTTGTGAATGGCAAGGTCTGGCCGCTGGCGAGGACCGTAGACGGTGAAGAAACGGAGGCAGATGCAGCGTATGTCATAGAGATGAGCGTATGTATGGCAAAGCAGTTCACCAGCCGATTTGGATGCTGCGTAGGGAGAGATGGGCTTTGTGTTCTTGTAGTCCTCGTTGAATGGCGCCTTGGCACCAAGGCCGTATACACTCGACGACGATCCGAAGAGGAACTGCTTGACGCCAAATTCTCTGGCGCACTGAAGCAGGTTCAGAGTACCATTGACATTGGTATCGAAGTACTTGTTGGGCTGGCTCAATGAAGGAAGAACACCAGCGCGGGCTGCCAGATGAACAATAGCGGAGAAGCCATTATCAGCGAAAATGGTCTGAAGGGCCTCGAGATCCTCAATGTCGGCTTCGTAAACCCTCAGATTCGGGTTCAGAAGATGAGGTGCAAGGTTGGCGCGCTTAATCGCCGGGTCGTAGAACTCATCAAAGTTGTCAACGACGACGACTCTCCAACCGCCCTCAGCAAGAAGAGCTTCAACAAGATGGGAGCCGATAAAGCCGGCCCCACCGGTGACGAGAATAGCTCGTCTAGGCTTAGAGGTGCGTATCCTTGTTACAATCGTCATGCTTGCGAGTGGGGAGAGGTAGTAACTGAAGAGGGTCTGGGGAGATGGAGAAGGTCGGCAAGCTCGGATTTGTAGCGGGGATTAAACATATTTAGTCGAGAAGGGGAGAGATACTCCCCTTTAAGGGATGCTTGATGTTGAAGGGTTAGTTGCAATGCGCCACAATACTCTGAATTTTCCACTAATGCAAGCCACATTAGATAAATCCGAGTCCTCCCCTCACTAAGTGCTATCAGCTCATCTTAAGTGAGAGGGGCCAAGTTTGCCACCATTCTTTTTCTGCTGCCCTTAGATTGCCATGTCTCAGCCGCTAACCCAGACGAGGGCAGCTCAGGGGTAATCGTTATCTCTCCTTCTTCAGCTCTTAGACATTTCACCATCAACAAAAATCTCCGCGTCAATCTCAGCAGCCGTCTGGCCACCAATTTCCGTTTCAGAGACATTGATAGTTGTCATTTTCATCGCGTATCACCGCAATCCTTGAATTATCACTCTTGTCTTCGCTGGCCTGGATTTTATGGCTGAGCCACAGCCCCAAAACAAACACCAAAGCTAACATGCTCTACCCCAATCCAAAGCCCAGTAGGGCAACTCTGTCGGCAATCTTCAGCGCACCCATGTTTTACAAGATCATCACCATTTGTCTGGCATTGTCTCTATCCCTCTATGCTTTATTCTGGTGGTCGGAGGTAGAAATAAGGCCGACAGGCTGGCAACACGACCATGTCAACACAACAGAGCCGGAGGTACCAGTTGACCAGGACCGTCGGTTTGCCTTCATCGTCCCTTCTACCAACCCAAGTCCGAATCTGTGCAGGACTGTCTTCAGCGCGATGGCTCTGGGCTATCCAAGCCCAGTCATCATCAATTGGGGACTCAACTACAGGGATATCTCACATTGGAGACTTGGCAAGAATCTTCCCAAGATCGTCGGCTTTGTCAACTACCTTGACTCAGTCATGCACCCCAGCGCTGCCGCAGAAGAGAAACTATTTGATGACGATATCGTTCTCATGGTTGACGCCTATGACGTGTGGTTCCAGCTCCCTGCTCAAGTTCTTCTCAGTCGGTACCATGAGATCAACAGGAGAGCCAATGAAAGACTGCGCAAACAATGGAAGCGGAAGGATATACCCATGCCGATGAAGCAGACAATCGTCGCGGCATCGCAAAGGAAATGTTACCCCGGTGATCCTGTAAAATTTGGTGTGGACATGAGATGTGACCGCTGGCCCGAGCCTCCTTTGAGAGAAGACCTCTATGGACCGGAGACGGAAAAGAACACTACCTTCTGGCACAACAACAGACCTAGGTGGATCAATGGCGGCATGTACATGGGCCCAGCAGGCGACATGAGACGACTCTTTCGCCGTGCCAAGCAAAACATCGAAACAATGGTCGCAGAGGCTTTCCCTATAAGGAGCGAACAGGGTATGATTGGCGAACTAGTCGGTGCGCAGGAAGTCTGGCGTGAGTTGCAGAGACACAACCACGTCAGCGTTGATGTGGAAGACTTCGTGGGAGAGAATTTCGAATACCACATTGGACTTGATTACGCTCAGGAGATATCGGCACAAGCTTTCGCAACTGAGATCAGTCCAGAGGATGACCTCTTCGACGGTGACTTTGTGGTGTTGAGCGACCAAGCGTCCATCGAAACCAACTCTGAGGTACGCGGTATATCACCAGTACGAGTGGGGGGTATCCCAGATGATCTCAAGTCGGTTCAAAGCCCGCTGGTCGAACACGGCAAGGCCGTTGACTGGAGCGACATGCGTCTGTATACCGATTTCTTCCTCACAACAGTTCCAGCTATGCTGCATCACAACAAGTTCAAGGAGAGACGCGCGACTTGGTGGGATAGGCCATGGTACCACCAGAAGTTGCGTGGCCTTGTCAAATCCGCTCTACTACCCAGAAAAGGTAATGAACCTTTGGCTACTGTTCAGCTTGAGGGCAGCAAGGTCAGATATTGGGCAGCTTCAGCGGAGAAGAAGGACAGATATCCCCGCATGGGTAAGCTCAATGCCAACCTGACTGTTTATAAGAGGTTTCCCAGCATGGAGCCTAACGAGATGTGCCGGTATGGACGACGAAAGTCGCCCGGATCTAAAGCGACGTGGGAGGAAGAAGTTTTCCGTGACGGTGGTGGAGAGTTCAACGGACTTTGATTGATTGAATAAAAGATGATGTTAAGTATCATAAATTGTGGCTTATCATATAAATTTTAATTGAATTGAGCCGTGATACCGTCATTGAACCAGACTCTTAAGACAAAATCAGGACAATTGTGCCGTGATCATTCAGGGGCAATTTCCGACTACCTTACACAAGGTTAGTGCCTGTGACGAAAAACCATCATAGCCGTTATGCTCCAGAGCGTAAGCGTACAGCTTCTAGCACCACCTCACAATCGATAGTCTGTAGAATTTACAGGGTTTCACGCCAGCTAACGAAAACATCTAGGAGTCAATCAGAAGACTTTATTATTTGAGTTGCGGCCGCCACTAGCATCTTGTCTGATCTTAACTGCAGGCCCTCTAATTCTGACCTTAATCTTTCGCTAGTAATGTGCTTCTACGTTTTGTTTTCGCTGGCCGTTGGGCTTGTGGCTGCTAGCCCTTGAAAGCCACCATCTTCGAGTATGTCTTATTCCCGGACAATGAAGTTGCGATAGTTAATGAGCCCAATTAGCCGTTGTGTCAGAGGTCATTTCATCATCGGTCGCTACTGGCATCTCTAGCACAGCTATTGAGTCTGCTTCTTCCACGATTGACTCCACCGCGACGACTACCGAGACCGATGTAGTTGAAACCTGGACCTCGGTGGAATCCTCTGTAGCCGAGACTTCGACTGCAATTGGCTCGACAAGCACCGACTACACCGAATTCAGCGTCTTAACAACTGGGTCTATAGCTGAGCCAGCCTCTACTGGTACGACTTCTGAAGCCGCTACTTCAATTGATACGACTACAGCCCTCACAACACAGGCTTCATCCGTCGCAGCAACTACAGCTGTCGCAGCCACCACTACTTCCGAAGAGGCATTTCCAACAGGTTTCTTCCTCGTCGCGGGTGAAGGTTAAACTCCCCAGGGCAAAGTCAAGTCCAACGGCGACAGTTTCACTCCCATGGTCCTCTGCGACGGCGGCTCGACTTTCAACCCCGTCCGCTCCCTAGTTGACGAATCACCGACGAGCTCCAGCAAGATGGAGTGACCGTCTGCACATACCAGCAGATCGGGTTACCTTACGCCCTGATCACGCGGTGCGAGAGTCACGGTCTCTATTGCCGTAATGTGCCCCTCAACTGTGCATCATTTGGGGGTCCTGGCACCTTTGTCGGATGCAGTGCTGTGAAATTGGACTATTAGACAACTGGATCAGGTTTCTCTCAGGCGTGTACGAGGTTACAGGATCCCGATTGGGACGCGTTATCTATTACTACCAGTGGTGATTATGTCTGGTATCTTAGTTCGAAGACATTTAAATATGTATGTGTTATGATCTTACAAAAATTCCTCCCATTTAGTTCATAATAAAAATAATAAGCCTTTAGCTTATATAATTAAGCAAGCTGCTCAATATTAATTAAAATAGGAGTTTCAATAGCTGGACCAGTAATAAACAAACAGGCTTGTTCAATAAGATGTTAGAGGTTTTACGTAGCTACTTTTTGCTAATGTTACCATCAATGAGCCAAAGTCTTTACGTATATTATAAATCATATTATCAATCATATTATAAGACACTGTAGGCGTAAATAGGTGTATGCCGCCAGCCTCACTTTCAACTACCTGGTAATGCCCCGCTATTTGACCTTACCATATCACTTATACCTATCTAAATCCAACTTTAGCAGGCATCATTGCCTTTTGGGGGTTTACTTAACTTTGATCATGGCTAGCGCAGCCGCTCTGCTAAGCTAGCACCAATGTCCAGAAAATTGGGAAATACCAGTAGTAGAAAGAAACTAGCAATCGTCGGCAAGAATTATCGGGGACAGATGTCAGAAATAGTGGGAACCGGTGGGATTGAAAACCGATTGCGCAAATGAGCATTCAATGATGGAGTTCGCTGCGCCACACCGAGAACGCCTTGCTCAGTCCATTGGCACTCAAACAAGCTCCCTCTCACGGGCACAGCCAATCATAAGCTGACACAGCCAATCAATGAACCGAACTGCCTATCAAAAATGATATTGAAAGTGAGCCTAACGCAACGCGCAAACTGGACAAACCACCAGAAGTTCAGGTATTTAAACATCGTTCTGACCTCGACTTATAATTCCCTAACAATCATCTACATTACGGCAATAAGCCGATATCCTTGCCACTCATACTGCTTTCTTCCAACCTTACATCGCTACCTACCCTTATACGCGTTTCATCCAATATGCTAGCAGGGCCAGAAGATGCTACTAGCCACGGCTTGGCACACCGGGACTGCTGTACATGTCCCAGTGCCACAACTTGTGCCCTTCTGATGCCTACGGCCGTCACGAATCAAAACCACATTAGCGTAACGCAGGAGTCCAGCGCTGTAAGTTACTCGACTCTTAAAGTGGTTTGGCTAGTTGCTGACCTTCACGAACTATGTAGATACTGCACGAGCGACGGAACGGAAGGGCAAGATTGACACAACTGCAGGATAAAGCTATTGCCGTCATGGTATAGCTGCTTTTACGTTACCGGGGGCTGCAAGCTGGTCTTGGTTAAACCCTCCTATCCATTGTCTGTCATAAGACACGAGGTAGTGTACAATAGTGTAGATTACTGTATTACAGGGAGGCCTTTAACTCTATCCTTGTGCTATAACCTAAAGCTAACCTTATCCTTAAAATTCCTCAGAATAAAGGTTATACTTAAAACACTGAGCCAATGCTACCTAAGCAGAATAGTCGCTTTTCTTAACCCAAAGTATAACTACAGCTCTCAATAGGTTAAGTAAATGCACTTCCCTTCCCACCCACCTTCTGTAATCACATGGTCAAACACCCACTTCCCAAGATCTTCTTTACTTATGAGATATCCGATCTTAGGCCCTGGTTCTTCAACACTGTCTTCATCACTGACAACGCCCCATTCCCAGCCAACTTTAAGATGCCCGTCGCCCTTTGCCTTTCCATCTGTTAAGATCAGTGGTCGCATGAGAACAAAGTCCCGTACATGGCGACCTCCATCTTCGAAGATCAGATTTTCCATCTTTTGCTTGTCTGCCAGTGGCCCTCCCACAATGTAATGGTATGGCAGATAGACCGGCAGAGGTATCCCTCGCTTCCTCCCGCATCCTGCGGCGCTTACAGCCACGAGGAGAGGTTTCTGTGAGCTAGTAGTGCCGGTTATACCAGAAGCAGAAAGGTTAGAGAGAGCAACGTAGATCACTTTGATGGCATCTTCACAGATGGTTGTGTCTTGTAGCGGGAGAGGTCTCGCAATACTCCATTCAAATCTAGGGCGTGAGCCGACGCCGCTGAGTATAAAGTCAACAACGAACTTGGCGTTGATTGGGCTGACGAGGGCTTGTGCGACGGCAGTGGGATCCTTCACGTCACCCCGATGCACGGTAAGATATCGGTCAACAGTACCCGATGGAACACCTTTTTGGGTAATCAGAATATTGCGCAGCTTGTCCGGGTTTCTAATGACTTGTAATCTGTTAGCAAAGGACATGTAATAAGTGTTATACACGAGACGTACAAGCTGTACAATGAAAACCTTCGCGAAGTGCGCTTGCTAAGGTTGTCGCCACGCATCCTCCGGTAGCACCAAAGCAGGCTATAGTTGGCTTTTCCTGATATATCATCGTATTGATTGGTGTAGCCGATATTCGTGAATGAGAATATCGGATTTAAAGATTTCAATGCAGACCTCTAGATACACTAACGAGAGTGAAATGCAAGCAAGTGAAGACAGATTGGTTTATCTGAGCGAGAAAGTCAGTTTTTTATAATGCATCGACTAACTGACGACATTTTGCAGGTTTTCCATGCAACGCGGACAAGAGAGTTACACTCAATTCCCAATCTCGCTTACCCTATTCTTAAACAAGTTCATACCGTTTAACCGAGTTGATACTAGCGCGTAACGCACTTGCAGCTGACAGCCTCCACGGATTTCAAAGCAGATTGCACTGAAGTAAGCATTGGTCGGCTGGACGTGAAAGTTCCATACACAGCTCAACTTTTGCGCATCAACATTGAAGCAAATGAGTCGGGACGACCCAAGTCCGATTTTTCTCCAACGTTGACCACCAGAAGGGTTTCGGAACAACCCAACGCCTTCTCGCAATTCCTTAGTGTGGCTCGGCATGTCTAGTGCCCCGATCACGCAGTACTGTTGGCTTGATTCCTCCAATATGCAGTCTGTCGAAGACGATTGGCATGGTGTCACAAATCCCGTGGAGAGAAGGAAGAGACAGAACCGCTTGCGACAGAGAGCTTGGCGTAAGTATTTGCCTGTATCCTTACCTAGGACAAACGATGACGACATACCGCCTCTATTCATTTTCCAGACCCCTAGTTAACAAATCTTTAGGTGCCAGAAAACAGACATCTCAAACTTCGAGCACACGTGGCGAATCTCTCTATCAAGAAGGCTATGGTATGCTTGTCAGTGTTAATTTGTACAGCCATACAAACGTCACACATGACTCGTCTATCGTGGAGCCACTTCAAAATCCCGAGGCCAAAGTCCTCACATGTGAAACTGAATGGCCAGAAGTAAATGTCCGAGTTCAATGTGAGACTCACAGACTCATCCCGCCACTGTTGCAGTACTCGACATTCTCTGGCGCGTTTCAGCCCCCACACCCGATCGTTTTCCCACTCTCCGCGGACCACTGCCTTATCACACTAGTCCAGTACAACGTTGTTCGTGCCTTGCTGCACAATATGTCCCTGCTCTCACTACTACATCACCTGCCGCCAGGATGTCGTAGTTCGTTTGGCGTGTCTGAAATTGATATTCTGGCAGTGGAACACATTCCATCGGATCTCCAAACAACGTCCCTGCAGCGGTCGAGAACCCCTCCTTTCTGGGTTAATGCACTGCCTTTCCCAAAATTACGTGACAATCTGATACTTATGGCTGATAGATACGACAGCCATGAGCTTCTTCTCGACTTGGGGCTGAGAGTTTACGAGGGGTTCAATGACATAGAACGATGCGGCTTTCTGGTTTGGGGACATCCATGGCTTGCAACTTCATGGGAAGTGAGCGAAGGGTTTGTGCGACGATGGGGCTTTTTGTTAGAAGGCTGTTCGGAAGTAGTTGATTCGGCGGATTGTTGGAGGCTGTTGCGGGGTGAAGAAAGATTAGTAGTTAATGTATAGAAATATCTTTTAGTTTTATTTAATACATGAGCTCCGGTACCCAGCGACAAACGGCACCGCCCATGGCGCAGATATCCTGCACGAGCCTCCATATAATCTACGCATTAGCAGAAAGCAGTCAAGCTTCAGTTTCCGTATTGATCTTGCCGAATCTTTGTATGAATCCTGGGCTTGCGACGATGGAACCGATCACTGTCATGTCGTATCCGATTAGCACAGCGGCCGGTGCGCATGCAAGGGCTAGAACGTGTAAACATATGAAATCTGTGGCAAGCATGTTTTATACCCCTTAACTGCCGAGGTAGCTCACTTGCAAGACCAAAGAGCACAATATTGCTCAGCCCATGATATTGATCCTTATCCCGGAATATTACACCTATCCGCTGTTACCCTATGTTTCATCCAATATAAAATTTCTGGCTTCTATTACAGAATAGAGAGTGCTAGATTTAGACCTTCGTTAGTCTCCAACAAGCCCGCAACTTACGACCTGATCTTCCTCAGAAATACCCCAAAGCCCCCATGTCCACTCGTCCATAAACTCACTGGTACTGGCGATTCCCAATAGGTAAACATGACTAGACTATGCTCAGGTAGCCAACAGCCCAGAACCGGAAACATCATCTTTACCTCATGCAAACCTATTCCGCAAGTCTTGCAATTTTCTATCTAGCAATCTGTGGAGGGCCTTGTCATACTCACTCAATTCTTTGCGTCGATCTATCTCCTTTTGACTAGTAGCAAGGTTCTCGGACTGGGTTTGTTTCTCGGCCATTGCCTTTTGCGAAAGTGCCGGGCGGATCTGGCTTTTATGTGACTCTGGCCTAGATAAGTTTGCCGTTTGTGACTGTTGTAACGACTTGGCAGAGGCAGAGATACTTTGGGATCTAATGTTCTGAACTCTGGTTTTGTTTGACCTAATATCTGCCCGCTTTGAGGGCACATTAGTGGCAGAAGAAGTCCTTCCTGTGGCTGAAACGATTCGTATCTCTTGCTGTTGACCTATCATTTCAGCGAGTCTTTTGACCTCTGGGGGCGATTCTGCACTGCTTCCAGGACCTCCCGGTCTGTCACTGCTCGGTGGCGGAACACTATTATCAGTCGTTTGAGCTTTCCTTTCAATGGCACGGTTTGCGAACTCTTGAGCCTTGGCAGCCCTCTCAGCCGCATTGGCGCTCTTCATTGTCCCGTAAGCCTGAATACCGGCAGCTCCTAGCATAGTTGGTCCAAAAACCCAAGCGGCTATCGCAGTTAAGTTCTCTGCTTGTGAACTGTCGTTTGCTACTTGTGCTGTAGCAGCAGCGGTAGATCGGCCGAGGAGAGATGGGAACGAAGATTTGAGGAAAGTCATTATTGAGGAGCTCCGTGATTGGGCTATCATCTCCATGCCAGCAGTTCGGCCACCACCAGACGGAAGTCCTACAGAGTCTTGACCGGGTTCCCCAGGACCAACCGAACTGTGTGCTTCTTCTTTAGCATCAGCTAAATCCTCATCAAGTTTCTGCATATGCTCTTCCTCTTGGTTGGTAAAGATACTGTCTTCATCGGGGAGCTCGTAACAAAACTGAAACTCAGTATTGACAGTCTCCATATGCATAGCCTTTTCCGTTGGGTTGTGTCTAAAGTATTGGCGATAATCTGGGTCCCAAATCCAGTTACTGTTCCAGTGATCATTGAGACCAATAATTCTGGGCCTCTTTCGTGCAAAACGATCGCCAACGTGTTTCCAATCACTCCATGCGACCGTTGAATCTGTATCGTGAAGTTCTCCGCTTTCGGTTTTGGCTTCAACGGAGTAAGCGGACATCTTGCCGATAAGTTTGATTATTTGAGGTGTTTGCGCTGTAGTAACAATAGGCAGTCTCCTTCCAGTTTCTGAACAAGAGATGAAGAATGTAAGTCAGATAGTTAGGCATCAACAAGCTGAAGCCTGACTTTTTAATAACGATAATCAGGCTCGGCATAATATCGGCACCGGTCCAGTAGTATTAAACTTCTAAACGCACTTACTGTATAGAAATAGTTCACAGAATGCGGGGCTGATCATGTCTATCTTACCCGCTATTAATATCTTAGGGAAATGCCGGTATCCCTGTGTTGCTGCGTATTATAAATAACCAATTCGTAGAGCTTTCCTATTCGTACTATCCTTCTCAGACCTGGGGACATATTAATTTAATTATATATAAATAGTGACTTATTCCCTTGTTCTAGGGTATCCTGTATAATTTAAAATATTGAAGTGGAACTATTCCGAGCTGTCCTGTAGATCCTGGGCACAGCCACACTACTGGAAGCACAGCCTCATTCAGTGACTGCGCCACATGCTTTACGTTCATTTACCGCGCTGCCGCATATATAACGTCAGCGCCCGTCAGCTGAACGCCAACCTTAATTCCTCAATAACAACCTCATATCATCGACCTAAACCTCGATCGCGCACCCTAAATCTTACCTCATCCACCACCAGAATGTCTTCCTCTCAATCTGCGCCACAAGAACTGTCCGAGATGAGAAATTCTCAATCTCTCGAGACCAATCAGCCCAAGTCTCAGCAATCAATGGGTAAGAAAACCACGCGCTTAGACTACGTGCGCGCCGAGTTTCAGACCTGATACTGACATTCCATAGATCCCCAGAAGGCCCCTGAGACTACAGATCCTCAAATGGAGCTCCGTGGAGGTGGTGCTTGCGATGGCAGGCTCTGCGGCATCATTCCGTGCCCGATTCCAATCAATTGCTGGATCATTCCTTGCCCTTGTTAGAAGAATAACCTCGATGGAGTCTGTCGGTCCTCGTTTGCGTTTTAGTTTAACATAATACTCGGCGTGTGCATGATGCCGCGATAATTAATAAAGCAATGCTGGTTTTTCACTCATCAAGTCGTTCTCTTGACGCTGCCCATGACGTCATTTCCTCAAAGCACCTGGAATCTTTCGCAAGCCACGCGTTACTCATACATACCGTTTTAACCCATTGCAAAATTCACATGATACACGGCTAGTATTGAGATCTTGCTAGAAAGTAATAAATCGAATTATTTCCTTGCCAACGTTAACAAGACTATCCCGTTCAATCTTGGCCAACGATAACGTCTCCCTTGCGAGATTTGGGCAGGACCGTGAACTTCGCCATCTTACCAGCCTTCACGGTACCCTCGACCGTGGTATTATGCGGAGCCCAGACCTTGAAGCGAGCGTCCCAAGTCTTGGGCCAAGCAGCAAGCAATCTAATGTCGTCTCCAACAAAAGTCTGAATCAGCTGCTCCTGGAGTCCAATAGAAGCAGAACCGTAGTGATTAAGATCAGGAGTCCAATCGAAGTTAGGACCCTTGAAAGTCGGGAACTTGCACACTTTGCTTGGTGCATACCGGTCTTCCGTCATGGCAGTAGCGTTGACTGTGAAACCCATTCGCGCAAGCCAGATGACATCCTGCTTTCAGCCAGTGTTACCATGGAATTCGAAAGTCTCGGTGTCGTAGAGGTAGGTGTTGATAGCGTGCGCGAGGTTAGGAAGGCCGAGACCATATTCTGGTCAAGGGAAGACAGTGTATAACTGAGGGACCTCGCTATTTTGAACGCGTGTGTATGCTTCGGCTGGAGCAATGCAGGTGTGACCTTGTTGCTGGCGTAAAGTATTTGCAGGGACCTTGGCCAGGTACTTGGTGTAGTAAGTCTTGTTCTGGAGTGTGTACTCGTCGACGATGAGGAGATCTTTGACAACTTGACGCAGACCAGCGAGGGTGGAAACGGGGTTGTAAGACTCCTTGTATGTCTCGGCACCAGAGCCTGGATATATGACGAGGGATTCGTTACCAGCCATACCGGTCAAGGGCCAAGGATTGCGCTTCTGCATTTCTCGAGTGTAAAACTTGTCGAACCAGGCAAGTTGACACTCGATGAACTCGAGGTACGGTTTGACATCGAACCCAGAGTAAATGTTAGCCTGTAAAATCATATCGGCAAACTCACTGTGATTTAATCGTTAAAAATCCCCCACATCCTATCTCACACAAGGGAGAGTTGCAGTGGGCAGTACTCACTTGGCCGTGTCCTGCACATGGTTCAACCAGACATTCCAGAGCTCACCATCCGGGAAGAAATCAGGTCGCGGAGTATTAGCATCATCATCGTACCACTGCGCATTATACTCAAACACGTTTGACAAACCGGTATTGTCAGTCTGCTCCAGGAAGTACGCAGCATCGATGTGCTGGTAGACCTGACCGCGAAGAACAGCATTAGGAGTGATGCGCTTGTAAAAGTCAAACTGCTGCGTCATGACATCAAAGTCACCCGATCGCAGAAGAGGCCAGTACAGAAGACGCTGGTTCTGAGCAGTGAATGTACCGTCACCCCAGCGGCGATAGTCAAGGTGTGTAAGGACGCCAGATGTTGACATAGATGGGATCAAAAGTCCAAAGACCACCGTTGAACTTGGTAGGCCAGTCGCCCTTGGCATTGCATCCCATGAGGTATCGCCAGATCTGGTAGTTCTTACCGACCTGGAAGCCTGCATCTTTCTCGCCCTTGTCTTCGTTGATGATTATATAGGATCGTGTCCAGTAATTGTGCCACCAGGCAATAGTTGCGTCCTGGGTGTTTTTGACTGCGGACTTGATGACATTCTTAAGACCTTTGTACCACTCATCGTGACTCTTGGTCTGAGCCTGATACTCAGATAGTGTGATCATAAAAGACTTGCTGGGTGATTTGGTCTCAAGATTCCAGGCTTTGTAAGTAGTGTTGCTATAGTGGCCGTTTGTGACAGCACCGGGTCTCAACTGCTCGGAAAGAACAAAGATACCAAACTCATTGTCACGCATGGGGTTGTACATCTTATCAGAGTGCTTCTCGAGTCCCTGCTGTTTTATCTGGAAGTTCCATAGATCCAGCTTCTCATTACGGTGGCTCATAAGCACACCATTCTCATGGAAGCCAATCTTGTCGGCGTAGGTAGTCCCGTTTGCGATCTTTGAAGTATAGATGCCCCATGAGCCCTGGTTGCGCTCCTCATTGATAATTGGGCAGTCCTCGTAGCGCCAGTTTTCGTAGGCGACACTGACGGCGATCTTCTCGGGGCTATCGACCTCAATGTGCACGACGGGGTTGAAGACGTCGACCCAAATCTTGGCAGTTGTATTGTCTTCGCCAGTGTACTTAACGTAACCGTCATTGAGCAGTAGTCTTTGTTCGAATGATTTGCTGTCGAATGGATTGGGGTCAAAGGACAGCCTGACGCGACCAAGCTTCAACAGTGAATTGTTCTCGTCAAATGTCCCGCTCTTGGCGATGTACATGAGGATGGTGTCTGTTACACGGTATATGAGTAAATGAGAAGTTTCGCATGAAAACGGGGTTTACGATTCGGACGCGGGAATGCGTTGTCGGAGAATACATAATTAAAGACTGGCTTACCATTCTCATACCAAGTGTTTAGGCCAATATCACCGCCGCCGAGAGGCATAGAGTCAGCTGAGCCATTGACACCAGGTTTATCCCAGACAACATCATATGATGCAGGGAGCACCGCCAGCACACCCGTACAGTAAATCAACAGCACAGACAGGATCAGATTTAGGTAGCCCATGGTGAGTAGGTATCCCGCCTCTAGGATGGGATAGTACTCCGTAACCTTGTGCTCAGAGACAACGCGTGGCTACAGCGGTTCCTTATGTAGCTGCCCTCAACTATAAGCGACAGTTGACATGCCATACATCCTTGAATCTGGATTGCCCCTCTAAGCTACCCTGGGATAGTAGCGTAAAGTGGGAATGAGAGCAGCATCATGACATTGAGCATTGTCCAATGAGACCGGATGTCGTGTGGCAAAACCCGGTGAACTGAGCGAACACGGGGAAAGACGAACGACAACTACCCCCGCGATTTCGTGGCTATCAATTACTTAGATAGTACGATAGTCTTTATAGCCGCGTTGTATCTCGGCTAAAATGCCATGAGTTTCCGATCAAGGTGACATGGCTTGATTCGTGAGATATTAGCGCCCGGTAAACATCGGCGAACTATACCGGTCAATCCATAATGAGTTTGTCGACGTCAGATAAGGTCGATCAGCATACCGAAATTGACTCGAGGTTAAGACATCAGAGCAGTTGACTCAATGAGATTTGCATGAGCTTATAGTCTACAAACATGAGCTAAACTAAATCCTCTCATCAAGCCCATTATGATCAGATATTCCAATCCTCCTTAATCATAGTTGCTCCATGCTCACCCAACATGTACACCGGGCCAGCGATGTTCACGTCTGGCACTGTAGGCATGATGCTACTGTCAATAACCCTCAAGCCATTGACTCCATAGACGCGAAGTCGAGAGTCGACAACGCCACCGTCCTCAAGTGGAAGCATACGATTAGTTCCAGAAGCGTGCCAATTAGGGACAGTGGTAGCCTTGATGTACTCAAAGATGGCCTCGCCGTCGTCAGAAGCAACGTTGGAAACCCCAGGAGCAACCTCTCCATGGTCAGGCCCAACAGTTAGGTTTGCAAAAGCAGAGTGGGCAAGGATCTTCCGTGCGTCGCGGAACGCGTTGATGGCGATAGCACGATCAGCAGGGTGAGTGTAGTACTGGAAGCAGTTAGTATGCAGCAAGTAATGAGAGATTCAATTGTGACAACATACGTTGGGGTTGATGATGGGGGCATCGGACATGCCGCTCGACTGGATGGTGATGTTACCCTTGGATAGAGCGACCATGCTTGATACCGAGATAGATATATATGACTGATCCGATGATGGCTCGTAGGTGGGACCTGGGCTATTAGGATAGAAGAATGACTCAAACAGAAATTCTACTGCAGATCTGTTGGTAAGTCCAGCGTCGATGACAGCTTCAGCGGCAATCTTCTGAAGTTGTTCCCTTGATAGCTCTTGGAAGCCATTCGTAATACCTCCAGGGGCCGTGTAGACTCCCTTGCCAGTAGTGTAGTATTCCTCTTGCGAGGCTTCGACGGCAGTTGAGTTGAACATAAGCTGATGAGTTGAAGCTTCAGGAACTACTGTGGCTGAGATACTGTAAAGGTTATGGTCCATCATGCTGCATGCCGTTAGAGTACTGTATTATAAGCCTTCGGTTGACTTACTGCTGTCCCACATTTTCATTGATGACAACTGGCTCTATATTGAAAGCATCAAGCGTGGCCTCCGGACCAATACCCTGGTCTCTTGTTAGCCTCATAACTTGGCAGATGCAGTTGAGAACAAGGAGTTGGTGGTATTCTTACCGAGACCATTAGCATTTGGGGCGACTGGAAGGTCCCCAGCGTGACGATAACCTCTTTTGAAGCTGCAGCAGTGCGATGACGACCCTGAGAGTGGTCAATGAAGTTGACACCAGTCGCAATAGGGAATCCAGTAGCATTCTTTGAAAACATGATCTGCTGAGCAGGGGCGTTGTGAAGAATGTCCACATTGGGCCGTTTGGCGGCAGCCTTGTAATAGTCGTAAGCTGAACTGCGTCGGTACTTTGAGGTCAGAGTGGCAGTCCCTTGTTTAACGCCAACATTCTTCCCGCTGTTGAGGTCTCGGACTATTGGGATGTCAATTGCTGCACAAGCATCGATGAAAGCAATGCTCGAGGGTGGGACAAATCCTTGGTAGCCTATCTCCAGCGGACCGTTGGAGTATGCGGATGGGTCCCAGGTCTGATACTTTTGGTTGTATCCAGTTCCATTATTGGGAGCATTGAAGTGAGTACTCTATAGACATCATGAGCGGAGGAGTCTGGGATCGTTGCTGAGGGTGTCTACCTTGATGAATGATGGATACACTTCTTCCCAGCTCCAGCCTGGGTTCCCAAGCTCAACCCAGTGATCATAGACATTAGCTGAGCCTCGTCCGTAGTAGAGACCGTTGAGGACACTGCTGCCACCAAGACCGCGCCCCCCTATGAGAGTCAGTAATGTATGATCTGATGAAATATGCCACTTACGATGGTATGCAAGCTTACGACCATCAAGGCCTTCCTGGGGCTCGGTATAGAAGTTCCAGTCGATTGCAGTACCTACGTGACCGGTTAAGGACGCCAAAAGACTCATGCTTGCATCTCATCTTACCAGCGATATACTCAACGGCTCCAGGAGCTTGATGCATGGCAACAACGTTTGGATCAGGCCCAGCTTCTAGTACCAGCACCTTCTCATCACCAGATTCACTCAGCCGGTCTGCAAGGATGAGACCAGTAGTTCCACCTGTGATGAGCTCATTGTTATTCATTGACGTTGAAACGTGAGGGGAAATTTAGACTTGCCACCCACGATGATGAAGTCATACGTGCTGTCGAGAGTAGACTCATGATCTTCTTTTGCAATGATCGACGAGACCTGTGACAAGAGAGCCACCAAAGTGATGGTATACTTCATCTTTATGACCGGGAAAGGAACGTTGTATCGTGGAAAGCGTAGAGGAGAACTGTTGCTGAGCCATTCCGTTCGTATTGTTTATAGCTTGCTTTATAGACTCTGCTACCTATGCTCGAGGACTAGCCGATGAGAAACGCATGATCAGTGTCTCTTCGTCCGGAAGTCCCAAATTAGTCAGTAGTCTCTCCTCATTCTGCCTGTAGCCTAGGAAGCAGACGTGAAATTCGCCTCGTATCATCTTCTTGACTTGGCACGGAGACAATGAGCTCATCTTCGTAAGACGGTGGAATAGTTTTCCTGACCAAGATCTTGACAATCTGTGTAACCATAATCTAAGTGGATTCGCATAGCCTGTGGACTCAAGATACTCTAAGCCCTAGTGCCAACATAGACATACCCTCCGTCTGTGTAACAATTCTAAGCTTCTTCGTGGGATATGAGGACCCAGACCGTGTAGGAGACACTGTGTGATATCTTCGAATCGAGTTTCCAATAGTAGTAAGCAGCAGTGGCGATCATTCAGTCAGAGCTTACTATAGCATCTTACATGGTCAACTGCCGTGTTTTAGGAATGCGGAGCGAGGATAGAAGGAGCAGTTAGAAGCAACGGTCCAGGCAGGGTATGACGGAGCCGAGCCGGCGCAGAAGGAATGCATACGCAGCAACAAAATTCTCCACCGTATTTGGGATCCCCCAGAACGGATCTGCCGCGGAGATCGTGAGCTAATTTTATGTTGCACTTGAATCCTTCAGGATCACCAGCCAAGGTTCATTGGAGCGCCTTTACAAAACTGTGAATTTGAGTGGATGCTCTGTAAGCGACCCTGTATGTTACGCGTGAATCTATGGATACAACTGGAAAGGGTTACACTCGCCGCTAAAACCGACGCTGGCAGTCGATCACATAAGCGCAGAGTGAAATCCGCTGACAGGCACTTTTCTTACCGCATCCTGAATTTAGGATTTGAAATAGAGTGCGGCATTTAGAAGATGTGACGTGCATTAGTCCTACCGCGTCATTAGCGCCACTGGACGGAATAACAGAGACTAGTATAGGCTGACATGACCTGTAAGGCTGATGTGAGTTGATGCAGGGGTCATGTATTCAAACCCCAAGGGTGTGCTGTCAGTGGCAAGTACTGCATAAGCACCCACGTCGTCGCCGCTTATGTGAAAAGAGAAAAGAAGAGATACGAAAACAATGCCATGATATGTTGTGTTAAGATTTCGAGTACCGCTGTATAATAGCACGTAAGAATGTGATATATCATAATCCATTCATTATCAAGCCTCGTTCTCATTCCCTTACTCAAATTTTCACCGACAAGTAACATCGTCTTCGAATAAGGCCACACAAGAACAAAATCTGCCACTATGGGATCCCGCGCTGAGACGGTTAGCAACCCCATTCTATATTCAATAACATCATCAATAACCTCAATGAAGATAACAACGCTCCTATTGGATTGTGACAATACTCTTGTCCAGTCTGAGTCTCTTGCTTTTGAAGCAAGCGCTGATCTCACAAATGAGATACTCGCTGCCCGTAACGTCAACTTGAGCTTTGCGGGTCACTATTTGCAACGCGAGTTTGTGGGACAGAACTTCCAGAATATGGTGAGTGACGAAGCTCAATGGCAGCTAGGCACACTTTACTGAATAAAAGTTGCTAGATTCGTGCTATTGAGACCAAGTTTAATGTCTCGTGCAACATCTCAGATGAGGAGTTGGAGCATTATGCCAGCATGGAAGACGACCGCGTCATCTCTAAGCTGATGCAGAAGTTGGAACCATGTGAAGGCGCTAATGCTGAGTTGGAACGTCTCAAGGGACACTATCGACTCGCTGTTGTGTCGTCATCAGCGCTGCGTCGTGTGCGCGCTTCTCTTAGTAAGGCTGGCCAGGCTGAATTCTTCGACCCAAACGACGTTTTCAGCGCTGCAGACTCGCTTCCAGTTCCCACTTCAAAGCCTGATCCAGCTGTGTACCTACACGCCCTGAAGACTATGGACAAAAGCTCCAGTGAGTGCATTGCAGTTGAAGATAGTCGCTCTGGTGCAACTTCTGCTAAGTGCGCTGGGATTATCACGGTTGGCTACACTGGGGCATGCGAGACGGTCAAGGAGGCCGAGGCATTGCGTGTAGTTCTAGAGAACGCTGGCTGCAAGTTTGTCATGAGAAGCTGGGATGAGTTTCATGATATTTTGTACAAGATTGAGACTGGTCTCATGGAATGATACTTACTTGGAATCTCGATAAGGCCACACGTTGTTTAGGGCTAGGCTATAGAAATTAGTATAGTATCCTTGGACCTGTCTGTTGCAGTATTCTTAGTATACTGAAGCATCCTTCAGTTTATGCATGTCTAACAAACTTGGAGTCTTTATGTACACAACTAAATCCTGTGTGATGATTTAAGCTCTCAGTCAAAAGTCTCAACTTCTTAGGTAACAACTCAAATTCTAGAGCCTCTGGCCAAGTGTTGCATGAGAATACCCGGCTACTTCATATGAGAGGTAGCAAAGCTGCAGCATACACTAGTTCAAGAGGAGATTTAATGGCGCGATAAAGGGACGATAGCTTCGATGACTGGATGTATTGAGTAACACTAACTATGGGCCACGCTCCGCTCCCCTATCTAGCCCTCCGCTGTCGCTCGAACATTCTATGCTCTTGGTCCTACACAGAGTTCTCATTGCCATCCGTCTGATCCTTTCCCATTGGCCTGCGGGGAAGTAGGAGCCACAAACAGCCAAGCACGACGCAAATAGCGAGGACAATGGGTTGAAGTGTCTGAACCCCCTTTGCCTGTGCAATGGCTCCAACGGCAAAGGGTAGAATTGCACCGCCAGAGCCACCAAAGGAAGCAGCGAATCCAATAGTACCAACATGCAAAGAACGAGGCATGACCTTTGTGATAAGAACAACTGCAACGGGGTACATTGGACCTAGATTCTCACTATTAGCTCTGTTTCTACGTATGAAAATGGTGATAAAAGCTTACCCATGGCAACGCCGATGAGTGCCGCTGCCACTGCACTAACGACCAGGTTTGGCACCAGCCAAAAGACCAGCTCCAGAGCAATAGTGACTCCTATGTATAGGAACATGGCCCAGAACTCTCCCAATCGGACTGTTATCAAGGATAAAAAGAGCCGCCCGACTGTCATGCCGCCCCAAAAGCCCGTGGCCACGGAACTGCCGACGATAGCGGAAGCGTTACGCCTCTTCTGCATGAAGACGACCACCCAGCCACCGAGAGCAACTTGAACAGGGTTATTAGTAGTGTATAAAAAAGACAGGCGATTGGTCTTACCTTCTGCACCACAGTATCCAAATACGAAGAAAGCGAAGATCCATGACAGTTTGTTCTTCAAGACCTGGCGCATACGTCCTGATTTTGCACCAGACGCTGAGGGCGCTTCGGACAAGTAGACAGCTCCAGTCTGGGTCCAAAATGTGATTGTTAAGGCAATGAGCTCTACCACCGAAGCAGCCGTCATGACATAGAAGAATGCATACCAGCCTGGCATACCTTCTCCAGAGAGACCAGTGGCAACAAGAGGAGCAATGGTAGCCCCAAGGGCGTAGCATGCCTGTAGGATACCCGACATCTCGTGAGAGTTCACCATCTGTCCTATGAAAGAACACCACGCGGCATCAGCAAGTCCATTGCCTATACCTACAAGGACATACATAGAGATCTAAGGGAGACCCATGAGTCGTTTTGGATCCAATTTTGAGATTGAAGTTCAACATACCATGACAGGGTAAGGAGGATGAAAGGAGAAGATAAGATATGGTACAATGTGACACAAAGGAGCAAGCATCGCTACGCCTCTTTGACCAAAATGCACATGCATTAGACTATTGATAGCAGAGGCGATAGCATAACCAACAAAGGGTGTTAGAAACACTAGAGACACAAGCGTATGATTCTTGTGGTAATACTCCTCGAGCTATGATAGATAGTAAGCCACCTGTAGTTCAACATAGAGCTGTCGAGGTAATACTCACCAAGGGAACTAAAGCCTAAGGTATCATAGTTAGCGACTGGGATCATTGGAGAAAGAGCCCATCTTACACCATAAGATCCGTCGTTCATTCCAACAACAAGAAATGACCAAAATGTTGCGGCAGTACGATATTTGTTGATAGGAGGATGATTCCATTTTGGCGGAGCAATAGTCTCCTCAGACGAAGCATTGCTATCGACTGGCTGCCTACCTTTTTCCTCACCGCGGTGCGAAAGGCGAGGAAGAGGCTCTAGGTCAATTGCTTCGGTCGCTGAGCCAGCTGCTGTCAAGTTGATACTCGTCATGATGGAGGTAATTGCTATTGGTTCTGAGTAGGATGCCGAAATGATGGCTTTTTGATTTTGCTATTGTAATTCAATGAGATTGCTAACGGTAAAAATAATTTCTTTGAGTAATAGAAATTATCTGTTGATCACGCAAATCTGACTCTCATTGCGTCTTGTGTAACATGGCAAAAGAACCTTGCTTGTCTAGTTTTCTCTTTTGTTCTCTCTGTGTCTCTTTGTTCAGGATTTCGGCAAACACAAAGAGCGGAGATGATGTTGTGGCGAGAAAGTAATTGTTGTCGTAACGGTGTGGATTTCATGTAAGCTGAATCCTTCAAGCTACCAAAGTTAGGCATACCTGGTAGGCGACGATAATTGGTAGGAAGGCATGCATACTTCGGCATCCGCGATACAGTAAGCATTACGCAGGTTCAACAGATTAGTGGATCTATTGAATATGCTTATTATTCCTGATTATTACCGTGAATGCTTCCAAACTGTGTGGATAGCTGCGGGCCATCACATCCCGCAACTCCAGTCATGAAGGATCTTATGTGGGGGTTCACTCCATGGGGAGATTTATACGACAGGGGTCGCAGCGTAACTGGATTTCACGTTCGTGAATGGTTACTTCCAGGATCTGACATGTCCTACATGTAGATGTGAGCTATATCTCTGCGTAAGCACGGCGTCACATTAGTGCCAGAAAGAGAAGCAATTGCCGACTTCTCACTGTGAATCGTAGGCAGACTTTGAGACATGGAACTCTACTCCACAGCCGTGTCGTTATTATCAACCCGACCTTTCTTTCGAGTAGAGTACTCTGACTGATGTGGAGACCAAGAACACCTACCATAGCTCCCTGTAACTGTATGTAGGAGCATGAAGTTGTTTGTTGTTGATTCAGGATATGTCAGAGTCATTGCTGTATATGCAATGGTGTAAGCGATGGTGAATGTCTTGCCGTGGAGGGAAGTGACAGGATGGCTTCGTGTTTGCTGTAAGCGCTTGAAAGGAGGTTGATTATTGATACCGGACATTAACTTGCCCATCAAAGGCCATGAAACGAAAAATAAGTATAAAGCCTTCAGTGAATCTCTTCTTTCTCGCTGGCTTGCAAAACAACTTTCTTCCCCTTCAAAAAACTAGAGCTCAAACCATCATCTTTTCAACATTGTCTTATACCACAATGGGATCTCTTGGCCCCCTTATCGACGAGCCTATCGTCTCAGAGAACTCTCTGTTCTACCAGAGTGTCTACCCCTCTGCAGCACCAACTGTCGAATCTGCAGATGGGCTTTACTTCACATTGAATAATGGCCAAAAGATCATTGACTCTACAGGCGGAGCTGCTGTCTCTGCCATCGGCCACAACAATGCAAGAGTCAAAAACGCCATCATCAAGCAGCTGAACAAGTTCACATACGCTCATCCTGGCTACTTCCAGAATAGCCCTTCTCATGAACTTGCCGACATCCTCGTCCAGTCTACTGGGGGCGAATTGTCGAGAGCATGCTTCCTTGGCTCTGGTGGGTATTTCTTCTGGGTAGAGTAAGATATCGTCTAACGTGTGAAAAGGCTCTGAGGCTGTCGAAGCTGCCATGAAGCTTGCTCGGCAATATTTTCTCGAGAAGGACCCAGGTGCACCTCGCTCTCACTTCATAGCCAGACAGAGCTCATGGCATGGATGTACCATGGGAGCCTTGGCTGTTGGGGACCTGAAAGCCCGAAAAGAGCCGTTCCTTGATGTCCTCGCCAACAATGTCAGCCACGTTTCTCCTTGCCACCCATATAGAGATCTTGAAGATGGCGAGACTCAGGAACAGTATGTCATCAGACTCGCGCAAGAGCTGGATGATGAGTTTCAGCGCATTGGCCCTGAGAACGTCTGCGCCTTCATCTTGGAGCCCATGGTTGGAACTGTAAGTCACTTTTAATGCACCCCGACAGATCACAGCAAATAGCATCTACTAACTCAGTTTAGGCTTTGGGTTGTGTCACTGCTCTCCCTGGATACCTAGCTGCCATGAAGGCTGTCTGTCATCGCCATGGAGCACTCATCATCTTCGATGAGGTCATGTGCGGTCTCGGACGAACAGGACACATGCATGCCTGGCAATACGATGGCGTAGTTCCTGATATCCAAGCTGTTGGCAAGGGGTTAGCTGCAGGCTACGGTACCATTTCAGCACTTCTCATCCACGACCGCGTTATCGATGGTCTGAAGCAAGGCAGCGCATCCTTCCAGCACGGTCAAACCTATCAGTGCCATCCTCTTAACGTAGTCGCCGCTCTGGAGGTACAGCGCATCATCCGAGATGATGACCTCGTCCGCAATGCTCGCTTGATGGGTATTCTCCTTGGACATCTACTCCACCGAACCTTTGACAGCCACCCCAATATTGGCCAAGTTCGCGGCCGTGGGATGTTTTGGTGCATTGAGTTCGTTGCTGACAAGGCCACCAAGCGGCCATTGGACCCAAAGCTGAACCTCGCTCGTCGAATGCGACTTCGCGGTCTTGAGAAGGGCTACGACGTATGTCTCTTTTCATCTACTGGATGTGCTGATGGCTGGAATGGTGATCACTTTTTGCTGGCTCCTCCTTTTACTGTCACGCCCCGTGATGTCGAGGAGATTGTGTACCGTGCATCTCGTGTTGTTGACAGTGTTTTTGAAGAGGTTAGAGCAAAGGGTGAGATCTTAGCCTAGATTAGGCTGCGAACCATTCTTTGTCCGGATACTGGAAGACTTTGAGCTAGCTTGACCCTGATTGGAGAGGGTTTCATAGTGTGACAGCAGTAGAAAGGAAAGACAAAATAGAACAGACATATCTCTCGTTATTTGCAACTCATACCCAAACCAAACTGACGGCTTAAAATTGATTGCATGTTCTGTTGACCTTACTTTATTAATTCAATCAATTTGGAGCGTTGTAACACGGGAGGGTACGTGGAGTAATAGTTCTAGGACCACTCTCCACCCTGATGATATGAGCTTACCCTAGTTACCTCAACGTAATACGTTACATCTAAATATTTCCCTCATCTGTTCGCTTAAGTAAACATCGCTGACACAGAGAATAAAAAGGCGTTTGCTGACCATCTTACACCTCTTACATTCCTCACACTCTGGAATTATCAGCTTCCCCTTGAAGTTATATCAGCCGGTACTACAAAGCCTTTGTACTACACCTTTGCCACGCCAAAATGTCTACCAATGATAAACAGCTCGCCCCGCCTTTTACTGTTGAGGCTGGACCAGGGACAGATATTTGGCGAAAGCCTGGGCATAACGCGTGGAACAGTAAGTCACGTCAATCTAGGCCTTTCTCACTCAGGCTTACTCATTGTGGCAGTTCCCGATGTCCATACCGTCTCGGGCCCACTCAAGTCCTTTGTTTCTGCTCGTGTCACCTTCTCTGCTAAGTGGGAGAACCTATACGACCAGTCCGGCATAGTCCTTGTGCCACGCAAGGCATCTGACCCAGCGGCTCCTCACAGCAAGTGGATCAAGTCCGGTATTGAACTCTACGCTGGAAAACCTCACTTGAGCACTGTCGCTTGTGACAGGTTTGCCGATATGAGTCTGTACCCTGTGACGGCCACAGAAGGTCAGCGTATCACACTCCAAGTAGCCAAGGAAGGTGGTAATATTTGGGTCCATCAGCTGATTCTGGGTGATGATGGAAGTATCAAGGAACGATTGCCAGTGAGGGAGATTTGTTGGATTCTGTGCGAGGAGCAGGATGACTGGGTCTTGGACGTGAGCGCCTTGGCAGCCAGACCGGACAAGACTGCGAAGGATTCTCTGAAGGTCGAATTCAGTGACTTTCAGGTGCAGTGGAATGAGTAAATAGCCATTCAATCCTGAGCGCAGGTGGGGGGTACATGCTAGGTTATATTTAACGTACGTAGACTTTCTTTAGGAATATGAGCCCGCCTTCATTCATGAGTATCTCACATGTTGGTTCACAAGTCCCAAACCTATGACTTTTAGATTTTACCAGTCCCAGGTCATGTGAAATTACCCGTGCACCTCTTGTTAGTTTCGCTCTAACCCTCCGTAGTCTGGTCACTACGACCAAAGGGAACTACAGATAGCAGGAAGGCCTTAGCCATGACCTCGATCTACACCATACTGACCTAGTACTTAGCCAAACATATTCATCTCCACCAATGTTTCATAATGGTTATTTATAGTAGATGTGCATGTCGTAATATTTACGTTAAGCTATCCAGCTTACAATGCGCTTAAGAGCGATAATAGTTCTCACCTTAGGAAGTGAGATTAATCTCGTTTTCGTGACTCCATCTAGACTACCTATAGTAGATCTCCTCTTTATCGTATTATTTTGCGGATATTTACTGCTCCTGTGTTTTCATAAAATTTTGAAGTCTTACATCCTGCTGCCATTCTCGACCGCCTTCCTAAACCATGGGTTTGCTGACTACCCCGCCTCTCAAACTCTGCTGACCATTAGGTGATTCAGGACTATTGACAGAATATGGCCAAGATCGCTTGAGCAACCGCCTCACACACTTTATATGTGCAATAACCTGCTGCGTACGTCTGACGTATCTCATAACAGCCAATAGACTAGTCATTCTAGATCAACATAATGGCTTCCGGGTTCAAAAGTCTGGTGGAAACCACGCCATGTCAGCCAACAGAACCTGCATGTCCAGTCTGTCATTCACTGATCCTGGAATATGATACAGCAATTAGAGGATTGACTATACCTATGAGCGAGCTCAAGGAATCAGCCAACGCTACTCCGTGTTCCACTTGTGCTCTCTTATGGGAAGCGATTAACACAGCCGTGAAAGAGGAAACAACCATGCCAGAGGTGCTTTACGAATCATTACTTGTTGAAAGTAAGCCACCAAAGCACCCAGGCCCCATGGTTGTCCATCTTTACCCTGATCCCGTTGCACATTCTGTTAGGGAAAAGACGTTTCAGCTATATACAACTGATGGTAGGCTATGTAAACTCTTGCCTGAGTACTACCACATCTGACTCAATACAGATGACGTCTCTCTACCCTGGGATTTGATCGGTCGAGGCTATCATATACCAAAATATGGGTTAGCTCCAAGTTGTGTGTCTTTGGCGCGCGAATGGCTTAACGCATGTGGCCACGCCGAAGGAAAACACGCCAACTGTACCAAGACCACTACTTCAACACTACCAACACGGGTTATATCGGTCGGGAACGACACGGTATCTCCCCGGCTCGTAGTTACTGAGCCCAATCAGCAAGCCCATTATGCGGCTCTGAGCCACTGTTGGGGAGGGAAAACGCCGACAATGACCACTTTGTCCAATCTTGAAGCATACACTGTTTCGCTCCCTAACGACCTTCCACAAACCTTTCAAGATGCTTTGAAAGTGGCCCGGGCGTTGGAAATCCCCTACATATGGATCGACTCCTTATGTATTGTCCAGGATTCTCCAGAGGACTGGAAGCATGAAGCTTCGCTGATGGCTCAAGTATATGCCAACGCCCATGTTACCATTTTTGCCGATGCCGCACCAAACAGTACATCCGGCTTTCTTTCGCCACCATCCCGAAAGGCTCCTCAAAGGTTCGTTGTGCCATGCAGAAATGACCAGTCCAGGTCGGGGGTCGTACATATCCGAGAGCGCGGGTTCTTAGCCCAGCAACTTCCGTTTCATTCATGGAGTAGTAGGAGAAGTGGTTTAGGTCAAAGTAAGCTATCAACGCGAGGTTGGGTTTTTCAGGAACGCTTGCTGTCACCACGGACCCTACACTTTTCGCAAAACGAGATGGCTTGGGAATGTAGATCTGTATGCGAATGCGAATGCTCAGCGACTTCTCTGAGGACTCTCCGCACCACCAGCGTGATGAAGCATTTTCTTCATCCTCAAGATTCCGATGTTTCTTCGGCTGAGGCGAATTGGAGATCTGAAATCGTCCCGGCATACACTGAGCTGGACCTTACCTTTGCGACTGATCGACTCCCCGCCATTCAAGGCCTGGCTAACGCTGCTCAAAGGCTCAGAAGTAATGATGAGTACATTTCTGGTCTTTGGCGAAACACAATGAAGGCCGACCTTTTGTGGCATAGAAATGCAGCCGATGGTAATAATCACAGAATCAAGGATGGCGGTGCTCCAACTTGGTCATGGGGATCTGTCACCGAACCAATTTACTATTCGGACAGAATCACACCTAGTGACTCGAATTTGCAGATCCTGGACATTATAACAAGCGAGGAGAAACCTCCGGTGCTTGTTATCCGTGGCCATCTCGTCAATGTGAAACTAGACGATCCTTACAGCGACACTGTGTCTCTGGGCCCCGATGACGATCTAAGAGTGGAATGGGATTGTGAAGGGGGTCGAACCAAGTCAAACAAAATATCCCGATATTTCTTGGTATTTGAGGCAGATGATGGAGGGCCATTTGGCCTATTACTCAACATCGATCGGAACGATCCAACGGGGCAGCAATTTCGAAGAGTCGGATACGTTCATGGGCATAGTATCTCAAAGTGGCGTCGCTCATGGGGTAGTGGTGGTTGGGCGTCTAGTCCGAGCGAGGCGTCTGATACCTCAGGTGGAATCTGGGAGGATGCTGGTAAGGAGGGGGCGAGAGAGTGGGTTGATGAGATATTTAAGGGCGAACCTGTAACCTTCAGATTGATCTAGTGGTTGCAAGTCATTGCAAGATCTGCATTTCTCCTCAATTGTTACAAGTCTGATTTACAATGGTTGCTACCACAGAACACCGGGCCTATACTCACTGAAAACTCCTCGGACAAACAAAGCTGTGATGTGAGTACTAATGGGAAAATATTATGCATTGGCATGGGCAGAGGACCAGATTTTGGCGCATGAGAAAAACGAACCCTGTTTGCTGAGTTTCGGAATTGGAGAAAAAAGATCAGCTGAAACCCGGTGTTCTCAACATTTTGTTGAGCAAGATACATAAGGATAGACCCTGTTCAAGTTGGTGACATCTCCATCTGCCGAAATACTCGTATACAATCCCTGAAACGCGGTTTGCATCCGGGTATGCAATATCTGCTCCTAACGATGTCTCATGAGAATCACCAACCTTTGATTCGATACAACACGTGGCTCACCGACTGGAACTTTCCGCCTGAACTCATCCGATTGGTTCGAGACTGCTAGCTTACAAGACCCTTCCCCCTTGGGCTGAAATGCATTGCTACGGTTACTTCCACGAGGCATTGAATTCTCAGCCGATTGATTGCCATTGGTGAAAGTGAAACATGTTCATGCGTTATGCGGTTCCGCGCCCGGTTGCCCCGGACTTTTGCGGCCGCTACCCCGCACGTTCAGAGCGGCCGGATGAATTGCCTGATCCGTGAGGTCAGACCACTGCCGATCCGTTAGAAGCTATATAAAAGGTGATGTCAGGGACATCTAATTTCTCTTCTAAAAGTATCAATTGACCTCTAGAAACCCCATTGTTCCATCTCTATACTCAAATATTAAACATGAAGGCCCTCGTCTACGCCGGTAATGGCTCTGTTACCCTCCAGGATCGTCCTCTCCCCAAGATCGCTTCACCAACAGATGCAATCATCAAAGTCACCAAGACCACCATCTGTGGAACAGACCTGCACATCCGAAAAGGCGATGTCGCTACCTGCGAGCCAGGAAGAGTTCTAGGCCATGAAGGCGTTGGCATCGTCCACTCCGCAGGTCCTTCCGTTGCACGCTTCAAAGAGGGCGATCGAGTGCTGATCTCTTGCATCTCAAGCTGCGCGACCTGTGAATACTGCAGAAGGGGAATGTATAGCCATTGTACTTCTGGTGGTTGGATTCTCGGCAACACCATCGATGGAACTCAAGCTGAATATGTCCGCATTCCCCACGCCGACTCGAGTCTCCACCCGATTCCCGATGGGGCAGATGAGGCCGCGTTGGTAATGGTCAGCGACATCTTCCCAACTGGTCTTGAAGTTGGTGTTCTCAGTGGCAAAGTCCAACCTGGAGGGACTGTAGTTGTTGTTGGCGCTGGACCTGTTGGCTTGGCTGCTATCGTCACTGCCCAACTATACTCGCCTTCCAAGATCATTGCCGTTGATATGGACAATGCCAGACTTGATGTTGCTAAGAAGCTCGGAGCAACTGATTCAGTAGTCAGCGGCCAAGACGCTGTTGCTCAAGTCATGAAATTGACAGATGGGAAAGGTTGCGACACCGTCATTGAGGCTGTTGGTATTCCCGCTACTTTTGAGCTTTGTCAAAAGCTCATCGCCGTTGGAGGCGTGTTGGCAAACGTTGGTGTGCATGGTACCAAAGTGGACCTCCACCTTCAGGACCTATGGATCAAGAACATCTGTAAGTGGCTTGGCTCTCAGATCTACCGTTTGACATGGCACTAATGCAGGTGTATCAGCGATCACTACTCAGCTTGTGGATACTGTTACTACCCCCATGCTGCTCAAGCTAGTGCAATCTGGCAAACTGCAACCCTCGCAGCTGATCACTCACAGTAAGTTCTCTAGCTGAAGTCTGAAGCACCCATACTGACGTTTCCCGTTAAGATTTCAAGTTGAGCGATGTTGAAAATGCTTATAAGACCTTTGGCGAAGCATCAAAGCATAACGCTCTGAAAGTGCTTATTGAGGTAGATTAAATAGAGATTCTAGAGAACACATATGACCATTATTCTAAATTTCACTTTCCATCGAATAGAGAGTGACTGTCAAAAACTAAGCCCATTTTCCAACCAGAGCCATAATTCCAGCACCCAGGAAGAGGCAGACGATCATAAATCCCAGCCTGACCTTGTCGTTCGTTCTCTCACGATTGAAGAGAAAGTCCCTAGCAATCATCTCCACAAATCCAGTATAAATGAGAATTCCAGCAGAAATAGAGTCAAAAATACCATTGACCGTGTTTGCTGTGAAGGATGAGTTGTCGTACGTCTTTCGGATACCGAGACCAATTGCAATGGCAATAGGTGTTGTCAAACCGTAAGCGAGACAGAGGAGCCAGGGCATGCTGCGAAGTCGGTTGGGGAAAGGAATGGCACTAAGTCTCGCGCCAATACCGAGGCCCTCGAAGGATTGATGGAAGACAAGGACAGGGAACAAGGTATCAAAGTCAGATGTATCTGCGACACCCAGGTTCAGACCGATGAAGACACTGTGAAATAAGACACCGAATTCGAGGATGAGGAAGGCGGCGATTTGTGTCTTAAATGCAAGCTCGCTTTCTTCAGAATCGCCATCAAGTTGTTGGAGCTCCTTCAAATCTGCATAGCCACCACGAAGCTTCTCTGATGTAGCCGCTTCTGGATCGTGCTCGCCATTGATTACAAGCCTTCTCGAGTTCGAGCCGTCGTCAGAGTGGTGCTGGTGTCCATCTGCACCGGAGGTAGTAATCGTATCCTCGACACCAGCATCATTATGCTGAAGCCCATAGCGAGATTGGACGTAGTAATCGGCAGAAAAGTCGAACAGGAAAGTGAACATCGCCGCTGAGAGAGCGATAGCAGGTGGCCAAGAGTACGTAGACCAACCACCAGTCATGCCAACACAGGAGGCCGGTCCGATCTCTGAGTAAGCAGGATCGAGCAGATGGACAAAAGCAGTCGCGATGATGACACCGGAGCCGAAGTATCGCGCAAAGAGGTAGACGTAGAGCGGGATCTTGAGACGAGGGATTCGCGTTGCCACTACTGGGAAAAAGGTGACAGCGGTTGAGACGACGAGAATGACGAACAGTGAGCCAATTCTGATACCCAGAGGACCATCGTATTGGTTTCCAGCCGTTGTCAGGAAGCAGGTGATGAGACCTTGATCAGTAACGGACTGGAACTCCGTGAGGTTAACCCTCTCGGGGTCAAAGTTGGTAGGTCCAGACATTCTCGCAATCTTAACAAAGTCTAAGAAAAAAGATAAGCGATCCAAGGAAGCCTCATCAATGAATGACCGGAATGCGAGATACAGCATTGCAGCCGAGGGAGTCGAAGTATATATAGCTCATCCTGCTTAACAATTAGACTTTTCCAATACGCAACCTCTCAAGCAAAAGGTCTCTGGTAGGCAGCCGATATTGCCGGTGACTTGCCGTTTTGCCGTGTTTCTCGGAGGAATAGAGCAATTTGTACAAAGGGCTGTCGTGATTTAAATACTCGTGAACCTTGATGGTTATGAGCTAAGAAGGGCTTAGTTATCTTAGACTCCGTATTGGGTTGTCAAATCGGATCTCGGCACGCATTGTCTGACCAAGTGGCTGCCAACGGGAATAACGTTTGGAAATTTCAATGAGTGAAAAATTGAGGACCTTGTTGGCTTCTCAGTAAATTGAGTGTATATTCAAGATATCATAGTAATTGAGCGCATATAGAATGGAAAATCAAAACATGGGGCCAAGGGGGCCGAAAATGGTCATCCATAAAATCGAAACAAGGAAATGGCCTTGATAATAAGTGACGTATCAGTATCAAAACACAATTGCCTACCGAATATCATTTCACTCCATATGATGGTCTGCAGAAGCTCATCAAACAGCAAGCTCTCAGGTATGTTCTCACGATCAATGCCCAAAGACTCGAAACTTTACATCAAAATACGCACCAAAAGCCCAAATAAAGAAGACAGTAGACATACAAGCTCCAAACCTAGATATCAAAGTCGATAATTCGATAATTCCAGCTGCATAGTTCATATACTAGGCTAGCTCATATGCGTAACTTTCATGATCAACGGCATATGTTACCCTGGCATCGGGTCTGGAGTGTCGCTTGTAGTGAGCCTCATTCTTCTTGGGATTGAGCTGATTGCGTTTGCCTGGCCCAAAGAGGTTTAGTACCGATAACTCGGCTGGCACCTCTGCCAAAGGTGGTATAGCGCCCTTCGTGGCCGGGCAAAGCCAATGAACCACGACTTGTTCCAGATACTTCTCATATATGAAAAGGGTGCTTTTCCTCATGCGTGTGTAAAATTGGGAGTTCTGCTTATAGACAATACACATAATCTTCTTCGTTGTGACACCTTTTACGGAATAATAAGATCTTATTTTGGGATGATATTTGTCTATTACAAAATGCTGATGGTCCACAGCTCCTTTTGTACCTTAATTGCCAAGGTCTTAGCTATCGATACTGTATCCGCTGCCTGCAAGCTATGATCAAAGTCAACGGTCCCTTGATGAGCTCTCCTTTCCGAAAGGCCCCCCAAGATAGGCCTCATCGAGTAGATGGATCGAATGAACTGACTTGCTATCCATCTTTTCTGCCCTTCTCTCAGAAGACTGGGCCGGTTGCGATTACTACTCATGGATATGTCGATAATGTAGGATAAGATGCTTATCGCATGTACCTGGCCATGAAGTGTAACGTGTCGCGAGTGATCAAGTTTGGATACGTACTGATCGCTTGCCTTAAACCGCAGATATCCTTCATTGTCGACAGGTAAATCATGATAGCTGGGGTATATGATATCGGAGCTTCCCGTTGAGAGTATATCAGTAGGGTAGTTACAGTTGCCTAGGTAAAATGGGATGCTGAGACATATAGAATCAACAAGCTCTTGGATTCGGCGTTCATTGGAAGTCCAAAGCATAGCATAGTCCGACACACTGTTCTTGGCATTAAAATGTTGAACCGCAGACCGTGTAGAGGGCTTGGTAAGTTGGTCCTTGATACCCTCGAGAATGAGACAATAGATACGCCAGGCATTCCAGATGTTCGCAACTTGGATGCTTGGATAGATATCGCAAGCGCCACGATATGAAGGAACTGATGGATCGAGATCGAAACCGCTTTTCACCCTTCGTGGATACCAACTCGCTGGTATTCGTTTCAACCAGGTCCGTAGCTGAGTATCCAAGTTGCAGATCTGTTGCCGTAGCTTAGCAACAGGAGAAGAGAGTAATGTTGATTGTGAGATATCGCGGAACGCATGTTGGAGATCTGCGACAGACACTCCTATCATATCAAGAGATGAACTCGGAGTACCCGGCAGGATCGGAGCAGCCTCAGTCTCAATCCACCCAAGATCCTTCGTCGGTAGTCGCGTTCTGTTCCTCACAGAAACGGATACCCTAGAGTGGAGAAGGTTGCCAATAAGATGAGCATAATACTTTGAGTTCTTGAAACAGTCTTCGCGCTGCAACAATAAAGTCAAAGCCCCCTCGCGATGCGCGCCATGAGCTCTGGATTGACCTGATACAGCTGACAGGGTGTCATGCATTTGGAGGACAAGAGTCGCCAACACGGTCTCATCACGAACTCTCTCTACAGGCTCCTCGGTCGCTTGGTGAAGCCGACTTAGAGCTTTCACCAGGAGCTGGTAAGGAAGGGGACTCGAAGGGGGAAGCTTACCGATCATGGACCAGATTTTAATCGATGTAGCTGTCACTGCAGTGCTCAAAGCTGAATCATGTCGCTCGGACGCCAGAGCAGGACGAACAAATTCCAAGAAACCTCTTGTCGATTCCAGACTTCGACCAACATCGGTAACATATGTGAGAAAGAATGGTACAGCAAGATCTTGCGGGTGATCTGATGGTAACCGAATAATCGTCTTATCAAGTGATAATTGCTTCGTACGTTTGCTGACGCGCGTTACGGCTGCTGAATCCGCTCGATAACGAACTGTCTCGTCCTTAAATCTCAGTCCGCGCTTCTCATAGCCCGTGCACTCAATGCCAAGACGAAGACACGCCTTGCACCAAGGCTTTCTCTCATCGCACTTGACGCGGCGCCGTCTGCATGTAACGCAGCCTTGCGAGGCACCTCGATTAACCATGACGAGGTGGAGTATTGAGCGAACTGAACAGAGTAGAGTTTTGCGATACTTGCAGTAGGTGATGATGATTACAGGGCGGGCATGGTTCTTATGCTTAATTTTGTCATATTTAGTGAAATGCTGACATGAGCAATACGCGAGAGCCTCATACGTCGTCCTGGCGGCTGTGTCTGACGATCGTTACTAAATATGGCTAGACTTTGCGAGAGACGCATGGGGTGGATGCTGCTGACGGACTCAAAATTATTTCCGTCACGATTCATCGCTTCATTTTCCTCTATCGAGACTTTATTCATCATGAGTTCAGAAATAGTTTTCAAGAGAGCGGTCCAAGAACGGACACAATCGCTGGGGATGATGCTAGCGACAAGCGGGCCAAAAACATATATAAAGGCCAGCGACTGCCCTAGAAAGTCTCAAGTTCATCACAACAATCATCAACTTCTCATTCACTAAGACATCGATCAATTCAATCATGAAAGCAGCTTCGTTCTCTACTCTCTGTACTCTACTAGCGGTTCTGAGCGCAGGAACCGCAAGTGCTAAAGATAAGGAGGACCCCATCCTCTTCCTCAGCGAAGACGACAGTTTCAACTTCGACATCCTCACTGGACTTGGTCAAATGGCCAACGACGGCGCAGACGTCAATCCCGTTCTGAGCGTCGCTAAAAAGATCATCCCAGGCAATTTTGAGAGCTACATCAAAGAATGGTTCGATCTTGCCAACTATACCAAGACCCAAGCTCTTGATCCAAAGATTGCATGCGATCCTATCAATGTTAGGGCGACTTGGTTCTCTGTGGCAAACTATTTCCGCCGGGCTGATGCTTATAATCGCGCTGATTGGGAGGATCCTCGCATCAATGGATATTGGGATGAGCAACGCGCTGCTTTTGATAAAGCTATTGCTGCTTTGCCTGTCCCGGCTGAGAGAGTTGAGATTCCTGCTGGTGACTTTAATGTCTCGGGTATCTGGTATTCTCAACCCTACCAGAATAATCAGACCAAGCAACTCCCGACACTCTTGCTCACTCAGGGCTTTGATGCTGCCCAGGAGGACCTGTACGCAACTGTTGTTGCTCCAGCACTAGCTCGCGGATACAACATCTTCTCTTTTGAAGGTCCAGGCCAGCCAACTGTTCGTCGAGAACAGGGTGTCGGCTTCATCCCTGACTGGGAAAGAGTTGTGACTCCAGTTGTCGACTATGTTCTCTCCCAGAAGTCTGCATTCGTTGACACTAAAAAATTGGTTCTCTATGGTCACTCTTTCGGGGGTTATCTCGCTGCTCGTGCCGCAGCTTTTGAGCCTCGACTAACTGCCCTGATGTTGAACGGTGGTATTTGGGACGCATACACTGGATACGCCGCTCATCTGACCCCTGAACTTCGCAAGCTTCTCGAGTCAGGTGATAAAGAAGCATTCGACGACGCCCTTAGCAAGATTCAAGACGATCCAGAGATCCCCACCACCACCAAATGGGGCATCCTACAGGCTCTCTGGTGCTTCAAAACCAAATCCCCCTACGAATTCTTCCAGTTAGCCAAGAGCTATAATCTACGTGGCGGCATCACAGACCGAATCCAGATGCCAGTTTGGATCGCCGATGGAGAATTCGAAACACTTCAATCTGGACAGTCCAAGCCTGTTGCCGAAGCTTTGGGAGATCGTGCGGAGCTTCACATGTTTAACGGTACTGCTGGATATCATTGTCAGACTGGCGCCCCCCAGGAATTTGGTCGAGTGATTTTTGCGTGGTTGGATAAGATCTTGAATAAGGATTAGGTGCTATCGTGGAGTTAATGAAGGTGGAATAGTAACTAGCGGAGAACAGTAAGATAGCATGCACTCAGAGGCAACTATCGATGCACAGCTTCCTTTCGCATTCAATCGCTTCGGATCATTTCATACTTCTCATACAGTTTTGCTCTTTGGGTCTTCATTCTAATTTAAGTCGCTCTTTTAATTCATTTTCATAGCTCGCTTCCTCATAATGAATAACCCTCGGTAACGAACCAAGCATAGACTTTCAGTGCCGACGAAAACCTTCGGTCACATGAGCTCCCAAGTCAAGAACGTTGGCGCTCATGTTCTTTCGTCCTTAATTGTCTACAGAATTCCGTACCCGTGTGGTGTGACATGTGAATTTTTGATACGAGCTGCATTTCATGTTGAATGCGGTTTTCCAAATTCGGAAACATGTGTCGGAAAGCAACACTCCGGTCACCCTCATTGAGACACAAAATTCGATATCATGCTCCGTAACAGAAGATAACTCTCAACAACGTATCACGTCAGCGGGCTTCAGTTCTGTTAAAATCGATAAACATTTCAGTCTATATAAAACCCAGTGGATCAGAAAGCTATCTTCTGGCCTCGACTTGCCAACCTTACCGCCGCCGTGTTTTGTGTCTAACGAAAAGAGCCACGATGAAGGTAAGCCGCCCATAACTCTTCTGAGGATGCCATCTAAGTTCACGAAATAGATAATTTGTCCAGGTACCCTCTCACTGTGCCTTGCTGGCGTCCTTGCCCAGCATGTCTTAGTTGAAGAGTGGCTGAGGGGAGATTGCAACGGGCGACCTTTCATCACTGCCAACGTCTATGGAGGGGCCGATGGAACCTCATGTGTCAACGTCGAGCAATTCCCAGCTACCAACATCAAAGTTAGCCTCGTAAAGCCTTGCAGTGATGGAACGATTCCAATCATCAAGGTTTCTAGTGTTGAATGCGCGCAGTTTGAGACTGAAATAGTTCTGAGTGCAGATGGGTCCTGCAATTCTGTAGATTTTACCCCGTGGGCTTATGAGACCTCGTGTAGCTAGTTACATATGCTTGAGTTAGTCAATGAAGACAGTGCAGAATGAGCGAGAGGATGATCTCCACTTTCTTCACAGGTTTCAAGCTGCTCAGTGCTAAAGTTTGATTTGATTCAGGTCGGCTCCTTAATTCCATCCATGATTAATGACATATTCTTCGCATTGAGCTCATTTCATCGTGCTTCTACTATCATATAATACTTACTAGGGTTGACAACAACTCTTAAAGAAGGGATGTATGGAAGAACCTTGGTAACATGCTTAGCTGTCCACAGTCCAGTGAAATGGCCAATGTCCTCATCAAAAGATCATGTAAGCATATTTCAAGTTGTCGCTACTTCACCCCGTATGATAACATCATGTCTAAGTTAGTCTGTAGTATTGCATCGCCTAAAATACGAGCTCTATTGTTGGATTGGTTCGGACGAATATGTCAGCAAAATCTCCGCCTGCGGCGAGAGGCAATTCCGCATCGCAGAAGTGGCTTGAGAATACGAGCGACGCATCCTGATTGGCTAAACTTTACCACCAACGTTAGGGATCAACTACCTCTCAATGACGATCAGCCAGTGACGGAATAATACACAGTATCTGTAAGTAGGTCGTGAGGCTCACCTTTTCAATTAGTTCAGAAGAGCTCTCACATTCTGCAGGCAGGGGGGTATGCTTTGTAATCAATCTGCATTACCAAATCATTCATCGATATTTGTTATACAAGAATCTTCGTGTCGATATGTCACTGCAATATAAATATCAGGCTGAAACTCGCATTACGTTCGCCTAGCAATGATCCATGCGAACAACGCAACTCATCTCACGCCATTACCATACTCAATTTCTGCATCGAGGCATCCTATTTATCATGAGTCTTCCTACTTTGAAACAATATCACAAAAAGCCCTATCAGGCAATTGAACCTTCTCTCCCCGCCCTTCAGCAGACAGGTAGAACAGTCATTGTCACTGGGGGTAATAGTGGCATCGGGTATGCTATCGCTCGTAGCTTTGTCAAAGCGAACGCCGCTCGTGTCATTATCCTTGGACGTCGCAAAGATGTAGTCGCATCTGCAGCTGCCAAACTCCAAGAAGAGGGTTGTCAATTTGGCAGTGGTACGGATGTACAAGGCCGCACTTGTGATATCTCTGACTTGAAGTCCACTGAACACCTCTGGAAAGCACTTGAATCAGAGAACATCTCTGTCGATGTCTTGGTCTTGAGTGCTGCAAGCTATGGTGCTACCGAGACAATTCTAGATGGAGGCCTGTCCAAGGTCTGGGGTGACTTTGAGTCCAATGTGCGAAGTACTCTCGACATGACAGAGCGATTTTACAAGCAAAAAACGACAGCCCCAGGCCAAACCAAGGTAAGATATTTTCAGCTTCATTCCAAGCTCTCCCATGCTCACAATAGGTAGTTTCTAGTCAACATCTCAACCTGTGCGGCCTACATGTGGTCAACAATGGGTCCCGACCGACCAACATACGGGCTGACCAAGAACGCCAGCACTCTCCTCCTGCAGCAGATTGCACAGGATACTAAGCCCACTGATATGCAGATTGTCAGTTTTCATCCAGGTGGTATTTTGACCGACTCTGCCAAGAGGGTCGGTGGGGATAACCTGAAGGGCCTTGTCTTTGACGATGGTAAATACTTCCAGGATCTTCTAACGCAGGCCTTTAACTAACAATTGTCCGATAGAAAATCTTCCAGGCCATTTCTCCGTCTGGGCCGCAACGCCTGAAGCCAGCTTTCTTCATGGCCGCTTCGTCTGGGCTAATTGGGACGTTGATGAGCTGAAGACTGGTCCTGTACGTAAGCAAATCGACACTGATGAGCACTTTCTCAAGGTTGGCGTGGAGGGATTATCTGAAAAGATGGGAGGCATGGTCATGACTTAGTTCTGTTTCATAGCATTTCTCAAATATGCCCGCAATAGTGGTCGTCTGTTCTTGTCGTTCGTTTCACATATACTATATACTCAAGATATTGAGATTTGAATCACTGTTGACTTCCTCAACCAAAAGGGCATTCACTTGCGGCCTCACTATGGCAGCAATAGGTACACTGATATGCAGTTACAGTAGCATAATATATTACTTGATCAATCTTGGTGGAAGGTACCGTATTTAAGTCGGTAGCGTAGTCACATTGAAGATTAAATTTCCCGTTGTTCCTTCGCTTACTTCAGAATTTCACATTTACATCGTCCCAGAGCGGAATTGATCAATGAATTTCTTATGTTTTGTACGTTGCCAACAGAATCACAATATGTATCATAAAAATACTCGCAATGTAACAGACGTTGACGAACATGGTGCGAAGTAGCCTGACCGAAGTCCCTGAGCCAATGCCCTCAGGGAATAGTACAAATGTAGTTCTTAGACTCGTTCATGTTTCCCCTACCCTTGTACTTCGCCACTTCAGGATAAAGACATATCTTTCTTGAGAACTGAGTCAGTGCGTCTGGCTTCGTATGTGCATTCAGTGTATGAGGAGGCTTCTCATCTTCAACCCAAGCCAGTAGGGTCCCGAATGGGTCTGTTGGTACAGCACCAGCGCTTTGGCCAAAACCACAATGATCAACCCCGGGAGCAAGAAAAAGGTGAAGAAACTTCGCCACTTCTCCAATTTTTTCCTCGGACTTGAACTTCTTCTCAACCTCTGTTAGGTATCGGATGCTATCCTGAGGATAAATCAACTGATCACTCAGACCATGCCAGATAATTATCTTTCCACCCGCTTTCTCGAATGCATGAAGATTGGGATCTGATGAATCCATGATGTGACCAAACCTCTCTCGCGACTCTGAAAAAAGCTTTTCGAAACTATCAATATTGAGTTCTGATGTGTTAAAGGTCGGATTCGCCTTGACGAAGTTGCGCACCCATGTGTCAGCTACAAAGAAGGGCGCACCAGTGACTGTCCCATTTACTGTCTTGGTAGCAGCCAGTGCAGCCAGTGATGCGCCCTTGGGCATTCCGTACCACAGAGCGTTGCCTCGTGAGTCTGTCGGTCCTCTCCATATCTTGCTGACCACCGAAGCCGCAAGGTGGTTGATCGCTATGCTCTCATTTCCACACTCAATTCTTTGGTCGACAAGGGTGAAAGGGTCGTACTCGCATTTGGAATGGTATGTAATCACGCCATCCGCCACGCCATCCTTTCCATCGCACGATTCTACGGCTGCTGATACAAAAGCATCCAGCTCACAAGTCGATGGATAATAGTTCGCGTCTTTCATCACGACTTGAGGCCAAAGCTCAGCGATAACATATTCCGACCAGTAAATGGCGGGAGCTCCAGCAAGAATACCATCGAAATCCCTGGGATACTGCTGTGCTGCCGCCAAACCTTGACGGCCCCCGGTAGAGCAAACATTGAAGTATGCCTTCGTTGCTGGGACCTTGTAGAAAGACGTAATAACTGCCTTACCAACAACGGCCATATCATGGACCGATCTCGAAGCAAAGTTCTGGAGGAGACCATAATTGACAGTGCCATCAGGCTTCAAGGCCCAACCTGACGGATCGATTGGATTCCCGCTGAGGCCAGCGTTGGTGGAAGAGACGGCATAGCCTTGAGATGCAGGGAGAGCAAGATCAAATTGACCGAGTCCAGCTGCCCAGGCACCACCGCCGAGAGCTAGATAACGGGAGTTCCAATTGTTGAGAGGCAGCCACGTTTGCACGAGAACCGTATCGTCTTCGTTCAAATGGGATAGAGTGTGGCACGAAATATAGGGCCTAATTCCTACGTTATCACATTAACGAAGGTCTTCGTTTTTGGGGTAATTTAGTGCAACATAGAGTGACGTTTACTTCGCAGATATTTAGGTCCGTGACGTTTTGAAGTAACGTTGGAGGAAGTGCAGGCACTGAGTGATTGTGATAGACTCGACTTTTGACGGATCTGATAATGGCACCTGGTACGACTGGTGGAGTTATGTCGTTACATGATCCAACTGATTTGGCAGCCGCTGTTTGGGCAAGGGCACCGAGGCCAATAAGGCTTAAAAAAGTATAAGAACGCATGTTGAGTCGAGTATTCAGATTGCCGAGTATTGACAATAATTTACAATTTGCTCATGAACGAGATTTATACCTTTAAGCCCTGTCACGTCTCAATCCGACAAATGATGGCGCCATCGGCAGCGCTAGCAAAATACTTCTTACTGGCATTTTTATTGTCCTCTTCATCCACTACAATAAAATTAATTTGGGCCAAGGTACAACATGGTTTTCCGTAGAATGAGTAATTGATTCCTCATGTTCCATGACAGCTCTTGGCGAGTATACGAGCAAAACATCCTCAATGGCTAATGTCTAAGCTAAGTGCACTTCTTCAACGGAGCCTCCAGGGTTTTAATGCTCAATCCACAGATTAAAAATGGTTTGGTATCTGTTAGTCCCCGAATCTCACGTCAGATCGGTCAATGCATACTCTTGCGTTCCTCATGGCGCAGGAAGAACGGACCAATCAAAAAGGCTTGCTCGTATTCACATTCGTGGACAAACCTTGTGACATATCAAGTCCGAAATGCGAGTAGCGATGGTAAATATGACGTTCATCTCGATAATGTTGTTTAAAACACGTAGAAAATAATCTCAAGGATACGTCTCAGTCGCTAGCAGCCGACATCTGACTCAACAATCATTCTTATCATGCCTGTCACGACAAATCTTACCAAAGCAGCTGTTGTCCAAGCTGAACCAGTATGGTTTGACTTAGCCGGTACTGTTACAAAAACATGCCATCTAATCAAAGATGCCGCTTCAAAGGGAGCGCAAATCATCGCCTTCCCTGAGCTTTGGTTACCGGGATATCCTACATGGATCTGGTGAGCATTGCGTTCCATGCGAAATTCATCAATTGACTGTCATTAAGGGCCCGTCCCATGGATCTTGAGATGGTCGTGAAATACACCAAGAACTCATTGAACATAGACTCGAGTGAGATGCAAGACATCAAGTCTTGTGCAGTAGAAAACAATATTGTTGTTTGTCTTGGATTCTCTGAGCGAAGCGGAGACTCTCTCTACATTGCTCAATGCATAGTTAACAGCGATGGTGAAGTTGTGATGACAAGACGCAAACTCAAACCTTTCCATATCGAGAGAACTATCTTTGGTGATGGGCATGGCCCCTCGCTCAACAATGTTGCTCTCACTTCTGTTGGGAGAGTCGGGCAATTATCCTGTGGAGTATGTTAGGCCTCGTATCCATGGGTTGTGCAAACTGACCCTCTAGGAACATTTCAACCCCCTGATCAACTTTAATACTTTCTCCCAAATGGAGCAGATTCATTGTGCGGCATGGCCCTGTGTGCCAGTTCACTCAGGCGGGCCCGAACCATACTCCATGTCTGATGAAGGTAAGATCAATTCTAACACCCAAGGCCTATCTAATCTATGTATAGCGGTAGCAGTCATCTCTCAGGTCTACTCTATCCAAGCCCAGTGTTATACACTACACTCTACAACAGTAATCTCCCAGTCATCCATTGACATGATGGGCACAAAACAAGCCCCAGTTTTTAATGTCCCTGGTGGAGGAAACGCAAGGATATTTGCACCAGACGGGCGACAATTGACAAGCGAGCTACAAGCAACGGAAGAAGGCATGGTAGTAGCAGACTTGGATTTGGATCAGGTTACTATGCATAAAGCAATCCTTGACATTTGTGGACATAACGGGAGACCAGAGCTATTATGGCTTGGCCGGGATAATCGGGCAAAGTCGGCAGTTCGAACAGAGAGAGACATTTCATAGAAGTTTTTATCATTTCAACGCATTTTTCTCTAATCTTTAGTCGCTCTAAGCCTAAACAAAAGGATCATTCAAATCCGTTGTAGAGTATAACACGATTGTCGAAAGAGCATCCGTTTAGCTTCGGAAAGGGACTACTGACTAGATCAACCTTTTTATCCTCATTGTTCACCCATTCGAACATTGCATCATCGTCGTGCTTTTGGTATTTTCCTACCCGCTGGTATGAAGTTCTATTTCTGGCCGCCGATTAGTTTCTGTTTAGTAATGCCGTGAGAGGGAAAAGAGGCAATGCTTGACTAAAGCGCGATTTGGAATCAAAAGCCAATGCCGAATGCGTGATATATCTCACGTAAGACGTGTTCCAGGCCACTTGCGACAATTAAAGGATGTACGGCATACTGGTTTACGAAGTTCACTTATACGAGGTTGACCCTATCATTGGTCGACCATTAATGTCATTTTCTTCAAAAAGCCGATTCTCACCATGGATCATGGATGCGGCCAAGCATCTCTCCCAACTCAGGGCACCATGGTCATTTTTCTCTTCTTCATTCTGGCTACTTTCATAGCTCAGACTCTCAGCTTGCAGCCACCTGACTATTCACTTGTCAGAGTACTCCGCCAAACACCAAAACCGTCGCACCGAGCATGTATCCCGACTTGAGCCATTGTCATATGTAAACACTACCAGACTTCAAGTAGCATACTACGAAGACGGTTCTCCAGATGCGCAGGCAGTTCTTCTTCTGCATGGCTGGCCCTATGACATTCACAGCTACACGGAAGTTGCGCCAGCTCTTGTCAGGCAAGGTTACCGTGTGATTGTCCCATATCTCCGTGGTAATGGACCTACCACGTTTCTGAACACAGATACTTTCCGCTCTGGTCAGCAAGCAGCTCTAGGCTACGATATCATCGAATTACTTGATGCTCTGAATATAAAAAAGGCTATCTTTGCTGGTTACGACTGGGGCGGACGTGGTGCTTGCGTTGCAGCAGCTCTGTGGCCGGAACGCTGTGCCGGTCTAGTATCAGTCAACAGTTACTTGATCCAAGACCTGTCAAAAGCCTGGGTTCCACTCGATGCCAAGATCGAAGCCGGTTTTTGGTACTTCTACTACTTCCTAACTCCCCGTGGACAAGCGGCTTTGGCAGAACACCCGAAAGAGATAACTAGGGTTGTTTGGGACAAGATCTCTCCAGAATGGAACTTCACAGAAGCAGATCTCGATCGTGCCGCTGAGACATTTGTCAATCCAGACTATATCAACATTGTTAGTCATGTCTACAAACATCGCCTGTTGTACGCTCCAGGTGATCCAGATTACAGTGACATTGAGAAAGCGCTTCTGAAGCAGCCTGTTATCTCAGTCCTAACTGTAACATTGGATGGACTTGCAGACGGAAACTTCCCGCCGACGAACGGGTCTTCTTCAGCGAAGTACTTTAGTGGTCCACGTGTACACCATCAAGTTCCTAGTGCGGGGCATAATCTTCCGCAGGAGAAGCCTGGTACTTTTGTCAACGCAGTGCTTGAAGTTGCGTCGCTGAAATAGTTCCCATCGACCTTACGGTAATTGGGCAGATGATTTATTCATATAAAACAACCTTGTTAACTTACTACATGAAGACTATTGCTACCCTTCCTTATAATCTATTGTGTTGAGTATTCTTCATGCACTTATCCAAATCGTTTGAACTGCTGGTTGAACAGCTCTCAGTCTCCTTCTCCAACATTACAGCTCCTCTCATTCTGTTGTTCGTGACCTCCATCTATCGCCGAGCTCAATTTATGCCGTAGTACGGATTTCAGATTCTCCAAGGCATCTCGTGATATGAATACTGACTTCAGCCCATTCAACTGTAATCATTATCCTGAATTGGCAAGTCATCCAGCATATCTCCATAACGCCCCTCATGGAAACTTGCATCTTCAATGACAGCGGCAAGTACATCTGAGTGGAGAAATACAACAGTATCCCCATGTAGGTCTGCATGACAGCTTTGTTTACTTGTCATCGTAAATAGAGGTATTGTTTCTCCTACAGTTTGCAGACTCGTATAAGAAAACATACCAGAGCTCTCACTAGTCGAAATGTGCGAGATATCTCCTGAACAGCGAAGTGCTTCGACCGCGCTGCTAAGAAGTTGATCTGCGGCGTTGAAGTCGCCCTGGAGCAGCTCATACACGGCTAGTAGCGGGGTCATGAGAGCGATCCATCGGGATGTGGTGCGGGTTAAATTCTGCATTCTCTTGCGGAAATTGTGCAGTACACCGTTGTAGAGCTGAAGTGATTGGTGTCTGTGGTGATTGGCGATCTCGATCTGTACACCGTTCTGGCTTAAGACAAATCCTCTGTAAAAGAAGGACCCAAGAGCCAGGACGGCGCTTTGTATACACTCATCTTGAAGGGTCTCTTGAAGTACAGTGATGGAGTAAAGCTCACTGTAGCTAAATAATGCATTGCTAAGGTTTGCATTTTGGATAAAGTGCTCAACATAGACGCGGTTGCATTCCGATGCAAATGGAGAGAATAATGCAATAGACTTATACCATGTACAAGGTTCCGAGTGATCTGATACAGGGCCCAGGGTAAAGTTTAGAGGTGTTGAAGGAGTTCCAGGGGACGCGGACACGTCGCTAATAGAACTTTCAGTGCCGCTTGATAAGCCATTTGAGTCGCTCGCTTCTCCGGTTGTGTCGCTGTTGTAACCGTCGCAATCGAATCTTCCCTTAGCACATCGAGCACATATAGGTCTAGCCTCTGTAGTTACATTGATGAGTTAGAATCCTGCTCAACGATCATTATAACGAATGCTCCTACCGTCACATTTGACTCTTCGGATTTTACAGGTACCGCAACCCGACCGGGACTTGGGTTTTCCAGTGCGTTCCCAACGCCGTACGGCCTTCTTTCCTTTTGGTGGAAGTATCTTTGATGGGGGCTTAGAGCTGGAGGCTTCAATGTGGAGAGGGACTATTGGTCTCATTCTGGGGTAGGTACAACAGCCATCCAAGCTCTTCCAGAGTCAATCATCCGCATAAATAGGGAGGTAATACTTCCTCTCGCCATTTCCGACCTTGAGATTTTTATACAAGACGCAATTCTGTAGTCTACTTCAGAGGCCAGAACCTAATTGAGAATAGTGCATATTTCTTCAATGCCGATTCGTTAGTTGCTCAAAGTGATTGGCTGCTCAAGCAATGTCGATCCATGCTGACGGCGGAGAAATCGGGGAAACTAGACTGTAAGTAGTAATCGTATTCATCAACCAATCACCTATGACATAGGTTTGGAATACATATGGATGAGTGGAGTGCTTTGTCATACAGGTCAAGCTGCATCTGACTGTTGGCTCCAGGTAGGGCTGACCTCGGACGTTTCTCAACCTTAGCACCCTCACTTCTGAGCCAGATAACTGAGGAAAACATCCGATCTAACGTCCAGCTCCCCCTCCTGTTCGTCCACAAGCAAGTGTATCACTGAGGCGCAGTTGTTGGCCGAACAATGATTCCCGCCAACGCACTCGTAAACACCATCCAATTGGGCAAACCTAAACGATCTAGTGCACCCAAGAGCCGAAGTGGCTGTATCTCAGTAAGCCGCCCTTGATCTAGCCTTTGGATAAGAAATGTTCCAGATTTGTGTGTCTGAGAATACTTCGCTGACATCATTAGTGTAAACGAATGCACTTGAGATGTGATGAGGCGAGACCAGCGTGTAGGCGATGCGAAAGGTCACATCGAATCTGTGAATACGGAGAAGCCACCCAAAAGGCCATCCAACCTCTCACAGCTCCCAAAGCCCTTTTGCCAAAGCAAGGCCCTTCGAGTCATGAAGACTTCCCCCCTCTCCTGATCCAGCCTAGATCCTCCAGTCTAGAGTCTCATGAAGTACCATACTTCGATCTCTTCCGTTATCAGATGGCTCATGACTTTGGCTACACCCCTTGCACCCTTTTCTGGAATAAAGTCATACCGAGGGAAGCTATGAACGATGACTGTGTAAAGTTCTCTGTCTTGAGTGTCGGTGCGCTCATGCAATCTCTGTACCGTCTTGGTCCAAGGCCGTATACTGGCTTGAAGCCTTCCTCGGACCTCTCTAGGGCTACCAGCGACCCAGCGTATCGCATCGCTCTGCATTACCACTCAAAAGCCATATCTGCCTTACAAGTCCGGATCAGGTCAAACTTTGCCACTGTCTCCCGGCGGAACACACTTATCAACATGTTCATTCTGTTTCTCTTCGAGCTGATGCACGGCAACACCTCCACAGCTGATCGTATGCTCACAAGCAGCGTGGAGCTATTACGGCAGCAGAAAGATCAATTGGCAGAAGAAGTCAATGAAGGGTTCGAGCCGCAGCCAGAGCCTATTTTCACCGCAATCTCCAACGATGAGGGACTGGACCAAGCTGAGCGGATTCTTCCCCGTTTGCAAGTCTTCTTTAACCTGAACTCCTGCTTCTTTCCTTTACAGCGAGACTGCTGGTCGCGCTTTTCTACTCAAGCGATACCTTGTACGGTCCCTTCAGCAAAAACCGACTTCAACCAATTTGCCGCTATGTGGAACAGCTTCATCACTCGCGCTGTGATATTTGTCGTCAAGATCTTGCAGGATCGCTCCTACTGCGATACATTCCATAGAGCGTCTTTGATGGCACGCCGAGATATGTTCCTCAAACAGCTTCGCCAATGGGAAATTGTCATTGTCGAGAGACTGGATGTCGAGAAAGACATGGTTGCTAAGAACACAACCAAGATATTTCACGTGGGACAAAAGGTTGTGTATATCTTGCTGAATTGTTGCCTTGATCCTATGGAGACAGAGTACGATAAGTACGATAACGTCTTTGCCGATATTATGCAGATGATGCATTCTGTCGAGGGTACTTCGGGTCCATCGACGCGAGTCGAGACTGTCTTGGATATATATGTTCTGCCTGTCCTCAACTTTGTATCACAAAAATGCAGGAACAGGGCAATCCGATTGGATTCTTTGAACCTCTTCGAAAAGATGACATCTACCATGGGCGGGTGGGAGACCAGGGCCAGCTTGTTAGCTCGTCGGCGGCTCATGTCGATCGAGGAAGATGGCCGCGATGAGAGCGGTGTTATCCCTGCAGGTGCTAGATACATATGGACTGATATCTCGTGGGATCAGGATCAGTCTTATCTAATTGTCTACTTTCACGAGGCTGGGTACAGAACTCTTTGCAACAAGGTGATAGAGGACAAGATTTATTTAGAAGAGCAGGAATAATTTGTCTATAGGTAACCCGGTGTATGCTAAGGTCCTGGACTATGCAATGGAGAACCACTCTGATCGAACGAATGCAGTTCCTGCGAATTAAGCTTGTGAATAGGTTCATGCTTGTTTCACTCTGATCCAATCGCCCAAAGTGTAAATGATATGGAAAATGATTATCTAGTCCCACAAGATATCGATAGGCGATAACGAGCTTGTGCTAGAACCAATATGACTGATAAGGATCAACAACTAACTTAGGGCCGACGCAGTTAGTCACCAGTGTATGAAGCACTTAAAACACTGCTACCATTTACGACCATATCATGGAAACTAAGCAAGTGAATATCACAAACGAGGTCAGATGCGGTGTAATAGTTGTCACCTTGAACGGTATGCATTATAAGATATACTATTATGCAAAAACAAATCGCTTTCCTTCATATCAAATTCGTAAGATCCCAAACTCCATTCCACTAAATTATACAACCTCTTTGGACTTGTTCTCAACATAAACAACCTGTCCGTGAGTGTTCATAGCAACGCTCTCCTTCTCATCGTACACAGCATCCTGCTGCTCAGCATCACGGTTGCCGAACAGACCAATCTTGTACCAGGGAAGGTCAAAGAGTCTGTCCATGCTCTCAAGAGAACGGCCAGCAGTCTCAGGGACTGAAACAACAACCCAGATACCACCTACAACCAGGATAGCAGCGTAGGTCCAGAAGGTGCCATTGGGGTTGATTCCACCCTCGGATGTTGGCAGAAGCATGTTGGGAGTGGCTCGGCTGCTACCGTATTGGCAGAGGAAATGCAGGGTCATGGCGAACGAGGTACCGAAGGCTCGGACACGGAGGGGAAACAGCTCGGCGGTGAGGATGTAGGACATGGTGTTCCAACCAAGAGCCCAACCAATTCCAGAGACGTAGATCATGGCCATAGCACCACGAGCAGCAGGGGAAGAGCTATGAGGCTCTGGGACGGCAGTGAGGAATGAGCCAACGTAGATCATAGCAAGAGCTTGCAGGGCAATGCCTCCGATGAGAGCACGCTTTCGGCCGATGACATCGACGAGGAACAGAGCACAAGTAATGGCCGAGATAAGCTTAACAATGCCGAAGAGGGCTGTAACAAGCAGGCCGGTCTCAGAACCCTTGATACCGAGAATGGCGAAGAGATCGGGGGCATAGAGAGTGATAGAGCCAGCACCGGACCACTGAGCGAGAACCTGGACCATGCTAGCGAGATATAGACGGTAAAGGTTGCTGCCGTTAAGGAAAAGCTCCTTGCATGTACCGAGGAATGAGTTGTTGACACTCTCAAGCTCGTGCTCGTGGGCCAGCTGAATGGCGGTGATTTCGCGGGTAATGTAATCGCTCTCGGGATCTTGTTGTCGGAGGCGGGCCATAACAGCAGTAGCCTTCTCGGTCTGACCCTTCTTGATGAGGAAACGAGGAGACTCATCGACGAAGAAGCTAAGAATGAGAATCAAGCCTGCAAACATGATGTGAAGGCTGGTAGGGACCAGCCAGCGGGCGTGAGTGTTGTCGCCCATGTGAAGAGAGCAGCCGTAGTTGGCGAAGTAAGCCAGGACGATGCCGAGGTAGACGAAGCCAGAGAAGACACAAGTGCAGAGACCACGAACAGCTGTTGGGGCGATTTCGGCGAGATAGACGGGACCGACAACGGCTGTTTGACCAACTCCGAGACCTGCGATGAAACGACCAGCGTAGACGGCGCCGAGACTGCCGCCGTTGGCCATGAAGATAACGATTCCGACGATCCAAACAATGCAGAGCTGTCGAGTAGCCCAGATACGTCCGATTCTATCGCAAATAAGGAAAGCACTAGAGTTAAAGAGTCAGTGGATATTTCTTCAGATTGCATAATAACCTGTACTTACATCAATGCGCCTCCAACGCAACCAATCTGAACCATGGCAGAAACATTAGCCTTGATGTTGGCCTGTTCGACAGTCGAGTAGTCCTCAAAGTGGATGTATTTCTTAAAGTCCTTTGACTTGAAAGCACCCGAGATGAGACCCTCGTCAATACCACGTGCCGCACCCATGAGGCCGAAAGCAAAGACAGCAAACCATAGTCGCCAGTTAAAGACGCCCTTTGGCTCACCGACATCGCCCAGCTTGAAGATGTTGACGGGCTTCTTGACAACGCCTCCAGCCATTGTGAAGTGTCTGCTGAAACTTGAAAGAGGGGAAGAAATAGTTTGGCTTGTCTGAGTGGTCTTGACTCTTTAAACTTTGGATGCTTGGGTCTGGACTGGCCTAGTGATTGGGGAAAGGCTTGGGGTTCGAAGGGGGACCCTGATCTTATAGGGGATTGAAACGAGGTGTCACTAAGTTGGTTGCCCATGGGGTAAAAATTTAAATCTTGATTCGGGTGATTTACCCCGTGGAGATTGAGAAACGGTTCGGTTTGTCATTGCTGGGTTTGATGGAGTTGGTGATGGCTGTTGATGGAGACAGAATGTGTGGTTTTTGTTCCCGCGGGTAGAATTCGCCGATGAAAGAAATGGGTCGGGATCCCCGTTATAGAGTGTACCCGTGCGAGTGCGGAGAAGATTGAGTTATTGGCGAGTCAACAGTTGAAGGGAACAGTGTTACTCCCGAGAAGGCTTCCAGAACACTACCGGTATAGTGGTACAACACACGCAAGCGTCAATGCCGTCGAGCTCTGAACACTGCATCTAGACTCACTGCACCTCATCTGATCCCACGAAGTTCGAGATGAGATCACCCCAAGTCCCCGTGTCCCAGGACCATCTCCGCATTCACAGATTAAGCTTCATCGGTGAACCCCGCAACCTCCAACTCTTCTTGTCCTAGTCCCCTTGATCTTTGCCAAGACGGGGCTTAGATCGATGCCAAGGCCCATTTTTCTCGGCACGAACGGCACATAAGAAGCCCTGATGCCCCGGCCTCGTCCTCCCCTTCATCGTCACTCATTTGCTTGCGCTCCTTCGCTCTCGACTCACGAACCCACCTCTGGCCTGATGTTGCTCGCTCCCGCGGGTACGATCCCTGTAATTGAATCGTCCCGCGGCTGAGGGTCGTTGATTTCTAAGGAAGAGACTTCCCGCGGTTGAGGAAGAATTCGCTCACCAGCTGAAAATCGAATTTTTTGATGTTTTCTCCCGGTCTCAGGATTTCTTTCTTTTTGAACCTCCGAATTCCCAGACGATTCGCGAAGAACATGACGAATTATTGCCTATGAGCAGATATCTCGATTCTCGGCGCTCTGGGAGACATTGAGAAATCGCGGTCCTGTCATTGGTTTTTCGCGTTGCATCAAAACCTTGGCTTATGGAAATACGCTTATTCTGGTGTAGGGTTGACCTGTTCCCGTGCGGCTGAGAAATATTGTTCTGGCATTTCCCGTGGTAAGATGAGGCTCTGGCGAATAACGGCCAAACCAGTTACCCTAGGAGCTATATTTCAGCCACAAATTAATCTTTCAACGACACAAATCCCAATGTTGCAGGAAAGTATAGTTGAGAAATGAGAAGTAAATATTGTGGCTTATTGATTCTTTTCCCGTTGTGAAATTTTATTATGCTCCAACTGTAAATACGCTACTTCTTAGCAAAGTTTGAGTCCCAAAAGTCAACGCAATGCAAAAATCGAGTTCGCAATCCCGACATCACAAAACAAAATCGACATAAATAGCACGTTCTGATATATTCTCTAATATGCACTGCTAAGATCATTACAAGCTCTGCACTCGCTTCACTTGTGGTTTGGAAAGTCTCGGATGAGACTGTCCACTGCCTGCGCAACCTCCTTGGGTCGAGAAATCTGGGGACTATGCCCAGATCCCTCCAGCACACGAGTCTTCCAAGCTTCACTCCCTCCGCTTGAACCAATCATCCCCTCCTGGTCGGAAAGGGGAATGACGGTATCCTCTGTTGCCTTGATATACGCCAGACGACCTTTGTAAGACTCTTCCTGCCACGCTTGAGGGGGGACGATCCCCATGTTGGCAGCCATACTCTGCGGCTGCAACTGTGACAGTGCCCACTGCTCTTGCTCGTCTGAAACATCAGGTCGGTAGAGCAGACTACCAGGGTCTTTGGTGACAAAGAGTCCAGGAGAAGGGGTATCCCAGTTGACATATGGAAGACCACCTAAGCTGCGAATGACGGCGCCTTGATCCATGCCTCCCGGGAAGATGTACCCGCAGAGAATGATGAGCCCCAGAACTCCACCTGGTAGGCTGTTTTCAGCCCGCTCGGTGATAGACAGTCCGTTGATCGCCCCGGAACCAATTGGTCCGCCGTATGAATGCGCCAGCACGACGACTTGCTTGCCTTGCGCCATGAGTGGTTCCAGGAGACTTCGCACGTACGCTGCATCGTCCAGCTGTGTCTTGCCCGCTACACCTGATACGGAAGGCAGATCCAGGTTCTGAGTCGCATATCCAAGGGACTCCAACTCAGGGATCTGGTACTTCCAGGCCCAGGAGCCATGCCAGGCGCCGTGGACAAGAAGGATGGTTGGCTTTTGGGTGGATGACATATTGGTCAACAATTGGCAGATTTGTATAGAAGATGATGAGAATTTGCGATTCGTGAGGTGTTAAAAAGTCGGTGTTGCTGTTCACATGCGCGAATAAGCCCAACTGGCATCTGTAGACTATAATCTTACGGATTACGTCACAGATGCAGACAATCGAAGCTGGCCTTGGTTGCCAAGGGGACGCAAGCAAGCTTGGGAGGCCCAAACTGACTGGCGAGAAGGCTCAGGCTAATTGAGTATAGATTCAGTAAACTTTACATTTCTTTAGATTAGATGCTTTTGGTACCTCAAGTTCAACATGAGTTTTTAGGACTGGATGCACTAAACTAAACCAGAATCAGGTAGCGAGACCCTTGATCGTCCAGATGAAAACGCGAACTCTGGGAGAACGCAACTTGGGCAATGATTGGTTCACCTCAGGTGGAGCCCCGCCCTGCCAAGACCCTTGTCGAACTTTGGGTTTGAGCCTCATCAACGTCGACGTCGAGAGTCCTCGTCTATTTATTTCTATTCTCATAGTTTATTAACTTTGAATCAATCAATTGAGTTTCTTGAGTTTTAATGTGCGAGATCTTTCATTTATTATGATTAAAGTCGACAAGTCCAGGCGACACATTTCACAAGACACGATGTGACCTGTAGAGCGCAACAAACGGCAAGTCGGCCAAGTCGAGGATTGGCACCGGCGCTCTCAAACCCCAGCACTCAAATACAAGGACGACAATGATGCGGCCAAGGAGACGCAGATTGCGATCGGAACCAGAAGATTGGGATGATGAACAAGGTCAAGTTCCGCAACAACAACAATCCCGAGTCAAAGTGGATCTTGGATGATCCTGGTCTAAGGCACACTCCCAGCGAGAGGACTTCAACATGTCCCGGGATATCGATGCCGAGAAGCCCCAGACAATCATCAAGAATCTCAAGAACAACAAAGTCCCAGGACCGGACAAGGTTCCCAACGAAGCAATCAAGCTCGGTATGGAGCTTCTGCTGCCTTACTTTGTGCTTGGATTCAATGCCTGCCTCAACCTATCACTTCATCCCGCCAACTTCAAGGACAGTATCATCGTCATGCTACTGAAGACTGGCAAGGAGCCGCATAAGCCCGAGTCTTACAGGCCCATTTCATTACTCTCGACCGTCGGCAAGCTTTACGAAAGGATCCTCGCCGACATGATGCTTGATGTATTGAAAGAACATCCACATCTCCTTCCAGCAACCCAGTTTGGTAACAAGACAACAACCGAGGCCCTGCAGTATCTCTTTCGTATCATCTATAGCACTTGGTGCTCCAACAGCGATGACGTTGTTCCGATTATCGGTCTGGATATGAGCAGTGCCTACGATAACGTCTACCGCCAGAAGCTTTTGCAATTCCTGTACGACAAAGGCTTCCCCAGATGATTCGTCGACATCATCGGGCTTGTGCTTTCACTACGAGATGCCACTCTACGTTTGCCCGGCATCGTCTCTAAGCTGTTTGAGCTGAGCACAGGAATCCCCCAAGGCTCGCCCCTTTCTACCATCCTCTTCAACTTCTTTGTTTGTCCTCTCGTGTAACGAACATTCCCTCCACGACGCATCTACGTTGACGGCAGGAAGGAGACCGTCCGCCTATACCAGTTCTCTTTTGTGGATGACGTCTACTACATCGCCGTGTCTCGCAGCTACGTCATCAACTGCAGAGGACTTGAAATCCTCCATGAGCAGATGTTACCAATCGCCAAGCAGCTGTTCATCAGCTTTGGTTCTCACAAGTACCACGTCATGCACATGAGACTACCAACCGTTCGACAGCCGACACACAACGAAGTGAGGCCCGTGATCAAAGGTTTCGTCGAGAAGGTCCAGGAGAAGATGACAATCCTGGGTGTCATAGTGGACTCTCAGATGACCTTCGACCTTCATGTAACCGAGATCGCCAGGAAGTGCAGACAGAGACTGGGTTACATGAAGCGGATCTCAGTGAGCACATGGGGCCCTGACATGTATGCCATCCGTGAATATTACCTGACGCTGATTCGTCCTGTCATCACCTACGCTTGTGGAGCTTGGTTCATCAAGCAGCGTGAGGGCGTTAGCACACCTCTGAACTTTGGCATCAACAAGAAGTTGATTGGCCGCCTTCAGTCGTTGCAGTCTGAATGCCTTCACTTCGTCTCGGGCGCTTTTGGTTGCGTTGCTGGTACCTTACTTGAGAAGGAGTTGTTCATCGAGAACATGTGGAGTATCCTGCACTCACAGGCGACTCTACAACGAGCAATGAGCTTTACTTCCCACGATTCACGATGGAGGTCCCTGTCTTGCGGGGATGGTACCTCAAAAGCTAGGATCCGGAACCCAATCATACCCCTAGAGGGAGAGGCCGGAGAAATGCTGAAAGGCGCCGTCGAATATCAGATGCTGCTGGCTCAGGACTCGGATGATCCTTTGCATGTGCAGGCCATGGCAGATCGCTTTGCAGACCGCAAGGGGCGTGGCAAGATCGTGGGGTCGCATATCAAGTGGCTGGCAGCCCAGGACTGTCAGCACTTGTGGCAGGAGTACGTTGAAGATCGCAAGGCCACCCAACTCGCAGCTGGAAAGCACCCTTCGCGATTGAGAATCCCAGTTGCTTTGGATGAGAGCTGGGGTAAACAAAGCCTTGGCTACTACAAGGGTTTGACGCGGGCCCAGAGTACCATGCTGTTCCAATGCAGGACCGAGTTCATCGGACTCAAGTACCATCTCTTCAGGATCAAGCTCGGCGATGCTCCATACTGCCGTTGCAACAAAGCCCGAGAAACCCCGTTCCACCTCTTCGTCGAATGTTCAGACCTTGACTTCAACCGAAAGCGTTTATTCCGGGAGCTTCAACACAACAACTTCTCTACACTTCTCACTGTCGACGGAAGGGTCGCGGCCCAGTGGGCCATCACCTACTTTGACATCGAGCAGTTTGACAATGTGAGAAAGAAGTCTTCCATGTTCACTTTCGACCCCAGTTGCATCTCGCCCCGTGAGGAGCGGATATCCACTTCCAACTCGCTACAGTTGACCCTGTCAGGACAGACAATGGTCTCCTATGCCAATGGTATCACGCTACTCGATAGCGCTCAAGTGACATCTTCGTCTCCTCGAAGGGCAGTCCCCATTTCTTTTTATGGTGTAACGGCAGGCTTCAGGACCAGACAACCACAGTAACCCGTCTCTCTTCCTCCTCTACTTCTCCCACCCTCCCCCTTCCTCCTCCCACCTG